>OX328273.1:34877844-35477844 GCA_946814005.1 Chamaenerion angustifolium | reverse complement strand
AAAGCATGCAACAAAGTGATTCCTGTTGGTCCATGGTATTTCAAATCAGATGAATGTACCAAGCAAACCACCAAATTCAAATTCAATTGTCAGTAGAGAACAGTAATGTTTAGAGTGCTTTCCTCTAATCTCTACTATTATGTCATTTAACTACCGATAACCTCCTCATAGCAAGTCAGCTCCAACTCTAGTGCCACCCCCACAAAACACCAAAGACCTTCACCTCGAGACCTGAAAGTAGTAAGATGCTAAAAAACTTCATCGACTTTGCATGGAAAGCAACGCAACGAATGCTTTAGTGACAGCTACCACACCAACTAAGTGAACAATTATCTGTCTGACTGACCTGGGGATAAGAAGCTGCTGGTTTCAGTTGATATGCATAAGATCGAAGCCAAACTCCTGCTGACCCTCAGACAGCAGAGACTCCTGGAAGGCATTGCCATTGTGGTAATTGTGGCTGATCCCGGCATTGTTAGGATTCATGCTTAGCCTCTGAAAATTGCCTGACCATTGTTCTTCTGCATGCCAGAGTCCAGGAGGAGCCGAAGAACCAAGTGGTTGTGGTGAGCTCTGCGGGACTCCATATGTCCATGGCTTCACTATGCCAGTGGTGATATTGTTTGCTTGAAGATGTGAGCCCTGAGCAAAAACAGGAACATGGACAGATCTCGGTCGGGATGAGTCACATGCATCAGTTGACAGAAGAGAGAGAGCACCATGAAGATACTGAGGTGGTTGGCTGTCCATGCTTGAAGAGATCAAGGTCTCTACTGCCAAACTTCCTATCATATGAAGAAGAATAAACATCTACAATTGAAGAATATTTCTAGAAGTAAATATTTTTCTTTTGGCTTATATAGTCTGGACGAATCATGGGGATTTTCCTAGAAACTGACCTCCACCTTGAACCTTGACCGTGGCACCATTCAGGGGTAGAAGTCCATCATCAGAAAGCTGAGTGACAGTCCTCTTCCTCATGGAGTCGGGCTGCAGCATGTTGCCACGGCGAGTAGCTTCTTCTAGATGGCCCCAGACACCTTCATGCTTTGCAGCTGCTGCTTTAAAGTTGATGCTACTCAATGTGTTAGACCATGTTATATTGCTGGAGGACTTACTGTTCTGTTCAACTGGAATCCTACAGAATACAGAAGTCACCTGTTGCAACCCACCTGAAACATATGTCATTAACTGTCACTATCACTAATTTCAGTTGATGTCTAAGTTTACTAGCAAATGAAATATACTCCTTGACCCTTGTCCTACAAAAAATTTCCATCCAAAAAAAAAGGACTCCATCATGAAAGACAAACATGAGATGATACCCAACAATATAAACATGAATATATTGAGAAACATAAATTATCAGTCTGTTGACACATCTAGTTGGTTAGGTCCTAGTTTCTTTATGACATATCCAACTAATGTTGCTCCAGAAATTAAATTGGTTCAGCTTCATATAAAGATTTCTACATAAGTCATAAACATGTATTAGATAGATATAGATATAGGGTGGAGACAGACTTGTGGGGTTTAAATGAGCGACAATAGGATGTGGTCTGCGGCGGCGAGCATTATGATCAGATAAGCGCTTGCGGCAACTACGCTTGTTCTCATCAAACTCAGACAATCCATGGAACCTTTGAAAATTAGAAAAGTAAAATAGTTAGCGCCAAAAAGTACTTCAAAATCATGTAAAAGGTAACATGCTTAGCAACAGCAGATGATTACCTGCTGCACTGCTGGCAGAAACGGCGTTCCACACCATTAACAATGACCTTCAGGCTCTTTGAATGGTTGGAACAAACTTTGTGCTTCCGATGGTACTCTTTAGCAGATGATAGATCAAGGTTACAGCCTTCAACTTGACAATAGGTTGCAGATGTGTTCTGAAAAGTGGACCTTGTTCTTTTGGCTGAAACGTTAGAGGATCTGACAATCAGAGGGGAGGTTGAGGTGGTCTTAGAATTGCTCCCACCAGAGATATCTTCAAAGTAAGCCCTTTTTCCTAGCTTCAGACTCAGCAATGGCTCCCCAGAGCAAATTGAAGACTCAAGTGTCGGAGATGTTCCAGAGAATTCATCTTTTCTGCATATAAAGTCTTTAGAATGGACTTTACCAGCAGCCTCAATTGATAATTTGAAGATCTTATCTTCTGTTGATGAAGAACTCATGGAAGTTGATTTTGAGCTCTTCGACATGGAAGTGTAGCCAGGATCGAAGCTTGTTCCAGCACTGCTAACACCACTACCACAATCACCCTGATAAGAGATCAAAGACCCAGAAGCAATTTGCTCATCCGCATTGATTCCCCTGTCCATTGATGGCCATATCTTAGCATTTTCAGTTGCTGCTTTAGAGGTAATTGGTGCTGCTGCATTTTCCCATTCACACTGCAAGGGTGGCTTTGCATTCCAATCCATCACAGAAAGTAAACTCATGAAATTCTGAGATTTCTTGGTTGGATGTTAGCACAAGGTCCTACAGCAGTAACCCATTTAATCATGTTATATAATATTCTATGATTCCTAGCTAGAAGTACAGAGAATACTCAACCATACCAGGTAGATTAATATAAGATCGATGCAGCAAGATCTTTCATGTAAAATTGAAGCAGAGATAATATTTCCATAATAACAACAATTAGAACTATGAAGAATTGCTGGTTCTTGAAAAGTAAGGATCTCGATCCACATCAATCCTTAGTCGCTGCATCCAAATTATAATGTGAAACCTCAACTAGATGGAATCGATCTGCTTTAATATTTCAATGTTCTTTTGTAGTACTATGTACAACCTTCCAAAGCCAAAATAACTTCTACTTCACATTTCTAAAAAAATGACCATACTTCCAAATTTGTGCATTATAAAGAAAACATATTCAATCAAATCTAGAAATATAAACTTGGCGTAAAATAGACAACTTTCTTTGAAAATCAGGTACCAGAAACCCATAAAAGTCGCTACTTCCTACTGCAGAGATCTACTCTGCTACAGTATTACCTACGAAGCATCTAAATCTCAAGATGATTCGTGCAAATATAGTATATTAGTGAAAGCAGATGCGACATTTTCCATTCCAGACCAGGAATATGTGAAGGAGAACGCTTCTCTGGATGGGAATAGAAATGTTGCCGTTCAAACTTCAAGTACTGAACAGCAGAAAGTAAAGATGGAGTGCGTGTGTGTGTGTGTGTGTGTGTGTGTGTGTGTGTGAGAGAGAGAGAGAGAGAGAGATCATCTTTTTCCTTTTTTTACACATCATGATGGCCTCAAATCTAAACTCTCAGAATGATGGAAGAATGAAGAAATTGATGTTTCGATTTAAGCAGTAATGGAAGAAACGAGGCTTGTTCGCCCTAATTGGGAAACACCGACCGACGAAACTCATGGTTCTCACCATTCACCTTTCCTCTTTCACCATCACCGTCACCGTCACCAAAAGTCTACTTGTTCTCCACCACAAGGAAGAAAGGAAGGCAGATTTTGAACTCTGTCGACAGTACTTGGTACCGAATCCCAAGAAAATTGCAGGTGAAAAGAGTCGGCCCACAAAACTCACCTGAATCGCGGAAAGGATCTCGCTCTGTAGTCGGGTATCTGCCGGCTGCCGCTGCTCCTCCTTCCAGCAGCAGACTGAAGGTCTAGTTCTCCAACGAAATCGCCAGAGAAGACTGAACAGAGAAAGGGAGAGTACAAAGATGAAGAGACTGGCTTAAAAATAAAATCATGGAAAATCTTTTTTTCTTTATTTTGCAAAACAAAATGATTGAATTCACTGTAGTTGATGAATGAATGAAGCTCTAAATTAGTAAATTTAGTTCTTTTTTTTTCTTCTTAAACATAAAATTATTAATTTAGCTGTACTTTGTCCCACTATAACCTCTCATGTGGTAGGTACATAATAAATATAATTATCCCATAATATTTGAAATTTTTGTTTGCCCTCAACTAAAATTCATTTCATAAAATAAAATTCAATCCAGTTAAATAGAATTATATGAACTAACCAGTCAAAATAAAGTGGGTGGGGTTGCTAAATCCAATATGAAGGACAACTCTTAATATGGTTTGCTATCCAATTCACACATTGATTCGCAGATCTTGGAGTAGTCTTCCAGGGTACTTTCAAATTGTCCGCTGTCATTTCGATTCTCAAAATAAACTCGGTACCTCTTATGTGGTTTATTACTGCCTCCACATCAGAATCTAGTATATTTGGGATTAAGAAAATTAATCCTTTAACAACATAATCTTCAAGATATATAAATTATAAATATATGAAATTCCAGCTTGTTAACTATAAACCAACTTGTACTTTCTTTTGTAGGGTTATTATTATACAATTAATTATTAAATCGGCGATTAGCAAATTTAATATATATTTAATTAGGCACAAGCATTTCAGCCGGGGTACATATATAAAATAATGCAAGTCTTTGGGGGTTAAGTGAAAAGTAAGGTTTTCCACGTATTTTGGACATGCGTTGCATTTAATTAAATTTTGTTATAGTTAAAATATTGCCCTGAACAAGCAATTAAATTCACTTCTTAATTGCATTAATTATTATCCATAAAGACTATTTAATCATTAAATTAAGTCTAAACTCTATATGAATGAATGGACTTATACATGAAAATAAATGTGTAACGTTTGTATCTTGCATATATATATATATAGGTAGTATGAATTATATAGCATTGATCAAGAAAGAAAAAAGAAAGCATTTATGCATTCGATGGAACACCTGGTATCTAATAATCAACATGGGTTAATAAATTATATATTTGACCATATATTGAGGCCCTGAGGTGTTATTATATTAAGTAGAGGCCCTGAGGTGTTAATTATATTAAGGAGAGGCCTTGAGGTGTTATTACTTATTATATTAAGGAGAGGCCTACGTGGACACTGGACCGAGGTTAGCAGACAATAAGCATTTATTAATCACCTATTGCACATGTTTATTTACCCATAACGAGGCACGAATGCAAATGAGAAAATAAATTGAATAATTGTCTCCTTTTAATTTAAATGTTGTCATGAGCTGTGATAAAAAAAATCTGTATGATCGAATTCTTGACAAGATCGGTCCGAGACCGACCCAAATAGGACCGAGACCGAGCGGATGTTTTTTTTCCTTCAACGTCGGTCTCAGTCTTTTTCCCCGAAAACCCGTTTAGGACTGGCCTAGCCCGGAATTACTATACAACCCCTAAAAATCAATGATATACGTTTGGAACTATAGGAGAAAATGAACTTTGTTTAGAATATTGTGTGTTTGTTACTTGGTTGACTTGTTACTTTGATTTGTACTTTGTAATTTTGTTACTTTGATTCCAATCATGTTTGTATTTAGACAAATTCAGTTTTTTTGGGGGGTCATATTTGGTCCAGGACCGAGACCGGCCCGAGTCAAGAAAGACTGGCTCAAACGAGCTTTTTTGGACGAGGTCGGTCTCGGTCTCGGTCCTCCAGAAGGCAAGACTGAAATTTCGGTCTCGGTCTTGCCTTCAGTACCGGTCCGGACCACTCATGATCAACCCTAGTTGTCCAAATTTTGATTTTAATTATTTAATATGAGTTGTCCTCGTTATAGACTTGTTGATATAGAAATACATGGAAGTATAAATAACATATATTTGTTATGACAAAGAAGAAGTGTACTTTTTCATTAGCTAGGGTTTGTTATAAATGCTTCATGTTCTGCAACAACTGGTCTCTGAGGAGTCTCCTTAGGATCTTTCCAGAAGGTGATTTGGGGATTGTGTCCACAAACTGAACCAACCTCACCTTCTTGTAAGTGGCAACGTTGGACGACACGAAATGGAGGATGTCTTCTTCAGTTGTTGTGCCTTTGGCATTAGGGTTGAGCACTATACACGCTGCTGGGATTCTCCAGCTTCTTCATCTGGAAAACTATACATACATATACATATATAATGTACAGAACATCACACCATATTCACCCATGACCATATATATATATATATATATATATTACAAACATAGAAGAATGTATAACTTACGGCACAACCGCTGCATCGTCTATTGATGAATTGCTAAGGAGGATGGCTTCTAGCTCTGCAGGAGCTACCTGTATATATATATATTACAAGCTAATTATGTAATTAATGGCGATTTCTATATTAAAGAAATTACTCTGAATAGTTTGGTGATCATCGATTTAACCTGAAACCCCTTGTATTTGATTAGTTCCTTGATTCGATCCACGATGAACACATCACCATCATCGTCGATATACCCAATATCACCTGTGTGGAGCCAACCATCGCTATCTATGGTCCTCGATTTCTCTTCCTTGTTGTTGTAGTACCCTAAAATGATTGAACATCTCACAAAGCAAAAGCAGAATCATTGGATCCTTGAAACAGGCAGACGGGCAGTCAATTATGACAGTGAATTAGGGTTTCTTTCCAAATTCATAGTTCGTACCTTGCATGACACATTGGCTCCGTACACAGATTTCACCTGGAGTGTTCTTCGGGAGCGACAAGCACGTCTCTATGTAATAAATAATCATGATGTTAGTTTTATATATTTGTATTGTTGTCAATATAGATTTATGTATTTTTTAAAATAAAATTTTCGGTCTTTTATTATATTACATGTGTGGAATAAATATGGGTATACGGGTAAAACCATGGTTAATAAACACAGTTATTTTAATGGTTATGGTATTGAAAATTGTACCCGTAATAGTTATGGTTATGGTATGTGGTTTAAAAATATGGTATGATTATGGTATTTATCATGCCCGTACCATACCCTAACCATCGTCAGCCCTAGTGCAATGTCCCTTACAAGCTCGGCATAAGTGTAAGTCTTCCCCAAGACGGTCTCCACATACGCCACCTTGTCTGCGAATGACTCCCAGCCCTGAAGCACAAACTTCGGCAGGGTGAGATTGTAGGGGATAGGCACAGATGGGAACCGACTCCTGAAGATATGCTCATCTGCATTTTGGGCTGAGATTGCCATTTGTCGGATTTTCGAGTTGTGAAGGAGAGAATTGTGGGCATGGAGTTTAAATAGTGAAGAAATCAAGATCATGGTATGGGTGAGGGTACGGTGAGAGGTTGGTCAGTCACACCAGAGAAAGGGACTCAACTACTTTCAGAGAAGAGTAAAACCATCTCCAAAGCGAATCAAGAGCAAAAATGAACTACGTGATAGATATGGAAGCATGAATATCCATCTAATGGTATCTGAAACTTGATGATTACATGATAAAGGTAGACTGGAAATAGAATCCTTGGATCAAATTCTTCTCATAATTAACTGGGAAAATAATAAGTGTAGCATGTCGAACAAGATAAATAGTATCACTTTCCTACTACAGCCTAGTGCTGGAAGCCATCTATGACCACGTCTGGAGTTCGGTTAGATCATGCCATGCCTCCACTTGTGGCAGTCCTGATTATTTGGAAAAGAGCTGTAACGGGGAAGATGGAAACATCGGTTAGTTATTCATAAAAGAGCAGCAAACAGAGTGAATCCAGAGAAACAATGTATATAGAGAAATGCTACATGTGAAATCTACTGAGAATGTACATTTTTTTTACTATGTTGCCAAATAAATGTAACCCTTTTACTTTCTATATAAGTTTCTCACTTTGTAAATTCTCAAAGAATAGAACCAACCAAATTTTAGATATGATAATCTACTTGATGTAAGGTAAGGTACCTGTAAATCCTTAACATGCCAAGTCGACTTATCAAGAACTAACGTGAAAACTAAAATACTATTATTCCCCAGACACCAATGCCACGTCTTGTTTTTCCCATTTCAAATATGCATTTACTGGATGTTATTGCTCTACTTGGAAATTATTACTGCAATGTAAAAAGAAATGTGGATGGACTTGCAGTTGCATTTCAGGATCAAGACAGTGAGACACTACTCAAAAAAATAAAAATTGGAAGACTTACAAGAGCCAATGACCACAAATATGAAGAAGCCGAGAAGGAGGGGTCCAACAGAGTAATTCTTTCCCTTTTTTGTGGTTGTTTCGAGAACTGATCCCCTCTTTGTGATGTTCTTTGCAAACTTTTCCACCTTCCTATCAGCGAGACGCCTTGATGTGGTCTGTAAAAGACCATTAGACAATTGACTGATTACTAACCACTTCATATTGATATTGACGGGCATGAACATAATAAATTATCAATGTGCGACAACTGAACGTATTCAAAGGATTTTTTATTTTTTTTTGCAGAGGAGGATCACATCTTGAAGCTAAACACAATCAGTGACTCCATTAGAATGCGAAGAGATTATTGGTGGGTGAATATCAGTATATATCATGAAACGCCTCAAAGATTATAGACGTTAACTGAGAATCGAAAATATATCACGATGCCAGGGCAAAAAGACAACTGTGAAATGACAAATATATTTGCCGATCTGATAATTTGATTATACTTATCAATCCATGCCAACAAATGCATGCTACTTCAAGCATCATCACCGTTTTCGTCAATCAGAATAGAAACACTAATAATCGATATCTTTAAGAAAAGGCAAAATCAGCACCGAGATCCATTCATAAGAAAAGCAAATACACTGCAAGACCAGATTCAAATCCTTCTAGATCGATCCGTACCAGAAAAAAAACGCAAGAACCAGATACATCAAGCTGAGATAAGTAGGATTGACAAACATAGGATATAACGAAGCAAACGGGAAAAAGATGGTGAATCACCGAAATTACCATAGTTCCTGTGAGATCGGGCGATTGAGACCACAAATCAACGGAATCGGAGAAGACTTTATCGGTTAAATTGCGTCCGGCGACGAACGGCGATCTTCTTCAGCTCAATTCTCTTCCTCTCGCTCGCTCTGAAGTTTAAAACCATAAATACAAATAAAGAGTCCTCGCGGGCACGATGAAGACCGCGTCGAATGAGTACAGCTAAGCAAGCTAGGTCAAGTGTGACTGCGTCCTGGTAAGCACTATAGCTGCTGTTGATTGGGTGCTACCGATAGATCTTACACGTGGCAAGTTATTATTAGTTTATAGCTGGTCAATGACATGGATATGGAAGTGGTCGATTCGAGCTCCAAAGTAGAAGGGTTTCTTTGACAAATTGAAATTGCACCCTGAACAATTAATTTGCAGGTAATTGCTCTCTTAATAATCAAACTCAATACAAATTTCACCAACCGAAACGGTGGATTCTGACATGCATGATATTTCAGAGTTCAGACGATAGTTATAAATTTATTGCATGGTTCGGATTATTAGTCTTGGCATTAGACGACTAATCAGATCAATTAAGCAAGAACGAACCACCACAATATAGTATTACATGCTCAATGAGCTTCAAGAATCACTTAATCCATTGACCACGGGATTAGCAGCCTCAAGTACTCGTACTGCATTTTGCACCGATGGCATACGGTCCAGAAGGTCTCCTTCTTTGGCTTATTTGGAGGATGCTGAGCAGCTCGATTAGCAGCCTTCTGAGACTTCACACCCGCACTAGTACTCTTTGTAGAAAAATGAAAACCATTAGCCCCAGTCTGGCCAGAAGAAGCTCCGGATGGTTTCAGACTCTTCTGGGATGTTCCCTGTTGTTTTGGTCGTATGCTATCATCCTAGCCTTATCTGGCACCAACCTCCATGCCTGTGAAAGGAGTTTAAAGGCTCCATCACCTCCTACAGCCTTGTTCTTATCTTGGTGCAGCAAAAGAGCAAGCTTTCTGTAATGTCTTCTCACTGACTCATCATCAGCCTTTGGATCCACACCAAGAACCCCATACCAATCTGGTTCCCCATTAACTTGTTTTTCTGCTGCAATATGAACATCAAGAGAAGCAATCAATTGCTCTATACCATCAAGCTCTGGAAACAGGTTCCGAGCCTTGAGAGCAAATTTCATCGCTCCAGATAAATCTTTTCTGGTGAATTTCTTCTCAGCAATCTCTTTGGCCCTGAGAGCCTTTGTTGCATTCCATCTTCCGTTATCTGAGTTTCTTATTTCCAGCTCAATCAAAAGTCCAGGAATTATTATATCATCAAAGTTTCAAACAACATACGCTTCATTGCTTGTTGCGCGCTTCTGCCAGGATTTACAGTTCCGCACCTATACAGCACAGATGAAATTAATTCGTAACAAACACAACCTAGAAACTGCAACCATAATAAATGTATCCATCTATCAACACTAGATGCAGAATAAATCTAAAAGAATAGTAAAAGCAAACCAATTTGAATCTGACAAACGGTGTACTGAAATCACATCTAGCAGTTCGATCAGATGAACATCAAAATCGCACAGCTCCATAGCATATCTGGTACTGCCAGTTACTTTACAACAGAACAAATAAGCCATTTATATTTTCAGTTACATAAAAAAGGTACAGATAGTGTCATTGAGACACAAAAGGAAATAGAGTGAACTCGGTATCAGCAGACTTGCCGATAACGACGATATGCACTCTAAAATAGCAGAAATCGCTAAAAACCCTAGAATCACCTATCATCAGTGTCAGAAACTGCAGTCATTTCAGTTGAATAGTTTAGGTGATTGATTAATATTTACCTAATGACGCGGTCTCTAGATCACGTTTGACGATTCTGAAATCGCAGCGACAAGACTGAAGGACGGACCAGAGCTTGCTTCATTGTACTTAAGAGTGGTACGGCGTTAACTATGGTTCACTTTTAACTCTAGTAAAAAAAAATCACAATGCTTTCTTTTATTAAATAAACATTGCTCTTTTTTAAAACTCTCCTTTTATTTCCCTAAATTTTATGAAATAAGAGTAATTAAATTAATATTGGAAGGTTAAATTATTTAAATTTGAAGTTGGAATGCCGTGAAAATTAAAAGTCAAGTTTAGGGTGCATGTTCTGCAGTATGATATAGTTGAGGGTGCATGATGCAATTTATCAGCCCAATTAAGGAACGGGCCAGTAAGGCCTTAAAACCTTACGCGGCTCCGAAAAGAAGCGTTGCGTTACTCAGACGCAGTAACTCGCTATATTCTCACTTTCCATCGATATATATAGTATCCAACACTCAAATTCACCAGCAGCACGCCGTTTCTGTGCTCTATTCGCTCTCCGTCTATCTTCTGCCAAGCGTGACGAGTGATCGGCCATGGATCCTGACGCAGTGGCGAAGGCCTTCGTGGAGCACTACTATTCTACCTTCGATTCAAACCGTGCCGGCCTCGCAAATCTATACCAAGAGTCCTCCATGCTGTCATTCGAGGGACAGAAGATCCAAGGCTCACAGAACATCGTCGCCAAACTCACCAGCCTCCCCTTCCAGCAGTGTCAGCATTCCATCGCCACCGTCGATTGCCAGCCCTCTGGACCCGCCTCCGGTATGCTCGTATTCGTAAGCGGAAATCTCCAGCTCGCTGGCGAGCAGCACGCTCTCAAGTTTAGCCAGGTATGCTTCTAAGTTATAACTATGCTCATCTTTCCTGTCGCTGATATAGGATCCGAATTGTATGATGATTTGAGTCTCTAACGGCTTAAGGAGGACCTGCTTAATAGTTTGAATCTGGGAAATAGTTGGATTAGGAAACTTATAAGGATCGAGTATGGTTCTGTAGAACATTGATACCGATTGTAGTCCAAGAGCTGCAAAGATATTTCTATGCTATAGTGTTGAGCTAGTGAATTCAGCAGGTTTTGATATAATTTATTGAACTATGGAGATGACTGACTATCAATACGAGGGTACTCTTAATAGAAACAGCTCGGAGAGTTGCGTGGAATTGAATTGGTTGAGATAATATAGTCATTCATGGGAAGCTTGTTGTTTGTACATTGTGTCTGCGTGAATTTATGGGCCAGTATTGAGTAAGCCATCCCTGCCAGATTTAATCGAATTTAGGTCAATTAGATCCATGATATCATCGGTCAATTTTCAGGTGCCTGCTCTTGTAACTTGTATAAGGGCTCAATCATGTTAAAACGTGTGATTGCTCTAATTTGAATTTCTTCACACTACTAGGGATTTTCTTCTAGATCTGTATGCTCTGTTGGATAAAGAATTTGGAGATTAAATGTTACTTAATTCTCTACTATGATCATATAGAAAGATGGCATTAACCATGGATGATTGCATTCTGAGTTGAGATCTGTTTGGTATGTTGGATGAAGGATTTGGAGATGAAATGTTAATTAATTCAGAGCCATGATCGTATAGCAAGATGACATTAACATGGATGATGGTATACTGAGTTGACTTCGTAGGAAATTGCTTTTTTCCTGTCTAAGAAGTTAATATAACCTGCCTGATAATCAAGGTGTCTAGCTGTTCATAATTCATGGAGATACTCTTCCTTTACTTTAAGGTAATCGGATGTTGTTTGTTGCTGCAGATGTTCCATTTGATGCCGACACCCCAGGGGAGTTTCTATGTCATGAACGATATCTTCCGCCTCAACTATGCTTGAAGATGTTAGATTATGGACTTATTGGAATCCAAGCAAGGCAGGCCAAGTCACTTTTGCAGTTGCTATTTAGGGTCCTGGACATGGACTCTCCTCATCTTTATTGGACTCTAGAACAAAATTCTATTTATTTTTTTGGAGTATTGTTAGCTCAATTCACATTTCCACTCTGCCTGTCTCTCTCTCAAATTTGTAGTTCGATTTGCAAATCAAGGCGATATAAAATTCAAAAGCCCACCAAATCACCGAGCAGAGACTCCTATTTTCACGTTCCTTAACTTGTCTGGTTCTCTTCTTCTCCGCCTTCTCGTCCTTTAGCAGCCTCTGTATCGATACGTTAACCACCTCCATGTCCTTGCCGTCCATCTGTAATCTCTCTGCGGAACCGACATCGATATTCTAGAGAGAGGAAGTGTAGAAAGGAAAAGGGTGAATCCCAATCTGCTCTGATCCAGAGGAATAACGATGAAGATCATCTCACACACTGAGTATGGAAAGGTCAAAGTCAACCTCCTTTTTTTGGATCCGGGACAAGTTCTCGGTAAGCCACCTCGCCAGAATGGCAGAAGTGGGTATTTTGGCCCTAACTTATCCTGAAGTGGTTGTTCAGTCCTCAATACTCGTAGAAAAGTAAAACAAGGTCCAAATTCTGCTTTTAGCATATCTTGAGTCTTACATATTCTCTGCAGAATCAAGCCCCTACTTGAACCCAACAGTTAAGCAAAGGTTTAATATTCATTAGGTAAGCACTACACTCAAGTTATTCTCTTAGAGTTGTTCAGCCTTTCATGTGTCATGACTATAAAATCTCTCTATATATACACCTTGCCAATCAGTAATCTCTCCATACAATTGAAAATATTTGAGTGCTTAGTCGAGTTAGGATCAAAGAATTACGTCACATTCGATGGAGAACTGGGGCCCTGTTTTCGTTCCTGTTATCTTGTTCGTGCTACTGACACCGGGCGTGTTGTTTCAAGTCCCAGGTCAACAGAGATGTGTGGAGTTCGGGAACTTTAAGACTAGCGGTGCATCAATCATGGTCCATTCTGCACTGTATTTCAGCATGGTTTGTGTGTTCTTGCTGGCCATTAAGGTTCACTTGTACTTTGGTTGAGATTCTTGGTTAAGGTTGTCTAAAGCGTTCATGTTCTGCGTTTTTCTTGTACACTTCCAAGGACGAAATTATTTAGGATCTTATTGATGGCTTTTTAATCCCGGGTTGTCATTTGGGATAAATATGTTTTGCTTTTTGTGATAATCAATGGAGAGCTGGACTACTTTTCTTCTTAGATTCCATATTTTGCTTGATATTATATGAAATTGAATTATATACCAAACTTGATGAAGGATTTGAACTACAGATGCAGAGAACAAAGCGATTGAGTTACCAAATTACAACATTGTTGTAAACCATAATTACCATGCCATTATTATACATACACCTGTGTTTCGTTTCAAGTTTCAACACAACGAAAGCCATATTCATCCATGGCGGACCCAGTTATTTCTCCATTTATACAAATCGAGTTTCCTTTTGCAACGAACGCCTCAGGCATCCTCACCAAGAAGGAACACAGCAGTTTTTTGCTGCAGCATACTGTCTTTTTCTAAATATAACCTCACAAACCGGCCTCCTAATTCATAATAGCTTCCATGCTGCAATCGATAAAAGAAAGGTATCAAGGTTTGTCAGATTTCTATGTTCTTTAATGGAGAAAAAGACGCAGAAAGAAAAACTCGAACTATAAACACACAGTAACTGCAAGTTTTCAAGTTCTTAAAGGTGTCATTTTTTTTAGCAAGCGATGATATAATTAATGGGAAGTATAATCTCCACACAGCTAAACGATGATATCCATTCGATATACTACAAAATCATTGGTGAACAATTACGTTGATATGGTAAAAATCATTAGTTTTTGAACCTATGATGATCAAGATACAGAGACTACGCAATGATAATGATAAATTAAGTAATCTATTGAAATTAGAAGGATAAATAACGAATTGAGAAAGGTAATGATGATCTTACAAGTTACATCCTTTGTTAGATTTGACGTAGCCCTGGCATAGCAGAACACGGATCGCCCCAAAATCGACAGATTCGATACGGCCACGGCCACGTACAGAATCATAAGCAATCCAATTATCCAGGGCAGCAACATAAACCCTATGAAGAAGGTCACCAATCCACATAGTATCAAAGTTAAAGAAACGCCCAACAACAGTGACGCGAATTCCGCAGGCGTAATCTGCGCCGCCGGCTCCGCGATCCTGCGCGAAGACGAACACAGATGTCGGCGGATATCGGAGATGGTTCATGACCAGGGCCGACAGCTCGTAAAAAGCCCTGGATTGTTGGTCCTGCCTGTCGATTACTCTTCATCATCCTGGAAAAAAAATGTGGACTTTCCGTTGAATATCGAAATGGGGGTACGCGATCAACACCGTGGACTCCGCCCGATTAGGGAGCGGTGACAGGTTTAGGGTGACTGCATATAGAAGAAAACATCGGGAGAACTGGATATCGATGGGGAGTTGCAACCACGCGCAAACAAATTATTGATTCGCGTGTGCACAATCTCGTCGGGTTGAAGTTGAATTCAATTCCATCAGAAAACTAGTTATTAAAATTTTCTTAGAAAAAATTAATGGAAATTCAATTATGATAATAATACTTTACAAATATTTAGTGAAATTAGTGATTATATAAGTATTTAATCAAAGCATTTTTTAAGTATTAATTTTTAAGCATTTTTAGTTAGTCTTGAGTGGATATAGCAAAAGTGACGAGAGGACGACTGTGTTTTCCCCACACTACAAATCTTTTTCCTTTCCTTCCAAATAAGTAGCGGAAAATTACCGAATTTGTGAGTAATTAGCAAGTAAGTATCAAATTTTTATTTTAGCAAATAGGTTGTTGAACTTTCTTAAATAAGCAAATAGGTAAATATCGTTAATTTTCATTAAGAATAAACTGAAAATATCACGTGAGGAACAAACAGGTACTTGAACTTACGTGAATGAGTAAGTAGGTACCTGAACTGGTTCAAAAATTGATTCATAATAAGTTCGGTCAAATCATTTTTTAAAATAAAAAAGTAGGGTTTATATACCATGTACAAACATGACTCAACTCCAGACGTTCTCGGTGCATCAAGGAACACTCCAAGAACGTCTGGAGTTGAGTTAGGCATGTGTTTGGTATATAAACCTTATATTTTTTATTTTTTTTTAAAGTGGTTTAACTGAACCGATTCTGAACCGGTTTTTGAATCGGTCCAGGTACCTACTTGCTCATTCGTGTAAGTTCAGGTACTCATTTGTTCATCACGTGCTCCTCACGTGATATTTTCCGTTTATTCTTAGCGAAAATTAACGGTAGGTACGCATTTGCTAATTTTCATAAGTTTGACTACTTAGTTGCTACAAAAAAAAAAAGTTTAGATAAGTATTTGCTAATCAGTGACAATGTCTTGTACCAGTTTGTTAGCTTTAAGTAATTAAAATACTCTTTTCTTTTCATATATATATATATAGCTGATATCTGCCATTTGTTCATCTTTAGCATCAACAACTGTGTTTTGAGACAGAGAACCCTAATCCTACACGTGGCGAAAACAAAATCTTTGTCATCGTTAATATTGCAACATTTACTGGAGTTTTATTGCTATTTTATTTATTCCAAACTCCGCTATATTATTATTCCATGCTGACAGCAGGAGCTGTATCTCGCTGCTTGCTTTCCTTCTGTTGGTCTCTCATTTACTCTTCATCATTTGCTCCTCTCTGTCGATGGAATTCAAGTTTCTGAATATCTATCTATCTATATACATATATATATATAGCTGATATCTGCCATTTGTTCATCTTTAGCATCAACAACTGTGTTTTGAGACAGAGAACCCTAATCCTACACGTGGCGAAAACAAAATCTTTGTCATCGTTAATATTGCAACATTTACTGGAGTTTTATTGCTATTTTATTTATTCCAAACTCCGCTATATTATTATTCCATGCTGACAGCAGGAGCTGTATCTCGCTGCTTGCTTTCCTTCTGTTGGTCTCTCATTTACTCTTCATCATTTGCTCCTCTCTGTCGATGGAATTCAAGTTTCTGAATATCTATCTATCTATATACATATATATATATATAGCTGATATCTGCCATTTGTTCATCTTTAGCATCAACAACTGTGTTTTGAGACAGAGAACCCTAATCCTACACGTGGCGAAAACAAAATCTTTGTCATCGTTAATATTGCAACATTTACTGGAGTTTTATTGCTATTTTATTTATTCCAAACTCCGCTATATTATTATTCCATGCTGACAGCAGGAGCTGTATCTCGCTGCTTGCTTTCCTTCTGTTGGTCTCTCATTTACTCTTCATCATTTGCTCCTCTCTGTCGATGGAATTCAAGTTTCTGAATATCTATCTATCTATATACATATATATATATATAGCTGATATCTGCCATTTGTTCATCTTTAGCATCAACAACTGTGTTTTGAGACAGAGAACCCTAATCCTACACGTGGCGAAAACAAAATCTTTGTCATCGTTAATATTGCAACATTTACTGGAGTTTTATTGCTATTTTATTTATTCCAAACTCCGCTATATTATTATTCCATGCTGACAGCAGGAGCTGTATCTCGCTGCTTGCTTTCCTTCTGTTGGTCTCTCATTTACTCTTCATCATTAAGGTGCGTAAATTGCTCCTCTCTGTCGATGGAATTCAAGTTTCTGAATATCTATCTATCTATATACATATATATATATATGTTTGTGTGTGTGATGAAGGTACTTCTTGTTAAAGAAGATGCTACACTTTTTATACGTACAACTAGCCATGGAAGTTCTTCTTGTATGAGGTACGTGACTTTATCTTTCTGTCTAAAAATTTAACATCCTAGAAAACGAGAGTGAGGAGATTGATAACAGTGGTCGGCTATGAGGCCTAAACACATGATATGAAAAATATTATTGAATGTCTTTCTACAATTATGAATGCGAAACTCCTTTATATATAGTTCGAATAGATAAAAAGAAATATCCTAAAAGATGGTAACAAATATAATCTAATATCTATAAGGTAAATTATTAACAAATCAACCTCAACACAGTGAAATGGTCTTTTGTTTTTGATGTCATTGACTTCAAGCATTTATCATGGACATTGCCTTCATCTCCATAACATGATTCAAGGACTTAATACATATTTTTGTGGAATTTAAAGGTCCATTTGAAAACTACATTTTGATTGACCTGATACAAGAACTTAATTCCTATCTTTATCTGCATACCCTGATTCAAGGACTTAATCCATATTTTTGTGGAATTTAAAGGTCCATTTGAAAACTACATTTTGTTTGACCTGATTCAAGAACTTAATTCCTATCTTTATCTGCATAACCTTATTCAAGTACTTAATCCATATTTTTGTGGAATTTAGAGGTCCATTTGAAAACTAAATTTTGTTTGACCTGATTCAAGAACTTAATTCGTATCTTTGTGGAATTCAAAGGTCCATATGAAATTTAACATAGCACTAATTTTGCTCAAAATCCAAAATTTTGAGCTTTTCTATTCAGTGATTGATGGATGTTGCGGTATTCAATAGAATTCCAAAATCTTGAGCATTTTTGTTGCTTCAGTAGTGAATGACTGATGTGGCGGTCTGCAATAAAATTGAGAATTTCAGACTTCTGCTCTCCCTCGTGTGTTCTTAGATTTTTTGGTGGTTAAACCATTTTGGGTTATGATACCATGTAGAAATTTAACATACTAGGGACGAGTGTGAGGAGATTGATTATAGTGGTAGACCGTGAGACCTAACTACATAATATAGAAATTATTATTAATGTCTTACTGCACTTCTAAATACAAAGTCTATATATATATATAGTATGAGAAGATAAGAAACTATAAGATAAATTATTAACAAATTAATTTAATATCTAAGATAAAATATTTTTCTAAGAAATAATTATCGCCAACAAAATCCTAGCATGCATGAACACGATAAGACGGAGGGCGGGCGAATTGTTCTTTCTTTTCTGCACTCATTTTGTTTGTTCTTCCTTTTCTGCATCGTCAGATCTGCACTAATAATAATACAGTGGTGACTGTTCGGTATACTTTTTTTTTTTTTGGCCAATGTTCGGTATACTTTAATTGTACCATATATATGAATTTAACACGTTTGACACTGTTTCTTCAATCTCTGTCTGTTTTTGATTGGATGCCAAACGCACTAAAAAATCAAAAACCGACAAAGTACTATATAACATTATAACATGTCATTATTATAGCATAACATTAACAGAAGCCTCTCTCTCTCTCTCCAAGTCAAGGGACACTCCAGAAAGTATCAACAAATACGATACATATAGGATAGCCCATAGGATGGATAAATGAAGTTACAGATAAGGAAGGCAACCTCCATGGTGGCAAGAAACATACATCGGAATCAATCCAGTCCACCAAGAAACATACCATGGCAGCTTCTCAGAGTAGGTGGCAATCAGTCATCTAGGAAGAAGAAGAAGAAGAAGAAGAAGAAGAGATGTGTTGAATCACCACAACAGGTTGAGAGTAGCTGCTGCTGCTGCTGCTGCTGCTGGAGGAGGAGGAGGATCATCGCCGCCTCTTAAATCACGACCAGTGTCTGCATCATCTGTATCCATCTGCTCTCCCACCTGCAATATATATATATATATATATATACATTCTTTCTCTCTGTCCCGTACGTGCATAATAATGTAGCCTAATTAACTCTCAAATGATAAGCTTTCACCTCTCTTTCCAGCAGTTCCTTCTCTTCCCGAAGAAGCCTTTCCTGTAAATGAAGAAGAGAATGAATTGAGTGATGGATCTCATGATATCTAAACAGAGAATGATCGCTTCTGGTGGTTAGACGATTCAGTTTCTTAGAATTTGCAGTTTCTTTCTAATATCTTCTGCAGAAAGAGGTCCTCAATCCAGTTAACTACTGCTTGCTAGGTTTGTCGTTTTGGATCAATTTGCTTACCAAACTGTATTCAGGAATCAAACATTAAAGCATGGAAAACAAATGCAAAACTTGAGCACCTGTTCTTGGAGGGTCATGATAGATTCCATCATCAGCTGTGTCTGCACAAAGGATTGAAGGGCTTAGGAGATGAATGTAACCTAGAAGCAGTTTTGCATCAATCCAAGAAGGTGAGAATTATACCTTCCGGCATCTAGTTCTTGTTAAAGCAGAAGACAGTTCATCTTCAAGTTGCACAAGATCAGTTACACTCATGTCCTCAGTGTCTTGGCCTTCAGTAAGTCTGCAGAATCCATATCCCATAAACAAAACAAACGGATTTTGTGTAAGGAATAGAAGGGGTGCACTAACTTGCCTTTGAACTATCCGCAGCAGCTCTTGGTGAGACCTTGCCACTGCACCATCACTCCCCTGTGCAAAAGGAGAGACTTGGTAAGTTTTTACTTCATTTATCTTTGATAGTTACCATATATATATACATAGATAGATAGATAGATGACTTTTATAGTGATAGTATATATTCAGCTTACAGCTTTCGAGGTGCGTGCTTCTTGAAGGTGATTCCTATACCGTTCGATAATCTCTAACAAACTGCAACGTAATATGAATCACTTAGTTATTACATGACATTTGATGGTTTTGAAAACATAATAAAGAGATAATCCCATAGAAACAAATGGAAAATAGTATGGGACCGTTGAGTCTCCAAGCAATCAACCATTTGAAACCACAAAACAAACCACTTATCAGGTCAAAGATTTCCTCACTAGCTAGCTCGGTGAATAATGAAGTCTATGAAACTCATAGATGAGGTACGATGGCACACTAACGAGGAAGAATTATCTAGCTAGCAGGATTAAGGTAATATAAACACCTTAAATGACACAATCCCTGGAGCAAATCAGATATGTTTAACTCTACTAAACACACCAAGCCAAATATAACAAGAACACATGACAATAAGAACGTGCATGCAGTAAGAAGATAGTGGATCATGGTATTTCCATCAGAAAGACTCTTCGTATGTAAAAAAATCATCAGGGCAGAACCTTATCTGAAGTGTCAAACCTCTCTAGACATACATGTAATGGAATGACGTATCCCTTTGACTAATCTTGTTCAGTTTCACTCATGAAGTTCTATCGGAATGTTAATCAACTCTAATGTCGAAAACACATCAACTATGGCCATAAGAGAATTCAATACATGATTACAGTAGAAAATTATCTTGAAAATCAAAGTTGATTCATATATACGTGCGAAGATAAATTCATTTTCCAAAGCGTTGATGCACTTTTCGTCACAAATTGATACACCTTTTACTCTATTTTTATTATACATCCAGAGCTCTTTTGATTCCCATCATACCATAATATATTAACAATAATTGAGAATCACCGAGACAAGGATCCAGTTATTGCAATTAATGCATGGCTCTCCCGCACTCTCAGAGACCTCAGTCTCTTACTGTATTGCACTTTCTAGTTTGCAACATAGGTCTATTCTTTGTTTATTTCACGATAGTATTGCTGTTATCATCTTTAAATAAAAATTGCCCTTTATTATGATCATTTTTTTGGAGGCTTCAACTACAAAACATAAGAAAGATAAGAAAATGCATTTTATTTTTGACATGAACAATATTGTTGGTGTAAGTACATTAAAAAGGTTCATAAAAGTAGAACTTGTCTTGTAAACAAAGTTCCATCACTGAATGTTTTTTTAACCAATCTAGAAGTGCTAAAAAAATCCGTTTTTAGTGGTCTACCAATGAACTGTAACATCAATAGCATGGATTATGTAGTTGCTTGGAATCCAAGTTTACCTTTTTTGCTAAACAACTTAGCTCCATAAAGAGAAGTGGACCTTAAAAGCTTCGTTTCATCTTTAATGATCGTCCTCTCTCAGCTCTAATAATATAAGTATTTATCTTACACACTTTTAACATTGTGTGGTTTAAATTAATAGGTTCTCAACTATAGAGGGTGAAAAGATACCAATAAGTAAGATCCATGATGCAATCCAATCTTAAGAGCTTGCAAAGATTTCACTTCATATAGGTCTTTCAAGATAATTGATTATTCATGATGATGCCTAAGCCAACTTCCCAATTATCCAAATAAAACGCAAGCTCGAATATATGTTATAGGTTCAATTAAGAATAGAGCCTAACTAGCATGTTTGAGCCTTGGCATCTTCGAGCCATGAAATTGGCACTATGCTTCTAAGTCACCAATCGTTTCTCTTATGAAATAGGATTCATTACCTATTAGGTCAGTTGACGACAATGTTACTTTTTTTTTATAATTACTAATTGTCAGTTCTTTATTAGATGAAATGTAAAAAAATCATTTTTTTTTCATAGCAAATGTAAACCCATATTTCGAATTTTGATTTTTCTTCGAAGAATAAGAAGATTATCAGTTTGGCAAATCACCAACAAGTGGACGTAAAAGAAGAATGGGCCAAAAAATTAGAACGTGGGAAGAAGATAATAAGGGGAGTGGTAAAACTGTTATTCAAAAGTTTAATAAAATAATAACATTGTCGAAATATAATTGACTAAATAGTATAAGTTTAAAGTTTAAACAAAAATATAACATCATTAAATGACGCTAAAAAGGATAAATGACAAACAATTAATATATTGATTAAACATAAGTGACAAAAGAGGTAGTTTATCTTATAAAATAACCACATGATGCTCTGCCAAAGAGTGGATTTGTATGCTTCAAGGGCTACATCTAAGCAAACTTCTTGCCCATTATATCGTTAGTTTACAAGCACTTCACACCCAATAATATGTTTACGTTGGTGTCGTGCCTTCGTTTTTGGAGATCATTCTAGGTTACTGTACTGTATCTTGAATTTACACAGGTTTATACATCGACTAATGCATAGTTTTTTAGGCTATACTGTTGAATTTTAGACTAATACATAGGTTTCTACTGTACTGTATCTTGAATTTACTGTATTGTATTCCATTGCTGTACTGTTGAGCAATTAGTTAATGGCAGAGAATCCAAATACAGCATGGTGGTGGTGGGGAGGGGATAGTGATAGGGACTAAAGAACACGTGATTATTAACCCCACTCCTTCCCCCAGCATCGAGGGAATGTGAAGGATCATAGCCAAGAAGAAGACATAAGTAGCATTGACTGGTGTTGACCAACTAATCCATCTTTACATGAATTGATGAATCACGAACCAATAATCAAAATCAAGACTTGAAGAACAAGCCAAGTCAGAACGCGATGAACTCTGTTTGAATATAACACCCAATTAAAGTAATCAGCCGCCAACAGAAACTCAGAAACACACCATAAATGGAAACAAAAAAAAAGCACATGGGGAACCTAAAACATGACATAACTGGCAAAAAAAGATAAAAGAACGGAACGACTGAAATGAAATCATGAGATACCTGTCGCCGCTGCAGAACTCGTAGAGTCGGCCACGGCTGGAGAAGACGAGTAGAGCGATCTCAACGTCACAGAGTACGGAGAGCTCGCGAGCTTTTTTGATGAGTCCGCTTCGTCGCTTGGAGAAGGTGACTTGTCGACTGCCTTTATCCTCTATTCGCCTTATCTCCACCTTCCTCCGCCCCATTCTCAGTTCTGGATCCTTCTCGCTCGCTGCCACGCCCAGAGAGAGAGAGATGAGAGAAGGAGCGATGAGTTTTGTTCCGGGAGTGAGACTGTGAGTCTTCATAAGAATCCAAAAGTCTTTTTCTATTATTTCTGATAATAATAAATTAATAGCGTAATTCTTTTTATAAAGATAGTAAAACGTACGGTCAAATTTTATTCAAGATTTGGTGATTTGGGCCTTTCTATTCATGCATATTTATTGTCCCTAAATTTGATTGTACTATATTTGTCCATGAAATGTAACAAAAATAGCATCCACCTACAACTCTAGCATTATTGAAAACGGATAGTACAAGGTAAGGTATGCGTGCTACCTTCTTATTTCTTTTCTTTTTTTGTCATCTCGGTATTTTATTTTACCGAAAATCAAAGCAAATCGTAATAAAACTCACGAGAGTTTATACATTACAATCTTTTGTTAATAATAATAAAGGATGGGTGAGAATCGGGTAACTCAATCATTTAGATTCACACCATTTTATTACTTGTTTGACTATCCAGTCTGTACACTAATTAACAGCTCTTGGAATTGTCTTCTATTCTATTCGGTTAATCTGGTTTACAAGTGTAGTTATGTTCGTAAGAAGCCCAGTAAGTCTCCAAAATTATGCACCTCCTCTGATTTGGTTTATAACTACACTTGAATCCGACTTTATTTTCACATTGTGTCATCCATGTTCGACAATCAGTTTCATCCTCTCCAATATTGCCGAAGCATCTAATACTTATATTGTATCTCCACGACATCAGCGGTTCATTCCACCTACAATTTCTCCTTTCGACTTTCAGACAATTAGTCATATTCCACTCATTCTTGTTTGCCTACACAATGAGATATCGCTATTTATGTGAATCGTTACCGGTATTAGAGTCTCTCATTATGTAATTTTACGTATCGAGCTAGCCACATGATAGTGTTGCTTCTCTATTTCCTCCCCATCTTATTTATTTCATATCTACCATTAAATAGCATCTCGATTACTATATATATAATTACTTTAGCATTATATTTGAGTAATTTAATCAAATAATAGTTGTTATTATGTGACTCCGTGCCGACATGTCAGATTTAGGTTTTGTGATAAGAAATTAGGAAATATGATTTTTTTAAAAGTAAACTGTGCAAAAAATATTTGAAAAAATAAGTATACTCAAAAAATATTTAGCAAAATGTATATAATTGCTACTGGGGATAACATTTTTTAGCGTTTTTCAAAAAACGAGGTAGCGTTTTTATGAATTTCGCTACCCCTAGTGGCGTTTTTTTGACGATTCGATGTTTAATTTAAAAAAAATTATATATTTATTTTAATTTTTTTTATAGTAAGTAGATATGTTAATTGCGATTCAAATGATGCAAAGAAAATTAAATTTGGACTTACGGATTGACTGTAGACTCTGCCGTAAGTTGAGATATGAAAATTTGACTTAAACAAATATAACCCATACCCTGTAAGTCCAAACTGACCACGATAAACGTCATTTATGTCGTAATTCAATTATCTACCTAGGGTAATGCTTTTTATTAGGAATACAGTGATTTTTTAACCTAATATCGTTTGTCTTAAAATTTGACCGAAATAATTTAATGCATTAGGTGAGAAATTTAATTATGTACTTACTCAAAAAAATTAAAATGCATAGATAATTTAATTACGAATTTTTACTTCGTATTATACGGTCGTCTAAAAGTAAAATATTAACGTATAGTTAGCGTCATTGAATTCGTAATTAAATTATCTACTCATTTTATTTATTTTTATTTTTTTTTGAGTAAGTATATAATTAAATTTGTCACCTAATACATTTAATTATTTCGGTCAAATTTTAAGACAAGCGATGTTAGGTTACAAAATCACTATATTTTAAAAATATATATATACATTTTGCGTTTTAAAAAAAAAATCACTACCTCCGATTGCGTTTATATATATTTTGTTAAATATTTTTTTTAGTATACTTACTTTTTCAAAAAAAAAATTATCACAGTGCCTACTTTTTTTAATCAATCAGAAATTAGTGAATGAAGTCAAAAGGTTAAAAGGAGTAAATGATGTGATTGCGGACATAAATTGACGGACATTACAGGGAATTCTAAACAACAGAAGTGGTAGGGGTCCGTCCACGAGGTTATAACACGTGGTAATCAACCACGTGGGCTGACAAGGTGTGTCCAAGCTTTTTTTTGGCCCATCAAGGTGTGTCCAAGCTAGTGGCGGAGCTCTCGTATCGTTGTTACTTGTTAGATTATTTAACAATTTACCTAGAATTGGAATATTTCATCGAAATATACTTAATTTAATATTTACCAAAAAAAAATACTTAATTTAATAAATATATACCAAAATTTGATCGGTTGAAAAATAAATATGAAAGTATATCTACTCGCAACTTTCATTCGCGAGTAAATTTTCTACCCACGACTCTGAGTCGAATGTCATTTTTGTTTGATTCAATCTTACCTAGGAATGATCATGGGCGGGGCGGGCCGGTCCTGAAGGCAAGATCGAGACCGAAATTTCGATCTTGCCTTTTGGAGGACCGAGACTGACCTCGGCTAAAAAAGTCCGCTCGAATCGATCTTTCTTGACTCAGACCGGTCTCGGTCCTGGACCGAATCTGCACAAAAAAAAAACTATGAGCTCACTATATTCTTTAGTAAAAAAACGAAAGAATAGTTCACTTCTCAAAAAAACACTCTGAGCTCACGATATTTTTTAGTAAATTTATCAAAATGCATCTTTTATAAAGATAGAAAACCTCCAAAATCCACATTTTTTTCAGTGTGGTATTATGAAAATCCAAAATCCACATTCCTTCGGTCTGGGTCGGTCCTAAACGTGCTTTCGGGAAAAAAGCCTGAAACCGAGACCGACCGTAAAGAAAAAAAAATCGTCCGCTTGGTCTCGGTCCTAGTCGGTCCGGTCTTATCGGGAATTCGGTTCAACATACTTTTTTTATCACCCCTAGTCCTACCCGCAAATGTCATTCGCGGGTGAGACTGAGTTAATTTTTTTCTTCATAAAATATAAAAAAATTATATGTGTTTTATTTTATTCAATCATTTTATTTTTTGTATTATTATTATTTTAAATATATTTTTTGTCGGTAGAACTGACGGCCCAGTTCCACCCGCGAATGACATTCGCGGGTGAGACTGAGTCAAACAAAAAATAACACCCGCGACTTGGAGTCGCGGGTGAATGAAGTCGCGGATACATATACTTTCCTATTTATTTTTCAACCATAACATTTTTGTATATATTTATTAAATGATTTATATTTTGATGAAAAAAGGGTAGAATTGCTTAAAAGGACAAAAGAAAGAAACGATACTTTTGCGTCGATAAAGATACGTATGGCAGTTTGGTAAGTAAGATCGGGTTGAAAGACCGGCTTTGTTTTGTCTCGTAGTCACACTGTTGTGGCGATACACAGTACTTTTAACTGTTTTAAGTTTTAACCTCTTATCTCTTTGGTATTTGCTTTAATAATAAAATAAATTAGGGGGAGCACGGGACTGGTTTTCTAAACAAAAATAAAGTAGGATCCCAAATTTCCTAATTCTTGCCTAGAGGACCGAGTCCGAGTTCATCTTTTAAAAAAATAGTCTGAAAAAGTATTTCTCGACTCCGCCTTGGTCTATTATCAACTTTTTCTCTAAAAAAATAATATTCAAAATTTTTTAAATACAAAACATAATGCAAATATTATATTAAATATATAATATAAAATAAAATACAAATATCATACCAAATATTAAATACAGAAAAAACAAAATTCAAACACAACCCTAACACACATAATAAACTAATTGAAAAAAATATAATAAATGGTAATTCCAATCTATACTCGGGTCGTGCCAGTTTATTCGGTCTTTTGTGAGGAAACCCAACTCCGAGCCCGAGTTGGAGATAAAAAACAACAACCGTTTTGACTCGATCTTAAATTCGGGACTATTTTTTCGATTTTTTGGTCCGCTAGTCTTTTATTCTCACCCCTAAAATATATTATGATACTTGTGTAGATTGTATATTTGATTTTTTTATAATTTGTTTTTATAGAAAACTGACTGAATTTGGAGAATAACAGAAAAATGATATTGAATATTTGTAAAATGTAATGGTGATTATAGTAAAAAAAATTAATTAGTTTGATAAATCGTTTCTATTTTATATTCTTATATGTTTTAATACAAATTTTGGGATCATTCGATTTTTAAATGATCTTGAAAATGTGTCGTAGGATTGATTTAACTTTACTTGTGATGTGGATCGAATTACTAATATATGGCAGAGGGTAAAATTGTAATTCAAATAAAAGTAATATTTGAAAACATTGAGGATCAATATGCAAACGAGCAACATTTAGAGTTCAATACTTAATGACAATATAAATGAAGAATACAAATTCAATAATAACATCAACATGCAAATTATGGATATAAATTAGGACTAAATACCAATGAGCTACCTTAATTTTGGACGTTTTGCAACGAGCTATCCGAACTTTAAAAAATCAAAACAAGCTACCTCAATTTTGCACTTTTCGACGAATTTTCGATGAATTTCTGTCAACAGTTGACGGTAATTTGGACGGATATAACTCGTTGTACCTTCACCAAAGTTGACGTCCAAAGTTCAGGTAGTTCCTTGATATTTAACCCAATAAATCATAAACAAAATTGACCCTAAAACGAAGATGAAATTACATTAATTCAATGTGGAATGCACATTTTTTCTTTTAAAAAAAATACCTAATTTGCACCTTTATATTGTATTGTACTTGAAGATGTATAAAACTATCACCTCCTAACAAAAATCAATGTTGTTGGCTAAAAATACCACAAAGTTTTTTTCCTGAACAAACTAAATAAACTTGAACTTTGATAGAAAAGACCGAACATTTAGAAATAGCATAAAGGTTGAACACTTATCCAAACAAGTTACTGAAGAAGTAGAAAATAAAAAGTGAAAATTTGAAAACAAGTTTTTAGTTACTTCAAAGTGCGAAATGCTCTATTATTTATAAGATTACACTTGAAAAGAATCAAGTCAATGATATGAATCATATATGATACAAAAATCGAACAAAAACATTGAATCTAGAGGAGATGGCAAAAGTGGGATTGTACAAAATTGATTCTTCATATCGACTTTTCATACCGACATTCGTGTACACTTATGGTTGGAGGCACATACAAACCTAATCACTGAAGCTGCTAATCGATCCGTATTTTATCACAAAAGATTTGCATGTATAATGCAGATAACAGACAAATTTGGTTTGTTTGAACCGACAACATAGCAACATGAACCTCTTCCATAATTGTATATTATATACTTTAAACATATTTTATTATTATTATTATTATTATATAATAAATGTATGAAGTCTCGTTTCTGCTTTGGAGTAGGAATGGGACCTGATCAATTTCAACTGTATTAAGTGCCGACCTGACATCTAAAGATTCCTGCCCACAAAAAGATTGATTACTATAATTTATTATACACTAACAATATTTATACCAAAAAAAAAAATACACTAACAATAATATTAATATATATATTCCAGAAATGTATATATTATTATTATTATTATACACTAGATGACGACAAAATGAGAAGAATTTTCCATAAGAGGGAATGGTTGACCAGAAATGTCGTTTCTTTCATGGGCCTATACCAGAGAAGTTTGATCCAGTTATTAAATTTATATTAATTAAAGACCCATTGGGCTCTTACCCTTACTTTATCTCCAACAATTTCATACTAAACACTAACTAGATACGGACATGCACGAAAAAATTGTGTTCGTTAAAATATATGACATAACGATAACACGATAGCACGAAAACGACAGTATTTTCGTGTCGTGTTTAAGTATCAGAACACGATAACGCGATTAAAATTGAACATTTTTTTGTCACCTATAAATTTGGACTTGAAAATCTATTTAATTTAATATTTTTTAAATAAGTCTAATTTAATAGTTTTTAAAAGTATAGTTAGATATTTAATTTATAGTTTAACAAATATATATTAAAAACTCGTAAAATCTGATATTTGAATTGATAATTCTTACTACTAATAATTTGTTATTTTGATATATTCTTATAAATTTCGCATGTGAACATATAACTGACTAGCTTAACACAAATACGACATGAACACGCACGAAAAATTGTATGGCGTGTTCGTGTTGAGAAACATGACCCGATAAGCTTATCGTGTGTGTTCGTGTTTAGTAAGTGTCGGATGTTACACGATAAACGTATTGATACGCACGATAACACGCACGTATGCACAATTTGCCATACCTCCATCAAGTATTGAGAATCGTAGGGTTATGACAAATGAAGCACACACAAACCATTACATATTATTCGATACAGAGCGCAGCACCCTAATGTTTGAAGAGCATCATACCTCGATAGCTTAGCTCAGAGGGTACGTATCCAAAAAAGAGATTATATATATAATTAAAAACAAAGGGCTCGATCCGTCCATCCATGGATCATCTCCAATCGTTCGTCCATGCCGCCTCCACGGTCGATTTATCAGGGCAACCATCCACCAGGCATATAATTCGACGTGCTCGGGCCTGCTGTAACTATGGATACCGGATCATGCTGATGATACCTATATGCATATATCATATATGTTAATCGGAATTGCAGATAGTAACTAATCTTCATCACCAACATTTCATTTTTCTATTACCCAATTTGAAGAGTGGGTTCACAGTCAACAAGGGGGTGGAAGCTGAATCCATCAATATGGGGATGGGGAGGAGGAGGAGGAGGTTGATTGGGATGACGTCCATAAGCAACTGCTTCTTCTGCACTCATATGATTCATTTGCAGTGCATTTACATGGTATCCTTCCATCAACTGCATATATATATATATATATATGCTCGATCAATGGATATATATATATATATAGTAGTAGCAGATTCATCAATAATCAATGCAGATATATTTTTTAAAAAATTCTGATCCTGCAGTATGCTGTATGTACCCGGTTCTTCAATGTCCTATTCGCTTCATTCAGTACGTGTTCCTGAACAAATTTAGTCATTTTGTGAAATCATTGTTATAAGAAATCATATTGGAATCGAAACAAATGGATCAACAATTCAACATATATATATATATATATATACCCTGCGTTGAAGGTCGGTGAGTTGATCCAGCATGAACTGTGTCTGTAAAAATAGTATTTTTAGAAGATTTGTTAGTGTAGAATTCAATAGAAACCGTAACTTTTTGTGAATGACTACATCGGTACCCTTGTAGATCTGATCTGCTTCAGTGAAGTATCGAGCTGCCTCTCCAGAGACTCCAGCTCTTTGCTGCTCAACGGGCCGAGATCTTCCCCCATGAGATTCCTACACAAACACCATGAACAATGAAAACCCAGGTGGGTAGCTCAGTGCATACTGTATATCTGTAGTAAGTTAAGTACCTTTGGGTTCTTTGAAGAGCTTCATAACGGGCTTTTAATTTGAGGTACTCCTGCTGACTGCTCAACTCCTACATTAATTAGGGAAAACAACAAACTCATTCATAAACACTTATCCTTTAAAGTACTCTTAAATATTCATTGAATTTGAAGATGTTCTTGGACACAAAAGATTCAATATTGCATATGATATTAATATTGATTTACTATGTTTGGGAGTAAAATGAGATGAATATGCCGGTAAATACACATATTGGTTGTTTCCTAGATCGATCAAGTTTTGGTTCTAATTTCCAAGCAGCATATCTTCAAGAGAATGAATGTCAAAAACAAAACTGCTAATGATCACTCAGTAATTACCAGGGCTTCTTGCGCTGAAATGTGGCTTGGCTCAGGGGCGCCATAGTTGCACTTTTGGTACCGCTCCAAGGTCTTGAGCATGCTATAGTAACCAACAACACACACACAACAACAAAAAGATTACTGATTAATTTCAGGAGATATATACCTGGCCTGGCCTTTAAGCTTCCGAATTTATAGAAAGGAAAATATAATCCTTTTGGCAAATAAATAATTGATCAAAAAAGTAGTTGATTCAAGCTGAAGCAGTGTTAATTAATGAAAATGATTTCCTAATTTAAAACAAGGATTTTTTATTTTTTAAAACAGTAGTTGTTTCAGAGGAAAGAATTGATTCGACAGACAAATCCCTGATCCCAGATTTATCAGAATCAAAACCTTTGTGTAGAGATTTACTGCAATGTTGTGTTTTTCATTCTATCCAAGAAAGAAGCCAATCAATCGAGTAACATCAATTACACATGATGTTCCAAGACGAAAAAATCATGTCTACTTCCGTAAATCTGAACCAGGTTGCTCCAAGAGATCCCCTGGATAATGGGGCATCCTCCAAGGATTGATGAGCTCTCTCTGTGTTTCTTGAAATGAGTCAGAAGACTGTATAGAGAGAGAGGGAGAGAGAGAGAGAGAGAGAAGGAGGTTGAAGCTTTAATTGAAGCTCCCTACCCATTAACTCAGCTGGAAGAGTCTTGAAACCCTAATCAACGCAAACCCTAATTAATGGATCTCTCCAAACAGAAGCATCTGAACATCTGCTTCTTAGCTAGACAAGATTCCTCCCGTAATTATCATATACATAAAAATAAAATACAGCGTTTTTCTCAAATCTGAGGAATCAAAAACGGCTGCAGACATAAGAAAAATCATACATTGGGGATTCAAAGAAAGAAGAAAGAATGATCACCCCATACCCAGTTACCAGTTAACTACAAAAATACAGGGTGAGATTGAATACAAATCTCAACAGGAAATTAAAATTTCAGTTCCTTGGGTTAGTAAGTGATGAATCTTGTGAAAACCCATCTAGTCGAAACACCAAAGAATAATAAATTGAAGGAAAGGAGACTCTTTTTTTATGTAGAGAAGTGAAATTTAATGAAACAGTGAGATCTAGAAATATGGAAGAACAAGCAACACCTATAGACTCAACCTGCTCAAAACACTGAAACATTTACCGAAACCCTGATCAAGAAACCTCCTTTCCTAACTTGACACCCAAAACAAAACATTTTCTTGAGCAAGACTCTGTATTGCAGATGACCAGAGAGAGAGAAGTAGAGAGTTGTATCTGGATACAGCAAGAAATACATTTGGCGTTGGCATTAGAAGAGGGGAGAAGGTCAAATTATATACCTAGAGCTGCTGCAGAACTCGTACAGCTTGCCCCTATTGGAGAAGATGATGAGAGCAACTTCAGCATCGCACAGGATGGAGAGCTCATAAGCTTTCTTCAACAGCCCATTCCTTCTCTTTGCAAAGGTGACTTGCCGATTGATCTTGTTCTCTATCCTCTTCAGCTCCACCCTCCCTCTCCCCATTGTATTGTTTTTTTGGGAATGTGTGTGTGTTTGTGTACCAGTTATGTGTCACCAATTGCCTAAGCAACCACCCAATGAATCCTATGGTTGCTTCACTTGATATAAAAGGAATTCACTTAATCTTCCCAATTTTTGTTTCCTAACCCTTTTCCTCACTCCACCCTTCTTTTCCCATATTTATTATGCGTATAACCCCTTTTTCCTATTCGAGTAACTTTATTTTTTCCTGATAAAAAAACAAACTATTTTCTGCAAATTATTGAATTGACATAATATCTCTTTTCAATGAATATCACAATCAATTATAACATATTGTTGATCTAAAACACACACACAATGTTACCTCCATTACTATTGTAGTCACTCTTTGATTATTAGGGTTAGGGTTTGAGACTAACATTTATTGAAAATATGAGATATGAAATATATATATATATATAGGGTTAAATACCAAGGAGCTACATGAACTTTGGACATTTTGCAACGAGCTACTCGAACTTTAAAATTCAAAATGGGCTACCTCAACTTTGAAAAATGTGCAAATAGCTACCTTTGTCTAATTTCTGACGAATTTCCAACGAATTTCCGTCAACAGTTGACGGAAAATTGGACGGAGTTAACTATTTGCACCCATATATATATATATGTGTGTGTGTGTGTGTGTGTATGTATGTGTGTGTATATGTAGTGATTAATGGTGTTAACAACATCTAAACCAACCCAACCTAGTATTGTTTCTGTATAACAACACATTACTTTTATACTTGTTACATATGACCATCCACATATTGCAAAAATGGATTATTTTTGTGAAAGCACACCCTACATATAGGAGACATGGTACGATTATTCTTCAAGAGGAAACCATGAACATGATTTGTAACATTGGACAGACTTTGCCGCAAAAACCAGTACCATACCAAATATCAACATTCTCAATTGATTCCATTATTGGCATGCTTAAAACCTAAAAAATGGACATTGACTCATCTATCTGGTTCCTCTATTTCAGCTAACACCATTAATAAGTCACTCTAATACATGATAATTAATTAATATGAGAAAATTAATTACGGAAGGTAAATTATATATATATATATATATATATAGATAGATATAGATATAGATATATATACCTTTGAGAATGGAAACAAACCTAATTAAGAAAAATATATATTAGACAAGCATTTCACAAATAATAACGCAGTGAAAAGGAGGAGGAGATCGTGCGAGAGTTGAGACGAAGCTCTACGTGCCCTAAAATGTTTTGACGTTTATTTCATTCCCCTCGTAACCTAACTGAAAAAAATGGGAACACAACTCCACGTGTCAGAATACTAGTGGAGGTTAACTCTTGACCTTGTCAGAAAAGAATAAACGACTATAAACAACATTAATTCAGTAAAACTATAGTAATATGTGTAACGGTTAACTACTTTATATTTAGAGATTAAGATAATGGATTTAATGAAGTTCGTTAATAATAGTGCGGACTAATTTAGTTATGACTAAATAGAGACGACATAATAACAAATTTCTCCCAATATTCCAATATGTATATATATATATATATTTCAGGCAAGAATATAATACAAGAACGATCGAATATTTAGGATACAAAACCATGCATGTGGCATGTTTTTGGGGGTGTTACATACCTTGAAACGCACCGTCTATACTTGAGATATGTCAAGTATTGAGTTCAACTAGTTATTAGACACTTCATAAACTCAGACTCACGACAAGTACAAATAATAAATAATAAAGTCAATAATTTGATTCATATGGTGCAAATATTAGAGTAAGCACAAAATAAAATATATTTTTTTTAGAAAATTACATCGAAAATAAACATATAGTAAAACTAAAATTTCACAATACCAAAAGTTTGGTACAATATGAATGACTTCTCCTCATCCCAACCTCCACATAATTTGAAGCATAATTTTCACGTTTAAGAATTCAATGGCCGAGGATGCGTGTGGGAATTTCAAAGACTAAAGTGGAACAAAATATTTATATATGATAACGATAGATACTATCCGGTACGATCGGATAATTGAAATTCGGTTTATAATTTTAAGGTATTTCGTATTTGGTCCTAGATCTATGCATGGTTTGTTGCACATAATGTACGAATATTGAATAGGATAGGTTAGAACTAAGCATAGAAGTTAAAACCATTTGATTATTGTCTGATCACTACTGTATATAAATCGTATATATGTAAGTTCTAACGACGAACCGTTTCATTGAGGCCTCCACCAGTCGGGCAAGCAAGGAGGTCAGGTGGGTAACCACCTTGACAGCATGCTGAATCATTTGGAAGTGTAGATGTGCCAAGGCGTTTGAGGGACGACAACTGATCCAAGACGAGGTGATCCATTCGGTCCGCATGGCTGTCCAGGAGCTGACCTGGGTGCAGAGCTCCAGAGCATCGTTGCTTAGTGCAAGTCACGGCCATATCAGGTCGGAGGAACACATGCGTGGGCTGGACGGGCAATGGACAAAACCTGGACCGGGTGTTATCAAAATTAACTGTGACGCGACGTGGAAGCGTGACTCGGGTAAGGGGGGGCATCAGCATCCTTGCTCGTGACTATCAAGGGCGACTGGTCGGTGGAGTGATTAGGGCGAAGCAGTCGCCTTCAGCCGTGATGCTTGAGGCGAAGGCAGTGTTAGAAGACGTTAAGCTTGCTTTAGATAACAATTGTGATTCTATTATAGAGTCGGATGCGGAGGTGGTTATCAACCATGTAATAGGAATAGCTCATTTTTGGAAGATAGAGACTATCATTCAGAATAGTCTCTTTTGGACAAGTTTGATTAGGAACTTGTCTTGGAATAGGATGATACCTAGGGCGTCAATCAAAGAGCGGACTGGTTAGCGAAACAAGCGTTAGAGGGGATGTGTCCTTCGAATTGAGTTATCCAACCCCCAACCCCTCTCGGTCAATTTTTGCGGTGTGACATATGTGTAATCGGGGTCAAGAGTACCCCATTTTTTATAGTTATATACTGAAGTTCTTTTGGAAAAAAAAAAAAAACGTTGGCGTGTGGACCATGCATGATGATGAGTTCAAAATCTCACATGGGTTCCTCTTAAGAAAGCAACGTCTCCTCACATGTGGTCCCCACATCACTCAGAGCATGCAGGTGTATGCGGGTCCACTTTTCATTCCAACCCACAACTTCAAAATAACGACTAATTGTTCCTAAAACTTCAAATTACACGATATTATATCTTGTATTGGCAAGCGTGCATGTCATCTTGACAAGTACAGTAAAAAGGTAAATTTCATTTCGAATCAAGACGAGTAGACGACACACCATTTAATTTAATTACTCAAACATTAATTGGGGGGAATGTGAAAAAAAGGATTTTACATTTACCACAATACTCCTTCCTTTTATGCATGATTAGAATAACAACTATATGAAATAATACAATACAATATAGAAATGGAGTCTCTCTAGATAATGACGGACCAATACGGGATCAAACCTTCCGGGACCAATAATATTCCAGTGGAGTAAAACTCAAATCATTCAAGATGGAGTCTATCTACACTAAAGGTAAGCTGAAACTCATACAACGGTCCAGTGTCAAACACTAAATTAAAGTGGTCGTCAAAGTCCATACAAGTCGTTATATACCAAGACCAAAGTCTCTCACTGCTCGTCATGGGAGCACTCGCCAAGATAGTCAAACATCTCAACTCTGGTCCCACAACCGACACCGAATATACAACCACGATGTCCCTCATATGTTTGACACATATTCTACAAAGATTATATAAGGCAACTGCAATATTACGTGATAACCGTAATATATCATATTATTATCTGCAGTAACACAATATTTACAAATATATTCGGTTACAAACGGTTTGATCTTCCATACTTATAAATACTCATGTTCTACATACGTTACATTACATTTCCGAGTTCATATACACAATATACTCATTTAAGCATCAACCTAGAGAACCCTTATATCGCGCTCCCTTCTTGCATGTTCATCGGAGCTCCGACAAAAATTTACGATCATCAACCAATTGACATCCAGATCACTGTTAACTCAGCATCCAGTCAGCATACGAAAAATTCAGACCCGGCAGAGTTCTTTACGAAATGAAAGACATATACATACATGATAGCTATATATATATATATATACACGTATTTATTGTCGTACGTGAAATGGTAGAAGGGAGGAGGGGACCATCAGAGCGATGGACGGCTGAGAAGAGACGACACAGAGATAGAGGACATGTCAAGATCGAACTCCCGACTCAAGCCAGGCAATGTCAACGTCAACTTATAATAAGAGATCGAACACTTTCTATTTTGGGAAACACTCTTTTTCTCTTCCTTCCTTCCTTTTTTATTTTTATTTTATTATTGGGTGTATTGCAAAAAGTCAAGTCACGTCTTTCGGATAGGATCGGACGGTCCATATATACTTTCAAACTTATTCCATTATATATATGCGTCAGTGTGTCACGATGCGATTCTTTCATAATATGGTCCACTCAAATATGTGATTCAACTTCAATACATTTATTTTTAAAAAAATCTATATTTTCAATACAATATCCTACTGGATGCTAAATGTTTTGTAGCCCCCACATTCTGTTACCCATCTCTTTCCTAAATTTAAATCATATCATATGCATGTATCTATCTATATCTCTATCTATATGACTATATCTATATCTTTATGGAAGCATTAAGCAGGTATGAGTCTAAGTCAATCCAACAATTCATCAGATTCATATTTTGATGGTGCCCTAATTAGAAACATCCGATGATGTACATATATTTTATTGTCTGAAACATTCATAATAAATCTTCTAAAACATTAGCGTAAGCTGTCTCTACATATATGTTGGTACATAGTTTAGGAGTGTATCATTTTTCAGAAATACAGCAGATTCATATGGGCCTGGAGAAGTGAAACATTCGAAATAGAAACAAAGACAAAAGCCCATTAATTATGTTGTGGGTTATCTCGAAATGGGTCTCCATATTTCGTTTCTTCTTTTGAAACCACTAATGTTGGTGAATTGTTATTTAATAGAGTTTTATTATAGGGTAGGGTAAATGAGAGGATAAATATATTATTAATGGTAATATATGTGAATTTATCAGTAATGTTTCGACACAATTAATATTTATTTTTGAAAATTTTGTTACTTAATAGTTCGTCATCTATCAAAATTTCTATTTCCGTCATATTTTAGATCCAAATTGAACACAATAGAGTTTGAAGATTATAAAAATAACATTTTAAGAATATCTCAATTTAACCATTCAAAATTTTTATATATGTTACAATTAAGTTTCAATTCAATCGAAATGTTATTGAAATCTACTTGAGGAAGGTTAGGGTCTGAGTCACGACCCATATTATCTCGTTCATGGGTGGGGAAACTGATTTGGGTCAAGATCCACCCCCTTCGATTGTGGCTCAACACAACTTGACCAAATTAGAACTCAATTATAACATATACTGTTTCAACGGTTTATTTGTGATACTAGATATCTGGTCTGGGCAGAAGCGCACTAAGTAGTAAGTTTTATTTTTTAATATTCTTATATTTTATATATAATATAATTTATTTTTTATAGTGTATAGCATAATACTTATTTAAATTATTTTTAAGTGAATATAGACTATCATAATTTGTTTAAACAAATACAATAAGTCTACTATTATAAAAATATTTTTTATGTGAATATAAACTATAATAATTTTTCAAAAAGTTCATTCTTATAAGTTTAATTATTTACAATAAAAAGTATAAAAATTTAAAAATGAATGAAATAATTAAGTATATCAATAAGTTATTATAAAATATAGTATGAAAAAAATAAATAAATTATATTAAGTGTATTTTTTCAATAAATTAGATACAAATACTTGAGTAAATAATAGAAATTAATATTAACAATAAATAATAAGCAATACTTTTAAATTAAATATTTTTATATAGTTGTATTGTATGGTGTATATTAGTGCATATATTTACAAAAGACTATTAAAATAAGTAATATTTTTATTTATTTATTTTAGTTAAAGTAATAATATATTATATTTTGATTTTAATAATTCAAAATTATGTTGAGCTATAAGTATATAATATAGAATTTTAATAATTATAATGTGAAATAAATAGAATTAATATGAGTTTTGTAACTTATCTTGATAATGAATGAAAGACTTTGAAAGATTTTAAAGTGATTTACATGGCATGCCACTTAAGAATGTGAAATTTATGATGGACATGGACCAATTAAAATAGTTTAATTGAACTAGGTGTGAGAAAATACAACAAAAAATTTATTTGTCAACATTTTATGTCAGTTAACCAAATTAATATATAGATAGATAGATTCTTTAAAACTATTTTGTTATTTTTTAAAATATATCTTGTTAAATTTGTATCGAAAAATCTATAAAGGAAAATAGAAACTCAACGGATGATCCAACATTAAGATCAAACATTAAGTAACAAAATTTTCAAAAACAAACCATCAAATTATACCAAAATATTAATAAATAAAATTGTATTTTACTCTATTATTAATTAAGTTCCTCCCCGAGAAATATTACAAATACTTCTCCCTTTATAGATGGACTATAAAAAAGTGTTTTGTTTTTTGGCCAATTGTAAAAAAGTGTTCGTTTCTCATTGTATACGATTCCTCGGAAACTTAATCGAATGGAGAACTAAGTCAACTAACCCACTAAGGTGTATACTATTCTACTTCTCCCCCCTTTAATGATTCTATCGCTCCATAAATGATAAATCCCTCTATCTATCTATTAAATTTTATTAAATCACTTACGATAGTGACAAATACGGTTTTTGTTATATTTTATTACTCCTAATGTTAAATTAATATTCTTTAATTTGTAGATGTCAATCATAAATTTATCATTCATAGATGACATGTCATATAAATTACTTAATTTTTTTTCAAAGTTTCTCATTCATTCTCAAAATAAGTTACAAAACTCATATTATTTATCACTCATTCATAAATTATAATTTTTCATTAAATATATTTTATGAAGTAAAATTTATATAATAATAAATACATAATATTAATTAATATATTTTATGAATATCAAAACATATTAAAATTTACTTTTACAAATTAAAATATAGATTAATTAATGATCATTTCATATATCACATAATACTCTTATTAAAATAAGATATAAGTCACATATAAACATCACTTACTTCATTACAATAAAATTTAACAATGTCAAAAAATTAAGTATTATATATTTATAAACTAAATATAATTTACAGTTAACAAATATATAAAATATAATATGTATACTAAAACATTAGAGATTGTTATGATTGCTAGAAAAATACCAATATTTTTATATGTATATTGATAGAAGTAATAAACCATAGAAAATAAGTCAAGAGTATTATATGAACATTAACATAATTTTGAAAAATATGTTTTATATATTTATAACCCAACCTATTTTTGAATTATTAAAATACTATTTATATAATAAAATTATAATATATTATTATAATTATTACTAAAATAAATAAAAAATTACTAATGATTTTAATAGTCTTTTGTAAACATATACACTTTTAAATATTAATTTTACTTATTGACTCGTTCATTTCTAAATAATTTTATGAACAAATGCACTTAATATAATATATAATTTTTGTATTTCAAAATATAATTCATAACAACTTAACTATGTAATTAATTATTTGATGCATTTTTAAGTTTTAATATTTTTATTGTAAACATTTCAAACTTACAACAATGAACTTTTTGAAAAATTATTATAGTGTATATTCACTGAAAAAAATAATTTTTTAAACTTTATAACAGTAAACTTATCATTTTATTTTTTAAAATTATTTTACACAATATTCATTTAAAAATAAATTAAATATGTTATACTATGTGCCATAAAAAAAATAACTTATAAATATAAAAAATAAAAATATTAAGAAATAAATATAAAGGAAGTTATATAATCTCCATACACGTGTCTACGTAAGGTATGAACTGTGAAGCAATGTATTTCAGTTTTCAACGCGCTTGTCTCCAGTCCAAAAACTTTGTTTTGGGCCAATGAAAAGAGCATTTCATTCAAACAACTGATAATAATGTTCCAAATTCAAATACAATTCAAATTTAATGAAATAATCTACAAAGAGGGGGTGGAATCATTTTGGTATTCCTAGACACTTTAATTGCAAACAACACGTTATTATATAATTTAATAGATTTGACAAGTTTTTGTAAATAAACGATATGGAAAATTGGCCAAAAAAAAAAACGATATGGAAAACGATATGTTGTGGCATAGACGTCTTGAGCATATTTCTTTGGTAGCCTTGGAACATATTGATTCTCTTGATTTACCTAAGAATAATATTTTTTATATGGAAGAGTGTTCTATGTGTCCCAATGCTAAAATCATTAGAAAATCTTTTCCTCATTTTGATTCTAGAGTTGATGCTGCGTTTGATCTTATACATGCGGGTGTGTGGGGACCTTATCATACTCCCACACAAGATAATAAAAGGTATTTTCTGACTTTGGTGGATGATTTTTCAAGAGTTACCTGGATCCACCTAATTCAGTTTAAATCTGATGTCATTATTGTTCTGAAACATTTTGTTGCTATGACCGGAAATCAGTTTCATAAGAGAGTTAAAGGATTCAGAACAGATAATGGCAGAGAGTTCTTTAAAGAACAACTGAAAGAGTTTTTTTTTAAAGAAAAGGGAATTGCTCATCAAAGTAGTTGCCCTTATACCCCCCTCTAACAGAATGGGAGGGTAGAAAGGAAACATAGACATATTTTGGAAGTAGCTAGGGCACTTAAGTTGCAAGCTTTTCTTCCAAATGAATTTTGGGGTGATTGTGTGCTTACTGCATGTTACTTCATTAATCTGATGCCTTCTAAGTTGTTGGATGGAAAGTCTCCCATTGAGGTTTTAAGTAAAAGAAAACCTATGATTAATCACCTTAGGGTGTTTGAGTGTGTTTGTTATGCAAAAAATATGTTGGTGACTAATAAATTTGCCTCCAGAGCAATACCATATGTTTTATTGGGATTTTCTAAGACTCAAAAAGGTTATAGACTCTATGATTTAATTGAGAAAAAACATTTTGTTAGTCGAGATGTGCAATTTAATGAGAAAATATTTTATTTTGAGAATGACAAATCAGAGCAGTTACCCATATTTTTTGAATATCGTGATGAGTTGGAATCCTGTGATGTGAGTGTCCCACAAGACGCAGATACTGAGGATAATAGCACTGATATCAGTGCAAGAAATCCAAATGATGTTGCTAATGATAGCACTGATGGAACCTCACCGAATGATGAGTCGCGAAATGACTCTGATGGTGATGATGTCCCGAATATAAATGAAGGCACTCAACCTGTTATGAGCAGATCTGGAAGGATTGTAAAGCATCCGATATGGATGAATGATTATCAGGTTTCGAATGTATATTGTGCTCATTCCATTGACAAATTTGTATCATATGATAAATTGTCTCATGGTTATCAAGCTTATTTGAGTTCAGTTTCTAAGTTGACCGAACCTGACACCTTTTTTGAGGCTGTGAAAGATAAGGTTTGGATTCAGGCCATGGATGATGAAATACAAGCCTTACAGCAGAATGAGACTTGGGAGTTGGTACCACTCCCGGCAGGTAAAAATAAGATTGGTTGCAAATGGGTTTACAAGTTAAAATACAAATCTTATGGGACTTTATATAGATATAAAGCCAGATTAGTGGCTAAAGGATATAGTCAGAAACACGGAATTGACTATTTTGATACCCTTTCTCGTGTTGCAAAGATGAATACTGTTAGAATGATTTTAGCATTGACATCTATATATCAATGACTCCTTTATCAAATGGATGTTTATAATGCTTTCTTGCAAGGATATTTGGATGAAGAGGTTTATATGAATGTGCCGGAAGGATTTGTTGATAAAAATAATTGTCATCTTGTTTGCAAATTGCGAAAGTCATTATATGGTTTTAAGCAAGCAAGTAGGCAATAGAATATTAAACTGACTGATTCTCTTGTTAAGGCTGGATACAAACAGTCGAAGTATGATTATTCCTTATTTACAAAGCATGATGGTCATCTGCTGGTTGTTCTTCTTGTTTATGTCGATGATTTGCTTATATGTGGGAATAGTGATGCATTGGTTTCAGATTTGAAGCATGTTTTAGAAAATCGAATTTTAAAATGAAGGATCTTGGTGAATTGAAATACTTCCTTGGCATTGAGATAGCTCGATCTGAAAAAGGATTAGTACTCTGTCAAAGGAAGTATGCTTTGGAATTCATCTCAGATGTTGGATTGTCGGGTGCAAAAATTGCTAGAACCTCTATGAAACAAAATGTGAAATTTACTAGCATTGATTATGAAAGACACCTCAATGTTAATGCTGAGGATGAACCCCTAGATGATGTTACTTTTTATAGAAGGCTAATAGAGAAACTTTTATACTTGACTATTACTCGACCATATATTTCCTTTGCTGTGCAGAATCTTAGTCAGTATATGTAAAATCCAAAATGTTCCCATCTTGCAGCTGCCCTTAGGATTGTCAGGTATATAAAAAGGGAATCAGTTAAAGATATTCTTCTTTCATCCAGTTCTATACCTAAACGTGTGGCTTATTGTGACTCTGACTGAGCTAGTTGCATTGAATCAGGAAAATATGTTACTGATTTTTGCATTATGTTGGGAAATTCTTTGGTTAGTTGGAAAATAAAAAAGCAGACTACAGTTTCTAAATCATCTGCTGAATCTGAGTATAGAAGTATGTGTGCTTGTCAGTCTGAGATAATTTGGCTTGTAGGATTGATGAAAGAATTGAACTTCAGACAAGATACTCCTGTTGTTTTACAATGTGATAACAAAACTGTTATCCAGATTGCTAATAATCTAGATTGGGGATGAAGAAAATACGAATCAACTACCCTACTCTAAATTGAGTCAATTGACTCTCATAATACGACGTCGAAGTTTAAAAGTTGAGCTCTAAACATTTCTCAAGAAAAAAAAAAACTTGCTGACGTCATTGGAAAAATCAACCTTTTCTCATTGCCATTTAAATTTTCTACTCTCACCCGACGTGTCGTTGAATTTGTTTTGATCTTGTTATTATTAATTCTCTTGATAATAAATAATAACGAAACATCCATCCGTAGTTGTACAACACATGGTGAACCATTCTTATCTTTTGACGTATTAATTAAGCTAAAGAAATCAATTTTTAAAGGAAAGGAAATCTAAAATTCCTTCCTTCCTTCCTTCCCATATAAGCAGCAGCAGGAAGCATATGTGTATATTAAGTTCTTAATGATTCATTCCTTACCTGCTTATACGGGAAAGAAATAATAATTAAGAACTTAATATCCATATGCTTTTTATTGATAGATTAAGTTTGCGAGTGTATCCTTTTTCAGAAATACAGCAGATTCATATGCGCCTGGAGCAGTGAAAATTCCGAAATAGAAACATAAAGAAAAACGCCCATTAACTATGTTGTGGGTAATCTCGAAATGGGTCTCCATATTTCCTTTATTCTTTTGAAACCACTAATGTTGGTGAATTGTTATTGAATAGAGTTTTATTATAGGGTAGGGTAAATGAGAGGACAAATATATTATTAAGGGTAATATATGTGAATTTATCAATAATGTTTCGACACAATTAATATTTATTTTTGAAAATTTTGTTACTTCATAGTTGGGCATCTATCAAAATTTCTATTTCCGTCATATTTTATATCCAAATTGAACATAATAGAGTTTGAAGATTATAAAAATAACATAATTTTTTTTAAGAATATCTCAATTTAACACATATATCTCAATTTAAGGTTTATTTGCGATATTCTTAAAATTATTCTATTCTTTTTATACATTTTAAAGCATGTTCTGTTAATTTATATTGAAACAACTGAAAAAGAAAAGAGAAATTCAACGGATGGACAAACTTTTAGTAACAAAATTTTCAAAAACAAACCACAAAAAAGAATAATGTTGTTTTATGTATTGTCCAATAATATAAAACACACTTATGATACATTGTTACCCATTAACTCAAAAGGGAATTTTTGAATAAAATATAGCATTCAATAATTGCTCAAGCTTTTGAATTTTAAAAAATAATATTTATTTCAATCTCCATATATTAATTATTTGGTTCACGCTTTTTTATTAAATTCTACAATTTACACTATATACATTATAAATATCTTCATCATGTAGTGAATGTTATGTTTCCGAGAGAGAGATATGGGTTAATAACAAACAAACAAACCGAACTTTGAGGAAAAATCAAACATCAAATTGAACTTTTTTTTGTTGACAAACAACAAATCAAACTCTAGAAATTTAGCAAACAACAAACTTACCTCAAATTTTCATTATGTTTGAATAAATTTTTCAATGTTTGAGGGAGTTATTAAGTTGTAATAATCTTTACTTAGAATATTTTAACTAATATTGACTTAATTCATAATAATGTAGATGGACTGTGATTGGGAAGGAAGACGAAGTCATGGTTTCTGCTATAGATGAAACGATAGCTTGCCTTTATCTCACTGTCGTCAGTTCCTACATTATATAGATATATATTGTATAATATTAGCAATCATGTTCCTTATAATATAAATGGATCCTGCACTTCAAAAAAAAATAATTATCAAAAAAAAAATATGGACCCTGCACTAGGCAATCAGATCTTCCTTAGATCGTTGTTGACTTCATGACCGAAAATTTTCTTACGTCATTGGTGACTTTGGCATACGACGCTATCATTTATTGCGTTAAAATGAGGGGAGATCGTTTCATCATCATATTTGTATGATGTCATCTTTGAAATTATTAACCCTACGGGGAGATTGTTTTTTGGTTATTAAAACTAAAAGCAGGTTTCAAGGTATATATTGATGTTATTATATTCATATATATAAGTATATAAATCTGTACATGCAAGTTTTGTTTTTTTGGCCACGTGTACATCCAAAGTTCGATTCTTGTGTTTCTAAGTCAATTTGTAATTGGGGAATGAATTCCCAATTTGTTTGTTCCCAAACTCTCCTCCTTTCTTTCTATAATGTCTTTTCACTTATTCTTCAAGTCTTCAGAATCTTTAAAGTTTAAATTCTTCTCTCCTATTAACCTATGCAATATCATCTTATTTCCACATCTATATATATATAGAGAGAGAGTAAGTACGGTGATAAAATATTTAAAAAAGTATTCATAAGTAATATCTCTAGTAACGTTTAATAATTTTGCGCTACCAGTTGTAGCGTTTAACGTAAAACGCTACCAGAGATAGTGTTTCTATAAATCTTGCTATCAGATAGCGAAATTATACAATAATTTGACTCGAGCACCAATTACTTGCACATTTTTGTAGAACGAATCAATTATTAGTCGTCGTTTCTCCCTTCAAATACATCGATAGCAATCGAGCGTCCTTTATTTGTAACATCTCCCCCTTCTGTGTAATTCTTCAACATACATCTCCTTCATTTCTAACTCTCTGACTGCCCTATACTTTAAGGTATGTAATATATGTTTTTATATTCTTTAATTACAATGTTTTGAAAATTGTTATTTGTATTCTTTAATTACAATGTTTTGAAAATTATAAGCAGTTATATTTCAATAAATATTATGTTAACTAAAAGATAAACAAATCTGATACGAACTTTTATAATATTAATTATTTAGGATCAAACATGACAGAGATTGGTATCATTTGCTTGTATGACGGTGAAATATTATCTTAGAATGGTAGTGAAGTCTATGTGGGTGGTACCTCAAGTATTACTGCAATTACCTTGAATATCTCTCTTTTTAGACTAATGAAATTATACGTACAGAGTGCGGTTGGGATGATATTGAAGCCCAGTCTATTAGTATTTCATATAAATTTACAGATACTGGCGGACTTTGCAAGTTTCATATGCATTGTCTTTCGCTCTACAGTTAAGCGTTGCTAGTCGATTTATTGTGTTTAGTGTAACTAGATGAGTTAACTCGAGGTCAAACATTACTGATAGTCATGAGACAGTGAATGTTGTGCATGGTCACACCCATGATCTCTCCGATGATGAGGTCGACCTTGATGCACTCTCAGATGCATCGATAAATGAAGAAGATTTGTATATTAAGCATTTTACGGGTCAGATTGATGAAGACAATGAAGAGGTGTTTTGAGTTTTGCGAGACTTATGACAATGTACATGGAGGTGACCATGGTGGAAGTAGCTCCCACAACCTTCAGATGATGCAACCGACTGCTGAAAATTGGATTGATAGTAACTGGATTGACCACTTTCAATCAACAAATAAGTTGTGTATGGATGTTGATGAACCGTCGACTGAAGGTTTTCTAAACACAAAAATGATGTTTAGTAGTAAGGACGAGTTATCTACCGCTGTGAGGAGATGACATATAGCTAATTCTAATATTTGCGTTGTTGAGTCATCGAATCCAAAGTTAATTGTCTTCAGGTGTAAAGTTGATCCCAGAAATTGTTCATGGTCATTAAGAGGAAATATTTTTAAGCATACTGGATTGTGGAGAATATCAAAATTGAATGCTCCACATACATGCACGAATGAAGTCCCCATTGAACGATAGTCAAACATCGATTGAAAGATGATAGCGTCTTTGATAAAAAATTCAGTTTTAGCTGACAATGGGTTGAAAATTTCAGTAATCCAGACGATGGTGGAGAATGAATTTGGTTCGAAGATTGGATATCTGAATGCGTGGTACTGCAAACAAGTTGTGCTGGAGTCTTTATACGGAACACATGAAGAAACATTTGTGAATCTCCCGCAGCTACTGTCAGCCATGTCCGTATGCATACCTCAGACAATCTATGATTTTTTGCCCAAAAGAGTAAATATTGAAACTGAAGTAGCTACATTTGGTATGATGTTTTGGACATTTCTTCAAATATTTTTTCTTAGTATTTATTTTTTAAAATATTATTTCTAAATTAGTTATTTAAAAAAAAAAATCTTTTAAAAAGTAATCTTTATTTCTATATCCGTATTTTTATTAAATTCTACAATTTACACTATATACATTATATATATCTTCATCATGTAGTGAATGTTATGTTTCCGAGAGAGAGAGAGAGATGAATAGATAATTTATAAGCTCAATATATAATATAATTATATATATATATTGATGGTGTAACTAAAAGCAGGTTGATGAAGCAGGTTGATGAAGGATACATCACATACCAAACTCTATATCAAATTTTCATACATTCCATGCACTTTGATATTATTATATGTATATATATATATATATATTCATCATAAAGACCACATTTGATAGTGTATGTCTATATTTGCACAATAGCTACTTTTTTGAAAATAAAATAAAACTGTCCGCTATAATTCTTGACCACTAAACAAGAATCATGATGTTATCCAATTAAACGCTCCCGTACTTCGTACAAACCTTTAACTTCTGAAAAACAAGAATCGATTCTTGCTTTGTCAATACTTGCTTTGCCATTTAAAAAAATACTTGCTTTGCCATTTGGTTTTGAGAGATTGGGTCGCCCATTAGTGGGACCCCATTCAAATAAGTCCAGTATTGGATACTGACCCAAATCATTCCCTCTATATGTATAGGGATGCTCAGGGTTGGAAAACCTAATAATATCGAACGACAACAGTGCCCTGCCGCCCTACAGTTTAGACTGAGGTAAGTAGGTGTGGAAACCTAGGTCACTGCCCGTTAACCCGTGGCGTGATCTCCCGTCCGGCAGACTGTGATCTCAACCTCAGGCAGATCCGCTTCCACTAAGGCAATCGTTCATGGAGGTAACTTAATTATGTGTTATATTGTACCTTAATCAATTGCATGTTTTGTACATCAATTCCCAACACTTGCTTTTGCTTTGTCGATTCTTGCTTTGTCAATTCTTGCTTTGGAAACTTGAAGTGTCAGCTCTTGAACACTTATTCAACACAACTATACCCTACCGCCTGCATAAATAGTGGTGAAACTCATTCCATCTTCTACACTCATCACCACTGATCTTCTCTCTTTCTCAAACCCTAATGGATTCTGCAATGAGCTCCAACCACAAGCAGAGAAGCTTCATGAAAAGCAAACGCTTATCCAACTCCTTCTCCAAGGTGGTAACCAAGTCCTTCATGTCGGCTTCAGACACCACCAGTAACCACCACGGCAGAAGCCAAATGAAGCCTTTGTCGCCGCCTGTTTGGATGGACTCTTCTTCCTCCAAACACAGCAACTATGCTTTCACTCCACCCGTTCAATCCGCCTCAACCACCACCATCAACACCGGTACCAAGCAAGGAAACCCTATCTCTGCAAAGACTGTTTCTTATGGTATCAGTGCAGACGAGGATGTGGATAAGAAGGCTGCATGTTACATTTCCAAAGTTCGTGAGCGGTTCAAGCTCGAAACACTCGTTTGGGATCAGACCAACAACAAGCACCATGAAGACCACTAATATCTCATACGCTATCAAATGTGGTCTTTATGATGAATATATATATATATATATACATATAATAATATCAAATCAGACCAACAATAAGCACCATGAAGTCCACTAATATCTCATACACTATCAGTCTATCAAATGTGGTCTTTATGATGAATATATTTATATACAAATAATGTTATCAAAGTGCATCGAATGTATGAAAATTTGATATAGACTTTGGTATGTGACGTGTCCTTCATCAACCTGCTTTTAGTTACACAATCAATATATATATATATATATGTAATTATATTATATATATTGAGCTTATAAATTATCTACAATCAAAGAGTCTTAATTAACCCTAAAGATATATATCCCTCTTATTCTACAATCAACTGTTATTATGTATTTTATATGTGGCATTTAGTTTGCTTCTTATTGAACCCTAATGATAAATTGTGACACTTGGTTTAGTTTGTGTACCAAGTCCAACAGATCCTCTTCATTTTGGGTTCAATTGAAAATAACGAATTCAATTATACTGAATTAGGTTAGTGAAAACAATCATTTAATTATAAAACATGGAGCGTTGCATTTAACCCTAATTCTGATTTTAGGCTCGATCTCCTATAATGATGAAACTAATTAAATCATATTGTTAATACTAATTAAAATATGTTTGTTAAATAAACCTTTTTCTCCCATGAATATTTTCAGACTCTATTATAGATAAACAAAAATATGCAAAATATATATGGTACGGCTCTAAACACGATTTTAAAAAAAAGAAGTAATTTTAGATTGATTCGAAGATTGGATATCCGAATGCGTGGTACTCCAAACAAGTTGTGTTGGAGTCTTTATACGGAACACACGAAGAAACATTGGTGAATCTCCCGCACCTACTGTCAGCCATGTCTGTATACATACCTGGGACAATCTATGATTTTTTTTTGCCTAAAAGAGTAAATATTGAAACTGAAGTAGCTACATTTGGTATGATGTTTTAGACCTTTCTTCAAATATTTTTTCTGAGTATTTATTTTCTAAAATAGTTACTTTTTTGAAAAAAAATCTTTTAAAAAATAATATTTATTTCTATATCCATATATTAATTATTTGGTTCACGCATTTTTATTAAATTCTGCAATTTACACTATATGTATACATTATATATATCTTCATCATGTAGTGAATGTTATGTTTAAGAGAGAGAGAGAGAGAGAGATATAATAGATAATTTATAAGCTCAATATATAATATAATTACATATATATGTATTGATGGTGTAACTAAAAGCAGGTTGATGAAGGATACATCACATACCGAACTCTATATCAAATTTTCATACATTCCATGCACTTTGATATTATTATATGGAGGGTTAATTATATTACTTGAAACGATATACATGTTTGCGCATGTGACTAATTGGTTATAACTTATACACGATAGTTACACATGTTTCAACATGTGACTAATTGGTCATTTTTACTGTTCACCGTGAAATATCACCGTTAAGTAACTATTCCAATATATAAAATGAAAATATTACTCTTCTTTAATTAATTTAATTACTGTATACTCTAAATCGAATGTTGTTCACTCCACCTCCACCTTCCCCGCTAACTCCAATCCCGTTGTAACTCCCCCATCGAGACCTCTGCCATCTTGCCCAGAGTAACTCCTCCATCTGTCGTTGTTGAAGAGCTTCAATTGTTGCAGATTGGAATTGGAAGCTAGATATGGAATTGGTGTCGGAGATGGAATCAGTGTCTTTCCTCTTCATTTTCACGAACAACACCATTTCTCATGTGGGCGCCATAAACCTTTGTCTCGAGCTCCAGCAACAAGACAAAGCCACATTCAATTCAATTTCAATTTTACTTTCAATTTGTTTGGATTGGATATACAAAATGAATTGTAAACTGTAGTTATTAATACATTGATGTGTTTCAGCAACATTATGCTTATTTTTTTTTTCCAATTTTTGGTTATATTTGATGAAATTGGAGCAAACAGCAAAAGGAACTTCGATTTGTGCCAACTGAATTTGTTGTTGAATATTTTGTTGAAATGAGTTTCAGTTCTGATGTTCTTCAGATCCTGAGTTTCAGTTCTTAAGATCCTAGGTTTCATTGAATAGTATCTAAATTAAATAGTTAATTCTAACGTAAAATTTGATTAAATAGTTACTTATGTTATCCTAGAATGTGATTAAATGGTTACGTATGTTCCTTGTAATGTGATTAAATGGTTACATATGTTATTCTAGAATGTGATTAAATGGCTATGTATGTTTCTTGTAATGTGATTAAATAGTTACGTATGTTTTCTTAAAATTTGATTAATACGTTAAAATTGAGCATTATTACTGAGGTTAAAAACGAGTAGTGTTGATCCATGACAAACTAAACTCGGATTTTCAATGATCCCAAATACTGCAAAATCTCATACATTATTAGATATTGCAATTCATCAAGAATTGTCAATTGACATGAAACATAAGATGATTATGACATTGCTTGAAGCAAGTGACTCATGTTGGAACTTTCACCTGCAAATTACTCTATCAACAATTACAGCAAGAATACAAACATGTCGATCGCAGATTAGTTTTTGAGAAATATATTGGACATATATCATGCAAATCAGAAAATACATTGTATAGTTACAGAATACAACTTCATAATCAAAACACTACCACGAGAAACTGAACCATGTCCAAATTGCAGATCAATTTTCAGTTGCTCAATCACAAGCAAATTCAACCACTAATGCTACAATATTACATATTCTAACTTTCAGCGAACCGTTCTTCATATTACTTCCATTTACACTTTCTTTGGCTATGAAAATGAGCTTTCTTAGCATGATTTGGAACCTTTCTCAGCAGATCCTGGATGCAAAACTGCTGCTTTTTTCCCCATTTTCTTGGTATGTTCTATTCTCATCTTTGAATCTTCTTTATTTTTGAGAGAGAGCATTCTCTCCTTGCCTTGAGAGTAACTATGATATGTTGTATACTGATGTGCAATGCTCTAATGAGTATAATATTGAGCGGTATCCAATCAGGATCCCATAAACCAGAATCATCCAGCAACAATCCATAAACTACTCGTTCTCCAATCTCTCTGCCATGCATTTCATAACACACAAAGGAAATTACTTTGAGTCTAATCAAGTATTACCAAGTTCAATTATCATCCAAATCCTAGTCCCAATAGAATCTAAATCATAGGAACTAAAAAAATTGAAACTATCACCAGAGCAGCTCACAAAGTAGAGCATTGGAGAAGCTCACAAAGTAGAGCAGCTCAATCGGGATCGAGAAGTAAGCCACGAAGCCACGGCAATCAAGAAATCACTTACTCTTTGGCATTCAAGGATGGTCTGGATGTTCCAGAATCCCTCGTCATCGCAATTGCAGTTGAAGCCATTGTCGTCGTTAGCAACAGAAGATGAAAGCAGTAAGGCAATGAGCACAAGTAGTAGAGCACTTGCTTTTAACATTTCAATTCACCCCAAAGGGCAACTCCGTCATTTCAGAAGGGTCACGTGCGAAACACACAGTCACGGAGTAACCAATTAGTCACATGCTGGAACATGTATAACTATTCAGTCACGCGGAAAAAAATATGTAACCAATTAATCACATAGGTCAAACATGTGTAACGTTTCAAGTAATTAACCCTTATATATATATATATATTCATCATAAAGACCACATTTTGAAATAAAACTTTCGAGATTTACTTTAACACGGCTATAATTCTTGACCACTAAACAAGAATCATGATATGTAAGGTAGAATCATGATGTTATCCATAAGCTTATCTTTAAGGTAGTGTTTGATTGGGATATTAAATGTGTATTAGTATTAATTAATACAATGTTTAAAAAATAATCAATTCATGTGTACAACTTATTTAATTGCAAACTAAATTTAAGGGTGTTGAAGTTTTTTTGCCATTTGCTGAATCAAACACTAAAGTTATACATGTATAATTATATTTTAATACATGTCTCATACAAACATAGTATTAACTAATATATATATTACCTAATACATGTATTAAATAATAGATGCACCCTAAGTTATCCTAAGCGCACCCTAAGTTATCCTAAGCAAGAATCGATTCTTGCTTTGGAAACTTGAAGTCAGCTCTTTAACACTTATTCAACACAACTATACCGTACCGCCTGCATAAATAGTGGTGAAAACTCATTCCATCTTCTACACTCATCACCACTGATCTTCTCTCTTTCTCAAACCCTAATGGATATTGCAATGAGCTCCAACCACAAGCAGAGAAGCTTCATGAAAAGCAAACGCTTATCCAACTCCTTCTCCAAGGTGGTAACCAAGTCCTTCACGTCGGCTTCAGACACCACCAGTAACCACCACGGCAGAAGCCAAATGAAGCCTTTGCCGCCGCCTGTTTGGATGGACTCTTCTTCCTCCAAACACAGCAACTATGCTTTCACTCCACCCGTTCAATCCGCCTCAACCATCACCATCAACACCGGTACCAAGCAAGGAAACTCTATCTCTGCAAAGACTGTATCATATGGTTTCAGTGCAGACGAGGATGTGTATAAGAAGGCTGCATGTTACATTTCCAAAGTTCGTGAGCGGTTCAAGCTCGAAACACTCGATTGGGATCAGACCAACAACAAGCACCATGAAGACCACTAATATCTCATACGCTATCAATTGTGGTCTTTATGATGAATATATATATATATATATATACATATAATAATGTCAAATCAGACCAACAATAAGCACCATGAAGTCCACTAATATCTCATACACTATCAAATGTGGTCTTTATGATGAATATATTTATATACAAATAATGTTATCAAAGTGCATCGAATGTATGAAAATTTGATATAGACTTTGGTATGTGACGCGTGTCCTTCATCAACCTGCTTTTAGTTACACAATATATATATATATATATATATATATATGTATGTATGTAATTATATTATAAATATTGAGCTTATAAATTATCTACAATCAAAGAGTCTTAATTAACCCTAAAGATATATGTTTTTTTTTAAAAACAAATGTAATTTTAGGTGTATTATACTATTATGTACATTTGAAGTTTTTTAAAAAGTAACTACTGTGCAAAAAATATTAAAAAAATAAGTATACTGAAAAAATATTTAGCAAAATGTATATAAACGATACGTATTATACGGTCAGTCTAAAAGCAAAAAATTAACGTCTAGTTAGCGTCATTTAATTTGTAATTAAATTATCTACTCACTTTATTTTTTTTTATTTTTTTTGAGTAAGTACATAATTAAATTTCTCACCTAATACATTTGATTATTTCGGTCAAATTTTAAGACAAGCGATGTTAGGTTACAAAATCATTGTATTTCTAATCAAAAAATTACCCTAGGTAGATAATTGAATTACGAAATAAATGACGTTCACCGTGGTCAGTTTGGACTTACAGGGTATGAGTTATATTTTTTTAAGTCAAATTTTTCATATCTCAACTTACGGCAGAACCTGTAGTCAATCCGTAAGTCCAAATTTAATATTTTTTCATCATTTGAATCGAAATTAAAATATCTACTTACTGTAGTTTTTTAAAAAAAAATAATAATTGTTTATTTTTTTTTAAATTAAATATTAAATCGTCATAAAAAGTCAAAAACGTAAAAAAAAAAAAAAAATCGCCACTAGGGGTAGTGAAATTCATAAAAATGCTACCCCAAGCAGCGTTTTATGAAAAACGCTACTCAAAGTAGTGCACGTTGTAAAAAACGCTACTCGAGTAGCGTTTATATACATTTTTCTAAATATTTTTTTAGTATACTTACTTTTTCAAATCTTTTAGTAAAGTAGTTACTTTTTAAAAAACTTATAAGTACATTTGACTACTTGTTGTATTTATGATTTATATATATATATAATGATGTCGCAGTAATGGAAGAATGAATCAGAAACATAAACAAATATCATGTCTGTTTCAAAAGGGATCGATTCCGTCAATTTCTTTTGCTTTTGGAGGAGAATGTCGTTCTTTTTTACCTGCTCTCCTCACTGATCATAAAGTTATGAAGGAGAAAGATGAAGAATATAACGAAATCCCTAACCACCAGATAGTAAATTAAGTAGATTAAAATTAAAGACTAGTAATCGAAAATAGAAAAGTTATTTATAGCTTCTAGAATCTAGAGTATATAATATACAAGCTTATCAAAATCATATTTTACATCTTAACAAATATAGATAATAATAATAATGAAAACGTAAATTATAAAAATTTATATCTTACATTGATGATAGGATTTGTTAATTAATACTATTGATATCGTCTTATACTAAAGAATTACACCAACTTTTAATTATGATGATTGATGAATGGAAATTTGATAACAAATCAAGATAAAGTGATTTATTTGATCTTATATCTTGATCGGATATATGTCAATCATGTACAGCTGTGACAGAAAATATAGAAAGTTGCACAGTAAAAGAAAAGAACTTATACTGTGAAAGAAAGTGTTTTTTTTTTTTACAAAATGTGTTATACAGTAAAAAAAATACTGTTTTTTTTTACACAACGCGTTATAGTAACTTTCTATATTTTCTCATGCGTCCAACGAATCCCAGTTCTAATTTGACCAAAAAAACAAAAATCCCAGTTCTAGTTCTACACTCAACTGGCCGTCGGTGGGGGATTGAGGCCGGGTGTCTTGACTTTTCCACAATTGTGCATGCTGAAAGAAAAAACTGCCCAGACTTCCTTCCAAAACTAAGAAAAGATTGAAGAAATAAATATAAATAGTAGAAAATCCAAACAATACAGTTAGAGGAAGCATATTTCCTTTGGTCGGGGATGCGGCCTGCCAGACCAATTAAAGGGGGATACAAATACAAAACATTGATTTCAAATCCGAAGGCTGCAGTGCACAACTCTGAGCTCATACTTCTTCTACAGCTCCTAAATCTTACATACATTTATTGTACAGTCTTATAACAACAAAACAACCTCCTACTTGATACAACAGTCTCCTCGGAATCCCAAATCATTGTTGGAATCGATCCTGCAAAGTGGTACAAGGATGGAAGCTAATCTTCCCAAGGAGTACGATGATCAAGGTGAAAAGGTGGCCCGCTCGAAGCAGACCCCGCATCATGCCTTATCTGAAAAAACATCCCTCCTTGAGAAACCAACATACGGGCATTTGCCTGATGATCCATTCCAACTCCCCGATCATAGTCATAGTCATAGTCATACTCATTGTTAGGGTGGTGATGATGATGCAAGGCCTGTGAAGGATTGAAAAGATTGATGCATTTTACAGGAGAAGCTTCATCCGGGTGTGGCTGCTGCAGTGATGACAGAAGAGAGAGAGCACGGTTTGACTCGGGACCGACCGTCCCGAGGAACAGTTCTTGGCCACAACTTTCACCGTTCAATTCTTGCACAGAGGATATGGAAGGTGCTCTTAAAAGGGACGGTGGCTCCTGTTGAGTGCCTTGAAATAAAGGGAAATGAATTTGCTCTTTACTGTCGCTGAAGTTTAGAGTCATCTCATGGCGGCGGCTGCTGCTGCTGCTGCTGCTGAAGAAGTCGTCACTGTTCCTCCTGGATTTAACCGCTCCAAGCAAGGAGCAGCTTGCAGTGGGAAATACTTGAGGGCCAGTGGGTTGAAAATACTTAGCAGCAGCGTCTGTTAGCAAAATTTCATTAACAAGTCTCGAGGAATTGGATATAATATCAATTTCGAACAACTCACTAACTAACCTTGGAAATCAGAGAGAAATTGTGTTGGATTTAGGAGGGAGGATTCAGGTTGGGACTTTCTTCGGCGTCGGTTGTGGCCATCAAGACGTTTCCTGCAGCTACGCTTCACGTCATCGAATTCTACCAGGGAATGAAATCTGTTCAGATGGAGCAACTTAGGTCATACATAAAATCAGAACATTAATTTGGACCAAGAAATATATTCTCCATTTCATGAAATAGATAAAAAAAAATGAATTGACGAGATTTTCACGATCACTCAGTAATCATTTCCAGATGTTGGAATCGTGATCATTTTAGAAATCTTATAATGTCCATGAATCAATCAAAAGGATTGTTCTTTGCAATCCTTATACCATGTTACATTTAATGTGGAGTTGTGTTTGTATAGGCTGCCTCCTCCTGGTCCCCTCAGTAAAATCCTTCAAAAAAACTCGACGAAAAACAATATAGGAACCGACAATCTACAGAACCAACGCAATAGAAACCCTTCTAGGAGACAAACCTAACAGAGACAAGTGCCAGATGGATCCAAGGACTACTTTGTAGGACATGCTAACAACACATCAAATATTGCAAGGAATTAAAAACCCAGAAAATTATGAACATAATATACGCATTCTTGATCCATATATCTGATCAATGAAGTACAAAAGTTCAATGATGATATATAAAAAACTGTTACCTGCTGCACTGCTGACAGAAACGTTGCTCCTGACCTCTAATTGTAACTTTGGGGCTCTTAGAATGAACCTCACATACTTTATGACGTCTATGATAATCTCTGCATTTGCTGAGATCTGAATTGCATCCATCGACCAGGCAAGAAGCAACCTGGTTGCAGCTATTAGATCCTGCTCGAGTCCTCCTTGACGGTCCGTACAGTGGTAAGTCCATCACAGTCAAAGGACTAGACTTCTCCAGTGACCTCTGCAGTTGTAAATAGTAACAAGTGTGAAGCTTCAAGACAATAAAGGAAGACACTAGACTCTCACTGGAATACTAATTACTTTGCTGCAACCTTGGAATGCAAGTAGTAATTCAAACAAATGCCCGCTTCCTCCGCTTGAACTAACTATACATCAGAAGCTGCAAGTGAATCAAAACCTGGAAAATCCGCCTCAGGTTGGTTATCTACAGATTGTAAGATGGTCATTGTGATTTCTTAGATTCTCAAGAAATCAAATGAGTCTGTTGAATTTCAAACCCACCTCCTAATATGTTAAAGGAGTCTGCTAATATTGATTGTAACATACAGAGACTTGACTACAACTAATTTTTGTTAAAAAGGATTAAAAAAAATGTAGCTTTTACCAATTTATGGCTGGAAAGATATGTGCCTACTTCATTACACCATCACAGTACAGTAATTTAACCCAAATCAGATATAAACAAATCAAGTTTTTCAAAGAGAAGAGGCATAACTCGTAAACAATCATTTTGGAAAAGAAAAGAGTATATACCAGGAAACTTGTAACTTTATGAGCCAGCTAACTGCTACAGTTTACAAGGGTACCTGGAAAGACCAGTAGCCAGCCTCAGCGACAGAAATATGTTCCTTTCGTTACGAAACTTTGAATATAGAATGACACTGCAAGGCCAAGACTGCAGATGGAGAAGATTAGCTGATGTCCACTAGGAGAGGAGAGGAGAGAGGAGAAGGTTATGAAGAAAGAAACTATAGGGAAGTGCGAGTAATAGCCATAGTGGATAATGTCTCCAATTGCATATGAAGAAGGTGAGACAGCGTGCGTGTTGTCAGCTGAGACGGACACTTGGTGTGTTTTCTTGAAGCTTGCTTGCACCTTGAAAGAAGGAAGGTCGTGGCAAGAGATTAACAGAGATAATATATGTATATTTAACAGAACGAGAACTGGGGAAGACCCAAAAAGAAATTCAGAAGCCGAAAAGAAGTGGCAATGAAAGAGACACAGGCAGAGTGGAGTATAGTTGCTTTCTAACTTTTCGAGTTTGAGAAGAAGATAAAGTACAGAGTCTACTGCAGAGAGATATGATAATGGGGAGGAGAGGGGAGGAGAGGAGAGGAGACCTTTAAGAACTTCCTCCTTGTCTGCTGCTACTGCATAAGTCAATGCACTGGTCTCACAATTCATTCGTGCTCAAGTCCATGTAATATTTTTGGAACGCTGTTTCCATCAAACAATAATAATAATAATAACTAGTTAAAATCCATAAAATTCTCACATGCCATGCCATGATGCCAACCTTCAATTCTAAGAATTCTTATTCTAATGGAAAGAGTATTATTAATCTTTCCACCAACATTTTCTCTTTTAAGGGAGAAAAAAAAATATTATGACGAAATGCGGGTTTTCAGTCACTTTTCCAAAGCATGCACAAGATTCAATCATTTCCTCATTTAACAAATACTTACCGTTTTGATGCAACCAAGGGACAGGCCGAGTTATTTGTGTGTATAACCAGTAAAAAAATATTTTAAAGATATTTGTGTGTATAACCAGTAAAAAAATATTTTAAAGAAAAACTATGTACGACGATGCAGCGCTGCAAAATATTAATATGTGGAAACATATTTACAAAAATAACTTCGAATTTTATTATTTAGCCTGCATTACGAGTTAGTAAATTAGCTATTGAATAGTATATTTATTATTTTTTAAAATCCAAAAAAGGGGTAAAATACTGAATTACGAGTTAAGCTTTCAAAATCATGGCGAATTTAAATTTTAGTTATCCATCCACTTCGGGTTAAAATTTGCTCCACTTTATAACCAAGAGCAAATTATCATAGTAAATAAATAACAGTTGACTAGTATGAGATTTTCCCCAATTTGCGCAGCAACCACCATCTCTATTGACATGGTGAAGAAGGTTGCCTACATCAATGATTTATGTAAATACTGAAGATTAATCAATCATTAGACCTAGGATCAAGAAATTTAGAGGTACCTATGCAAATAATAATAATAATGATAATAATAATAATAGAGAGGGGAAAGGGAAACATTCAGTGATGCTTCATTTGAAGTAACTTATTAGTAAGTCCACCCAATTCACTCTGAATCACTATAACGAAACAGACCACCTCTGAAGCTACTTTTCACATGAGGTGACTTAATTGGCAAAAGAGGCCTACTTCAGTCACTACTATCCAACAAGGAGAGATGGCAGACAAATAATACTTTCTAGTTTCTACCCTTACTATTATCAGCACATCAAAGTTACTCTGTAAATATTGGCCAAAAAAAAAAAGTTACTCTGTAAATCAATTAACTCGTTAAATTTTATCAACACTGTTAAAATACACTCAAAGTTTGGGTGTGAGTTGATCCAACTTGACCCCAACTCCCTTGACGGGAACCGTCTCCATATATATATTGAATTGAAAAACCAGACCACTAACAGAATAGAGAAGCGTCTCATCATTTTATTACTGTCCTTTTGACATGCGCAGACAAATTTCTTACAGCATCATATAAAGTGAAATGTTTTTTTGGAGTTCCCTTACTATGCACCGTCTCCTACTCTTCTTCTAAACCCGAAGAACAGAGATTGCAAAGGATCATAATCACCATTTTAAGTGAAATGTCCCTTTTTGTTCAACAGGGGACCGGTGGCAGTTGTGTGGGGAACGAATTAATTAAAGACCTCACCAACAACTAGACAGAAAAAAACATTTATAATCAAAATATGAGTAGAAACGAATTAGGGGAGTCGAATCAGAAATTTAATCACAACAATTGCCGACATTAAACCCGGTATTTATCGACATGGGCATGTTTTAATCCAGACCTAACTCACGGTCAATACGGTTGGGCATAAGGCAATCCTCTTAGAGTCTAAATCAAACCTTGATTAATACATGACAATCCGGTTTGGTTGGGACAACTTGATGAATAACTTACCCCTTAAAAATTAAAATTTAAGTGAACGCCAACTCAGAGATACCACCTATATCGATGACGACGTATGGAAGAACTAGTCAAAGTCATGAAGCCGACGTATGTTATTCACTCATCAGATCGGTGTTTAAATAAAGTACGGTAACCGCAGCTTATTGAATTTCACTTTAACTTTTTTTTTTTTATTGGTCAACTTACTTTAACTTTTTTTGATCAAATCTTACTTTAACTTATCTCACACATTTATTCTATTTGTATAGTAATAGGAGATAAACTCAATTAAGAAAATAGTTAAATATCAATTAACTACCTTAACTTTGAACGTTTTATAACGAGCTACCCGAATTTTAAAAGATCAAAACGGGATACTTCAAATTTGAATTAAGGTGTAACAAGCTAACTCCGTCCGATTTCTAACCAGTAATCATGATAAATTCTAGACTCAAATAAGAAAATACAGTGTTAAGGGTAATCATGATATATCATATCATATAATAAACTTTAACCCTTATGTCAATCATCTTCTATAAATTCACTATTCATTTTTTTATATTTTTTATTTTTACATGTTAACGGAAGAGTACATACTACATATTCGTGCCATTTTCTAACAATTAATATTCCTTACTATTATTATTTGTAATTATTTAGAACTAATTATAAAAAATAAACCGAACTTTGAGGAAAAATCAAACAGCAAACTGATTTTTTTTTTACAATCATTTTTGCCAAACTTTTAGAATTTAGCAAACAACAAAACTACCTCAAATTTGTTAATATTTAACATTATATTAGAACAAATTTTCATTATGTTAAACCAAACTTTTAGAATTTAGCAAACAACAAAACTACCTCACTCTCTTTAAACATAATGAAAATTTGAGATAATTTTGTTGATGGTTCAATTCAAAAAATTTGATTTAAAAAAAAAATGAGGAATTGTTTTTTGATTTTTTTTCAAAATTAAGTTTTTAAAAAAAAAAATTTAACCCATTTATTTACGATAGCATCGTTTTGGAGAAAGAAACAGCACTAATAATTGATGCCGCAGTTGGTGGGGTAGCTGCCTTATTCTAGGGCAAGTTAAAAGGTCTACAATTATTGTATCTTATCGCTAAATAAACAAACAAAACCATGAACAGTGGATTTTGATGTATTCTAAATTTCTAATACAAAAAAAGGACTAAAGATAATTACTCTGAAGCTATTAAATATGAACAATTATTACATAAAATAATTTACGGTTTAACTTTACCTAACTAAAGTTTTCTTGATAAATATGCTGTAAATTAAATACTCGCGACCCACGACGTCTTTGGTAGATGGCAGTCAAGGTTTTCTTGTCAAATATTTATGTTAAACTTTAATTATACAATATTATATATATTTTTGGCCAACAAGGAATATTATATTAATACACCTGTTAGGTCTTCTATTTTTTTTGGCCAATACCTGTTAGGTCTCATGTTATCTAATACACGACATTTTCTAATATTATTAAATGCACACTACACCAAGTATCACTGTATCAGTGTATCACGACACCACCATATATATATATATAACACTAAATACTCTTTAATTTTGATAAATAATTTTTTATCATAATGTTAAACTTAAAAAACATAATAGTGTGTTGAACAAATTTATCATAAATTTAAACCTCACATTGCTTTAAGATAAGTATCATTAGCTCCCATATCTCCTCTAATTAGTTTTAACTTTTAAGCAAAATGAAAAGTGATATTGCCTTAAAAGGCATCCAAATAAATCTATAAACAAAAGATATTAGGAAGCAAAAGGCATCATGCTCTCACGATCATTTCTAAACACACTGTCTTCCACGCTGTCATGTTCCTAACTCTAAATTAGTTCATAACTTCATATATAGGCTATGTACTGAAAGATAAACCTTAAACATAAAACTTAAAAAGTACTCAAGTTTTTTTGTTTTTTTTTACTCAATCAAAGTTAGAGACCTAGAAAAAGCATATGCCTAACAAACAAACATAGACATAAACCAGAGAAGAATATTCTAATGTAGAACAGAACCAACTACTCAGCGATGCACTCACCAAATCTCCCATCAACTCTACTGTTGATGCGTCAATACTCAATACCAAGCACTTCAATCAGAGTTGAGCAACATAGTTTAATAAAAGCTTAAGTAATCATGAAAACTGTAATTAAATATTAATACTTTTGTGTATCACGGTAGGGGTCTCAAAACGGGTCATGGGTCGACCCATGGGTCGTGTCGGCCTTGGGTCGTGTCAGGGACCCTCTGACCCAAACACGACCCGTGTAATAGTATGGGTCAGTTTTTGAAACTCAAACCTGACCCGCGGGTTGGTGGGTCAACCCGCGGGTCAGAATGACCCGTCAGACTGATTCGTTCGACCTCCATGACCCGCAGGTCAATCTGACCCGTTCGACCCACCATTTCAATAAAAACAAAAAAATAGACTAAAATATATAAATGGAACGGGTCATGGGTTGACCCATGGGTCAAGGCTTCTGACCCAAACCTGACCCGTGTTTTCACGGGTCATCCATGGGTCGTGTCAAAATGACCCATGGGTCAAAACTCTGACCCAAACACGACCCGTGAGCGGGTCAACCATGGGTCACCCACGGGTTGGGTCAAATTTTGACACCCCTAATCACATGGCCATATCTAAGGGATAAAAAACCTTCTACATTACTAGTTCATCTTAATCTAACAGGCATTTAAGTTATCATTGGAAGCTCCTTAGGTTGCAGATATCTTGGAAGCCAAGTATAAATATTCAATGACAATAACAAAAGAGAACTGAAAGTCTGAAACAGTATATGTTAAATGACAATAGTAATAGAGACAGTCACCGACAAATATGCAGACTTCCATGTCTGATTGATCAGATATCAAACACATGCACAAGATTTTCCAAATAAGACGGTTAGTAACACTGTTGCAGAATCAGACAAAGAGAAAACGGGTCCTTACTTGAAAAGCAGCAGCATAAAGAAAAAACCTTGGCCACAAAGTTGAGGAAGACGTGGATCATGGTCAACCTCAAGAACATGTTGGAGGAAGAGATTTCATTCAATAGCTACGATCTTTGCAGAAAATATATAGATGGTGAATATTATATTTTTACAATACTAATCAAACGACAGACACTATAAAAAGATTCATAAGCTATTGATATTTGGACATTAGCAATCAAAAAGAGGAGGTGCTATATTTCTAGCATCAAAATAACATGAACTCTTCAAAACAAAGTTCGAATCGACATTATTGTAATATGCCGTAACGGTTCATCGTTTCGTTCCTTAAGCAGAGGTTTCGGTTTCGAAATTAGAAAGTGAAAGATATGCATAACCAATATTTTACGGACTAATCATGGTCCGAATGAGAATTATTCAAAAAAAAAAGTTTGAATCGAGCAACTACAATGGATCGACCAAGCAAAGTAAATGGAAGAGAATGTATCATATGGTAAATAATATGAAGCTTAAGCATCTAACCTTTGGTTTTAAGAGATTGCGTTGATTGATGCAGATGTATAGACTGGTCAGCTCTAGTAAAGAAAGCAGTGCTGTGGCCCAGAAAACTCACTGAACTTGGTCCATTTGAATCCATAATATCCTCCAGACGAGTCGAATCATAAATGAACTGAAAGTCAAGTAATTATCATTCAGCACTCCAATTTCGTGATATTTTGCCAGCGATAATCAAAATTCTTGGCCATAGAATCAAATCAGATTAAGACCAAATATCGAAACCTGACCAAGTTGCATACTGAATCACGTAATCAGTGCCTAGCTGAAGGTTTAATCTAATGTAAATTATAATCGATCCATTCTATTTCATGCCTATGAACTTAAACCATTGGTTTGAATCTGACCTCAAAATCATCCGTTCGAATTTCAATGTCATTGATTCATCTGATCGAAGGCGGAGCTTTCAAGTGTGAAATCACCGATAGGGGCTCGTCGCACAAGATGAAGCTTTAGGTCGCCACCGGCACCACAGCACGCACTCTCGGACACTGGCAGAGAATGTGGCGGGAACATAATCGGAAAATGGTTCTGGGTCTTTTTTCACGGAAAGATTTAAGAAATATGTATGGGTTGTAGGCCCAATAAATGGGCCTAGGGCACCTATGAAAAGCGCTATCTGTGTATGGACTATGGAGACAAAATTATTATTTTTTCCCTGAACTATTATTGCATATCAAGATCGCCCTATATAATAATTTCTTTTTGATATTAACCTTTAAGCCATCTTCAGAATTTACGTTGTTGGTCCATGATACTCGGGGGTGTTTGATTCGTGAAATAGAGAAATAATCAGAATATATAATTTATATATTTTTTTGGTTACCCAAAATATGTGAAATACAAAATTGAAATTCTGGAATAACCATTCTTTGGTTTTTAAACGGAATGACTATTCTGAGAGTTATTGAGTTATAGGAATAAGGAATATGACAAAAATGACGGGACCTGGAGCGATTCAAACCACTTCACCATCCTTGACCGAGTTAGTTAGGTCTGAATCCATGGGTCCGAATTGAAATTAGAAATACAGGGATTCAATTCATTCATTTATAAGATAGTCGAACCCTTGTTAAAAATGCAACAAGACATTAACTAGTACCAAAGTAAATGATGTCTCAATACCTTCATAGTATGGTTGTTAAGTTTTAAACTAAATATTATCCACTGTATACACCCTCTTTAAACTTTATTATAAGTATTAAGATTATAAAACAATAACATTGAAGTAAAAACAACAAGTGTAAGAATTTTTTGCTAACATAATGATCTAGACTCTCTTAACATATATATACCAAAAAAAAAAAATTGAACTAGCTTTTCTAAAGATATCATAAGAGTATACCAAATACATTTATATACAAATTTAAATTTATGATAGAGTTGATTAAGGTGTACGTATGGAGTTTCACATGGTATTAGAGCGTGCAGATTGAAGTCTTGATGGCGTCAAAAATATAAAAAAATACTTAACGCATTCATTCACAAGTTCAGACTTAGATAGTTAGTTAATGCGTATATCTTAACTTTAAAGTCCGTACTATAATTAATATCATTACCCATAGAGAACCTCTCGATATGCATGATAAATGTTATGATAATTTAAATATTAGTGTAAATTTGGAATTGGTTCAAGATATGCTCAAAGTTATCCGTAGACTTCTCAATAGTGTGCGAGTGTATGCCTTCGTATGTGGTTACCACAACCCCTTCATCTCTGGTAAGTCGCTGCACTTGTTTCTTCACGTTACACCCTTGAAATGTGCATTTGTAATAGCTTCTGCATGAATTTATACAGAGAGACAAATTAACATCACAATCCATATAGAGAGATAGATAGATACATAGATTAATAATTATCACTCGTTACTAAATTTACATTTATGACATCGGGTTAATGTATATCGAATCTAATTAACTAAAGAGACTGTTGGTTGATTATCTTACAGTATTATATATATACATATCCTAGGATGACAACATTGACTAGTCAATGGGTCCAATCCACGTGTTTCAATATGGCCTAGAAAAACATGTAGAATGGTCGGCACTTGGACATTCTTCGTCATATATGGTTTGCATACGTCACCAGTGACATAGGAAGTGACGCATCGGTATAATGGTGGATAATGGTGTTGGATAAAAATTCAAAAATTATGATCATAATTATTATATTTTTAAATGGTTTGCACTATTATGGAGGTTAATTACCATTGCATGCAAATTCACAAGAGTTAATCCATATACTGTATCATACATATGCTTAATTTGGTGTCAATACATAACTATGAATTAAAGAAGGGTTGACTAATCAAAGGTTCTACCATTTTTGTGTATTGATCATGATTCGTCCTAAATCGTAGATCTATAATTATTATTTGTGGAGATAAATAAATATAAAAGAGGTCATTCATTATGAACACAGCTGATATACGTACCTGGGGAATTTGTTGTTCTTGACTGCTTTTTGGCCGTACTTCCTCCAACGATACCCATCATCGAGTATATCAACGTGGCTCCTTGTCTGAAATGCGTATTTGGGTTTCTTCATCTTCTTCGTCGGACCCGTCTTCGGCTTCTCCTGTTCTTCCACTTTCTTCATTTCTTGATCTAGATCTGTAGAGAAGCTATTGTTTTCAATATAGTTGTTGTTCAGCGTTGACGGTGGTGCAGCTGACGGAATCTCCATCTCCGGCGGCATCAATCCCAGAAGCGTCGGCGGCGCATTTGAGTGGTGCATAAAGTGATCCTTGACTGCTAGTTGCAGAGGAGACGATGAAGATGGATAAGACCCTAGAAATGATAGATAGGGCTCCATTATCACAGAGAGTGAGGAAAAGGATTGGAGTGAAAGAGGATGGAGAGGAAAATAATGTGGTATACTTGATATATATAAATGGTGAAGTTAAGGATCATTCATTACGAATAAATACATACATCTATATTATTATATAGAATAATAATTTATATGATGGCGGCTTGATATTTTTACATATATATCCTTTTTATCTTTTAGCTGAAGAAAACAAGTTTGGAACGGCACGTTAAAAACTTAAAATTATGTAAACTGCATAGAGCTAGAGGTCAAAGTATCGTATCCTACCGTAGTAATTTAGTTCGTAAAATTCTTATTCTGAATATACTCATTTATTACATAACGGAGAAAAAACTATTAAATAACGAGAATTTTGGCGTATTGATAATAATATATTAAAAATAATTCCTTGAGGTAATAAATTTCAGCAACTATAACATGTTACATTTATTTCGGGTAACACGTGCATGGTAAATTTTGGTTTCTGTAAGTACATATGTCCTGATGTTTCGACAGCAAAATGTATTAATAGTTAGGGAAAGAACAAATAATTATATATGTAATTAATAATTATGTATAAGTAATAATAGTTAGAGGCGTAAGAAAGGTGACCATCTTGCGGGGAGCTTTCGTCCCAATACATATGGCGGCCTTGCTCAATAACCTATTTGTTACGATTTTTTTAATATACTTATTACAATTTTAATATAAAAAGATTAAATTTATTGTACTCATTCCAACTTATTTTAATTTTAAATAAATAAATCTTGTCAAACCAAACCCTTTCTTCCTGGACATTATATTCCACGGTCCAAAGCATGCGCATCTGGATGATTTTATAATCAATTGTATTGATTTTAATACCATGAATATGATCGATGATCTCATAAATATTGATATTCCTTATATATTCAAATGGAACGTGACCAACTGACCACCATTTTTTTTGTGTGTTTTTGTGTATGTTTCATATATAACTCGTGCTATCAAGTAATGGAACATTATTTTCTAAATATCACACAAGTAATCCTTTCAGTAAGATAAAAAGAGCATACAAACACTATATTCTACATCTTCTGAGGTAAATGTGAGTACATATGCCTATCGAGATAGTCTACTTCTGTTGACTGGATATTTATATTATATTAATAATCGTTTATAGTAAGTATAATAAGTTTGACAAAGATCATTAATTTTGACCGGACTCAGCTCATAAATGGGAGAATATCTCTCATGTCCGTCTGTGCTAACTATATGCATAATGATTTGTATTAGATAAGGATAACATATTCTAATTACATTGCAGTTTTATCACGTAATATTGCAGTTATCTTTTGTAATCTTTGTAAAATATGTGTCTCAAATATGCGGGATATAGTGACTGTATATTAAGAGTCGGTTGTGAGATTAGACTTGAGATGTTTGACTTTCTTGGCTAGCGCTCTCATGGCGAGCAATTAGAGACTTTGGTCTTAGTTTTGGCGACTAGTAGAAACGTTGACGACCATTTTGATTCTAGATTTAATGCTGGACCGCTTTTATGAGTTCCAGCTTATCCTTAGCGTGAATCAACCGAGTCTTGAATGATTGTAGTTTTACCCCTCTGAAATGATATTAGGCATCAGAAGTATGAAGAATTGTTCCGTATTGAGCCGTCGCCCATATATAAACACTATATTCACGTTTAATCAGTCATAAGGTGACGACTTTTAGTTACATATTTATACATTTCTTATTATATATCCCATAAGTGACTTGTAATGCACGTGGTAATTGGTAAACCTCTCTCCGTTTGCCAACAAAGTTTGTTTGGTCCATTTGACTGTATTACTCCGTTAAAATCATATTAATGAAGTAACTAATTATTAGCATATTTATCTTTAAATTACTATTTATTAACATAAACAGATATGGTATATATATATACATACAATAAATATAAGTGATTAAATTATAATTAATTATTTTATATTGCTATAATATTACAAAATGATTTATATTATAAAATGATTTTATTAACTTTATCAAATTTAATTCTATGGTTTGATACTAGTGTTGGTTTATAATGTACTGTCCAGTTGCTTTTAATGCAAGATTAAGGAGGTAATTAAGTGAACATGGATGATTTAACTAGCAAATTCAAATCTCGATTTGTTGGTCAAAAAGAAGAAATGCAATTTTTCAACGTTCTTAGCAGACAAGATACCCGGTTGTGGAATAATTATTCTTTAGTCTTTATGTGTGTCTTCCATAAGACCGGAGAAACTTCCATGTTATTTCTTTAGGACACATGTATTTTTATCATTGTATAGAACTGTTATAATACATTTTTAAAAAATTTATAATGTATATTTGTATGGTTGTCTAGCCTACCAACCAATTTAATTTATAAACGAGTATAATTATTATTATTTTACAAGGATATTCCCTTCATCACTAACAAATATACCAAGTAGTTACCTGAACTTTGGACGTTTTGCAACGAGCTACCCGAATTTTGGAAATTCAAAACGGGCTACCTCAAATTTGAAGAAGGTGTAAATAGCTACCTTCGTCCAATTTTTCGTCAACTGTCGTAGGAAATTCGTCAGAAATTGGACCGAGATAGTTATTTGCACATTTTTCAAAATTGAGGTAACCCGTTTTGAAATTTCAAAGTTCGGATAGCTCGTTACAAAACGTCCAAAGTTCATGTAACTATTTAGTATTTAACTCTTGATTTAAATGAAAATTTTGAAACCCCCGAATATGATATAAAAAATCATATCGTGGGTGAAATTTGGGCTGCTTATTTTGACTCGGGCTTCTTTAAGGAAAAGCCTTCCCGTCCCGTGTCCACCCTCAGTATTTTGTTTTGATGTTTTCTATCATTTAAGAAAGATTTGAAAAATACGGGACCAAAGTTATATTAACTGAATTATCGGGGGCTAGTTTCGAAATCACCTATCGTGCGACGTCGTCTGATCGAAAGTCTTTGGCTTTCAGTTTTCAGCCTCGAGGAGGACACTCTTCCCGCCTCCATTTTCATTTTTCAGTATCCGGATCAACTGAAATCGAATTTCCACTGAAATCGTTGCGTTTGGTTCAACTTCATTTTCTCGCCGGTGCATGTGGTTCGGAATTTTTTTTATTCTGCAGTCGTCGAGGATGTCACTGGGCACGGCGTGTTCGACGGTACGAGTTGGCACCTTCTCCATTCTCTTTTTTCCTCGTTTGCTTGTTTGCTTAGTTGGTGTGATTACCAGTCTCTTGCTCTGAAATCGAAAGAGGATGCTTATAGATACGTTTGATTTAGTCGCAACTGAATTGCATGTTAGAGAGTGTAACTTCTTTGCATCATCATCTTCTCAAGTGGAGAGTATTTTGAAATCCATGTTCTAAAATGAATTTGGTTGAGACCGTTTTTTAATGTCATAGTGAGGGAATGTTTGGTCCTTCCGATCATCCTCTCCTAGATTTCCAGGAGTTAAATGCCGAATTAGATAATGAAACCCCCCATACATCGGTCATCGATCAACCATCGTATGAGCTGGGACGTTTGTTAGAAAATGGAAGTTATTGCAATATCTTGCACAGTACAGGGACCACTATTCTGCTTACCTTAATGGATTCACCATTGATTTCTGAAATGACGAACTGTATGCTTCTTGATACCGTGTCCTCTCAGGACAGCCATTTCGAGTTCGATTAGGGGAATTCTTTTAGCGCAATGAAAATTTGTTATTGTGTTGATCATGAGATGAATGCTAAATTTCTCTTGTGATTTCAAGAGAATATTTCAAGCTCACAGTCTGGACCGGGCTGTGTAGATGAGATCTCAATTAGTTGTCTTTCTTAGAACTGCAGTTTTCTAAAGCAAAAAAGAATACAATAAGTCCAGCATTTATTCAAGAATTAGAAATGATAGTAACATTTTCTCATACAGCAGAGAAATACTTCCCAGTTCCATACAGTATTATTGAGTACAGAAAACTTGGTCCTTAATAGGAATGCCCCCTATTCATTTTTCTGTCTCATAAACCCTGATAGTGTGTTGCATACTGCATGTGTTAGAATCTGCTTAGGATTCATTGCAAAGCGCCTACTCTGTTTGTGATACTTGTAATGCGATTTATTTTTCTCTCTTACAACTCCAACACAAGATCTGCAACCCAAGCAAAGTAACCAATTCAAGATAAATAGAGAAAGAAAACGTCCTGAACATAAAAATGAGGGTCAAATATAATTTTCAGATTGATTAATTGCAAATTTGTGATTTGAAGTATTCAAGCTTTCCTTCACTATGGTTGATCTGACATCTTAGTATATTCAAGATTTGAAGTATTCAAGCATTGTAATCAAGGTTGATCTGACATCTTAGTGTGCATAGCTCGTATACAATACAAGTGATTCTTCTTCCATCTCTTTTTATCTCCATTGCTAAAGGAAGACTAGCTAGAAAGAGAATTGGCTACTTTCTAGTAAATTGACAACAATATTCAGTCCTTGTCCAATTTCTTAGCTGTTTTTTATCCATTGCCACTAGATCACATGCCTCTTTTATGGAGTTCGGTTTATGTTCTGTTCTTGATCAAATGACATAACATGTAAATGCTACTCTGTACTACAATTTTTTGCTCCATATAGTTCTCCAGTCTTATTTTGGTAAACAACAGCAGGAGGCTGTAACTTTGAATTTGACAATAATTTTTTTGGCCTGAGAGCATGTGGAACTTACTGAATTAGTGTTCACTGTCTACGTGTAATCTCCTCAATATTCTCACAAATGCCTGTACAAGATTGTCCAGAAAAAGCTGGTACTTTTCTCAGTATTTTTGGTCTCTTTATCAGATATCCCGCAGCCTAATCAAATGCAAATTGGAGCATAATTACTGAGTCCTTGATCAAGGTGGAGATATCAAATTGCATTTTAGTTTCCATGGAGATATCAAGTTGCATCACTAATGCTGAAAGTTTGAGGCAATTATGAAGCACTTGAGGTAAGTTCGTTTAGGTGTGATCACCGGGCTCGAAAGTAGTATAGTTACTGCTCGTGATTCGGTAAATATTCATCAGATTAGCAGAATTACTTCTTCAATATATTGCCATTCATAAGAGAACATTAAGAAGCCGTCCCTACGGTATCTATCATGAATTTCAGTTTCAGTTCTAAGCATGAGCCATAGATGATAGATGGATGGACCGTGGACGGTCTCTTTAATGTTGGAAAAGGACTTCACTGACGGTTTCTTTAATGTTGTAAAAGGACTTCACTGGACACTGGGTGCATTGGGCCTCCACAGGATTGAGGATTAACAAGACACAAGTACATGTCATCTTTCTCCACGTAGGATGCCTCTATCCGTGTCCAGGTCAGTGGTACTCTAAAAGTAATGATTTACTAGTAGATCCTTATTTATTTTGTCTAATCTCCTTTCTTTAATCAACAACCATCGAATTATACCAAAATCAAATGAAAATACAACCATACTAAAAACAGAAAATGAATCCCGCAAGAACAATTAGATAATGCACTTAGTGAGAATTTCATAAATTCGGGATATTTTGTGAACTGACCAGTTCACTTGGCCAAATACCTTCTTTAACCCATTTTTTTGTTCTTTCAAAACCCTAATGGACCAAGAGAAAGCTGGAGAGGTTTTCACTTTTCAGGGTGGCTGGAGCCCAACAACCGCCACCCTTGAGAAAATGACAATGACCAGTCGCCGACCAATGGTCCCTTAAAAGTGGGTTTGGTTTGTTTCTGAGAAAATATTCCACCCACCAAAGTCCCAGACCAATTACCATAAAAAAAATCTCTTTCCAGAGAACCAGTCTAAAAGCCAAAATAAGAGAAGTGACATTATTACTGCAAGATGGGGCAATAAGAGGCATCATTATCATTACAAACCTACTAATCATGGCAAAATTCATACATTCCATTATACTTGTAACATTAATCATAGATATAATATTTTCATATCATATCTAAACATAAATTTTCCCTTCTCTTGTATCGAATAAAAGTAACACTTGTTTTATCCCGTCAGCCAATTTTTTTTTTGCTTTTATCTCTTCGACGAGAGTAAAAAAAGAGAAGAAACCCTTGCTTATCTTTCTCGACAGAAGAACGACGGCAGCCATGGCAAGACCTAGCTTAATTCTTATATGCTCGGATTCCATAGCTTCCATAAGCGAGAGTTCAACAACCCAACCACGTCCGGCAGCACTTTCCGGGCCAGCCCCTTGTGGTCGTTCCTTGCCGCCGCCTGCATTTCACTGCCGTCCATATAGGTTCCCTCCCTTTTCTTCACCAGAACCCCATTCTCCTCCAGCAGCATTATCTCATCCACCCAAACCACCGACTCTTCTTCTGCCCTGACAACGCCATTCACCTCTGGTAAGATCTCTTCAACCAATGGCATCTGCAGCTGCGGCTCGGGTCGACCGAGTTCGCTCCTAGAACGCCCCTTATCCCTCCTCTTACCTCTGATGTTTTCCTTGACCTGCTCGCCGGTGGCGAGGTGCTCTTCGAAGGCTTCAATGGCCCTGTGGATGAGCTCTCGGTTGGGGGAGGAGTCCCAGCGGAACCAGTAGGCAGTGTAGCAGTCGAAGCATTCACAGTGGAAGAGCGGCGGCCTGTGGCTGAGGTCGTTGCCACCGCCGTTTGCGGCGTTTCTTGAAGAGAGCTTCTTGGTCGAAGTGGAAAAGACGGTGCCAGAACCAGTGGGAGTCTTGAGGGAACGGGTGATCATGTATGCAAGGACCTCGCGGTCCTCGAGTGAAAGGACTGCGACTAGAGCAAGAATGGCGGCAGGAATTAGGTTCAGTACGGAGAGAAATTGTCCGTCTTGTTGTTGCACCGCTGGCAACGGCGAAGAAAATGTGAGGTGCGGAGATGGGAAAATTTTTCCTTTGTTCTTTCTCTTCATAACTACGGCGGAAGGAAGGGAGAAGGTCTTGGCTACTACCGTGACCCGTAGGCCTGTGAAATGATGCTGGCGCTGAGTAGTGGGTAAAGAGAGGAGGTGAGTCAGTGGAGGCGAATAAGACGAGGCAGAGGATTCGAAAGGGGGTAGCGTGGTCTTTTTATAATGCAGAGAGTGGTACTAGGGTAGTGTGGGTGCAAGGTTTCGTCTGTTCATTTTGCGAGGCAAGGCTGTTGACGGCGTTGGTGAGGTTAATAACAGACAGCATCTCCGACTAATTGGGCAGTCTGAATTAGTGAGATAAAAAAAGACTAACTCAGTCGAATTCCTGATAAGATCGGCCTGACTAGGACCGAGACTGAGCGGACGAGTTTTTTTGTTCAAAGTCGGTCTCGATATTTTTTTCCAAAAGACCGACTAGGCCCGACATTGAAGAAAACCCTCCTAGAAATTCATGCTTTAATCCTCGAAACAGCAGTAATTCATAACCTTAAAACATTCAACAACCCTTGGATCGGTTCCATAAGGAAAGTGCGACGGAATACGAGAAGCGAGAGAGTTTAAAACTAAAACTTCGATGATTTTTTTTTCAATACAACTGATTTTTTTTTATCAAAAATTTTGGTCCAAGACCGAGATCGACATGAGTCAAGCAAGACCCACTCGAGCGTTTTTTTAATCAAAATCAGTATCGATCCTTCATATGTTAAGACCAAACTTTCGGTCTCGATACTACCTTCAAGACCGAACCGGACCACCCATGATCGGCCCTGGTATGAATACGAGCCGTAATCCTATTTCATATTAGTTTTTATTTATAGAGAGATCTTCACTATTTTAAAGTCAAATAATCCTGGATCTTTTTTACTGCTCGTTACAGTTTAAAAATTCAAAAATAATTTATATATTAATTTAGTTAAGTAATCTATAATTATTTTATGACAAAAAAAATACATCAAAACCTGGTGAAATAATTTTTTTTAGTCTAAATCAATTAACTATTTTTATTAATAATATATTGTCAATTTCGATCAAGATGTAAAAAAAAATCATTACATGTACTCCAACTTTCATCTTCTTCTTCTTCTTCTTCTTCTTCTTCTTTTTCCGTAATATATTTTCTGATGTATAGTCACCTGTATTATTAATGTGATAACAACTACTTTCACCATTAATTGTATGTCATTAATGATGATAAACAAATTCTTAAGCGTCAGGACATAAAATTTGTAGAAAAATTATAGAGTATCATAATCTCTTCTCTTTCTCTAGTGAATTTTGAACACTTCAATAATAATACAATTGGGAATATATATCCTAATTAGAAGTTTAATAATGAACAAGAACAATGCTATGGAAATAATTAATAACTTCTATGTGATTAATAAAAATGAACCTAAAAAAAGTAGGGTTAATAACTAAATTGCAACTCTAACTTTGGACACTTTACAAATTACTACCCTAATTTTATTTTTTTCAAAAAGTGCTACTTAGATTTGTCACATGGGGCAAATTATTATCTCAGTTAAGTTTTCCGTTAAATATGAACGGAAAATAACATGTCAACACATGATTAATTCATAATTGAAAAACTATATTATTTTTTTAAAAATACTAAAAAAATTGGAAAATTTATAGGTAAAATAAGAGTTTTAAATATAATTTTTTTATCAAAATATAAAAATAAATTATTAGTTTTTTAATAAAAATATTATATTAATTCTTTTATTTTTCCAGATTTTTTTTAGAAATGGTCTAAGTTTTTTATATTTTTAAAAAACTATTTAGTTTTCTAAATTACAAACCATTCATATGCTATTACTTTGTTTTTCGTATTGTTTTTAGTACATATATAATGGAAAACTTAGTGCAAGCAATTAGATCCAAATCTGAAAAATATATATATATATAATTTGAAAACATAAATTTAAATAGCAATTTATAAAGTAATAGGATAACAATTTGATTATTGAAAAATAAAATAAAAAAATCTCAAGACTAACAAAAGTCCCTTTCTTTATTGGAGTTGTCGGTCCCTCGAGTATCGTGATGCCGTGCTGTCAAGTGTCATCCCTTTAGTTGTCTGTTGTTATGATCTTAATCTTATCTCAATTCTCATACCTCAATTTTCACACCAAAATTTATCCTATTTTAAAATTAAATATCAAAATATTAAATTTTAAAAATTTCTCATCAAAATATAATTATTTGTGAATGTTATCCGCAAATAAAATTAAATTAAGCTGTATTTATAAATGTTATTCGCAAATAAGATATTAATTAAATTATATGCGTAAATATCATTCGTTACAAAATAATGTTGATCTAGTGATAAAATTAATACTTAGAGATTAGAGATCATGTATTTGAATTTTTTTTTTGGAACCTTCTTTTGTAAGCAGCATGAAACCCTACAAACATTATGTATAATTTTTTTAATAAAGTTTAGAACCCAAAACTTTAAAAGTTAAAATAATATATTCTTTCACTAATTTAAAAATATAATTTTTTGGAGTTGTTATTTATACTTATATTTTTTAAGTATAAAACACTTTTAAAAGATAATACTTCTAAATTAGATTGTTTACGATAATTAGAGAAATTAATAACATGTTAAACGTATAATACTACCATGATACTACAATATTTTATTGATATAATATAATTATAAATTTAATTATTATATTAATTTCCCTAATGCTTTCTTAAATATGCTAACAAAATTTCAGACTCAATACCTTTAAGTATTAAAACATTAACTCCACCACTAAACTAAATATTTCTTATTTAGTATCCGTAAATGTCATTCACGACTAGATTTAACAAATATCCTACTCGTGAATATCGGATGAATAAATGTTAATAAATTTTGGTAGATTTTGTTATTAATTTTTCAAAACTTGATATTTTAATATTTACTTTTAAAATGATGTATATTTTTTTAAAAAAAATTTATCATACCTCAGCAAGCTGAATTACCATTTTACCCTTACAACATCATTCATCACGTACATACAAAATTACAAATACATGCCCCATATCCGTACCCTTTCAGGTAACCAAACAAAGAGATTGATTTCACTATTTCTGCGTAAATCATATCATTAATTTCACTACAAAAAGGAGAGTGATTTTTCAATAACCAAAACCAAAATATATCTTTTTTTTTACCAAAACCAAAATATATCTTACAAATTTAAAGTACAAAAAATATATATAAAATAAAAAGTAAGCTGTGTCGTCATGGGCCATGATGAGTCATTCCGCCTTCTTATTGATCTTCACCCCAGATGAGTTTGCCCGGAAAACTATTCGTTCTTACGATCTTCACCCGACTTATCACGAATCTCATCTCCTTCTCTAAAATACCTCTCAAATGCCCGAGGAAGGAACCGCGGGATCAAGAAACCGAACAAGTTGATCGAAAAGTACATCGTGTTTGCCACCGCAAGAATCCTTCCGAACCAGAACCACACGACTTCCTACAACAAAGGCAGTAAGTAACGTGTGTCGTGTCTAAACGGATAAGTATTAAACGTGTCTCAAAATTTTAAACAAAACACGACACGTTTATTAATCGTATATAAACATATAGGAATTGTTTAGACATAACATTCGTTATGGTCAAAATATTTATACACGTTTTAAAGTAGATATATCCACAAATTTATATATACAAAGTAAGATATTCAAAGTTCAATATTAAAAAGTAAGTGAGTATTTCAATATTATTACGCGTATTGATAAGACACGATTAGTTAATTATATTTAAACATAAATTTTATGATTATTGATATATTATCAATCTGATCATTTGTTATTATATGGCATTGTATTTTAGTAGTTTTATGTTTTAGGACTTATTTGTTATCTTTGATTTTATTTCTGGACTATTAAGTAATTTTGTAAATAGTTTTTTAGTATAAATAGGGTTGATGGGGGATGGTGGACAGATGAATAGAATCCACCAAAAGATCCCATCAAATCTGTTGTTCATTCCTTCAATCTTCGGATCGGTTCGGTTTTACAAATCATGAAATGGTATCAGAGCCTTCTGGAATATTGAGCCCCGTTCTTGTCCGTTTTCATTCATTTGGTTACTGAAGCATTGTGTGTCTTCTCATCTTCTGACTTCTCGTCTCTCTCACGCAACCGCTTCAGTATCATCCTCTCGTTTCTCCTTTCTAGGGTTTCCGCTGGCCCCTCTGCTTCTCTGATTTGTTGAGAAATCAAGTATCAAGATATTGTTCTCTCCGTTCTTGAGTATCTTTGGCATGTTCTTGCACCTACCCTCGGCTTCAAGATCTTTTTCAACGATCTGTCAGGTGAATCGTTGATTCTATCATCAGCTCCCAGATCCCCTTCACAAACCTTCGGTTTTCGGTGATTCTTCATCTTAATCAAGAAGATCCTGGTATCCTACCCGCGGCTTTCTTTTCAAAGGACAAAGCGATTCATATTTCCTGGTTTCTGGTGTGCTGATACCTCAATCGATGGCCGGAGAGACTGCAGACGTGGGGGTTAAAGACACCATGGTGGACATCAAGGACACCGGTGTAATAGCAGATGCGGAGGCGGTCAATCAATGGGCCGACTTTGAGGTTGAGGTACACCCTAACCACCCGCTCTATCTCCACCCTTCAGACAACCCAGGTATGAGTCCGATTTCTATAAAGCTTACGGGCCCTGAAAATTACCCCATGTGGAGCCGCGCTATGATTGTTACCTTAAGAGGAAAGAACAAACTAGGGTTTGTGAATGGTTCGTTTGACAAAGAATTTTTTGATGCTTCTCTGCATGAGTTATGGGAAAGGTGTAATGCTGTCGTATTTGGATGGATTTTGAATTCTTTAGCTGGTGATCTTTCGAATAGCATCATGTATTCTACCTCAGCGTTTTTGGTCTGGAAAGATCTTAGGGAGAGATATGACAAGGTGAATGGTCCTCGCCTTTATCAGTTACATAGGGAGATTTGCACAGCCCAGCAAGGATTAGATTCTGTATCTACTTTTTTTACAAAACTGAAACTCCTTTGGTCCGAGTATGATGCTGCTAGTGCTCTAGACCCGTGTGACTGTGAGAAGTTTAAGAAGCATATTGTTCACTATGACAATCAAAGACTTTGTCAATTTTTAATGGGTCTGAATGACACATTTTCCAATGTCAGAAGTAATCTGTTGCTTTGGGTCCCTTTGCCTAGTTTGAATCAGGCATATAGCATGGTAATTCAGGAAGAAAATCAGAGAGGTGTGACTGGTGTGGCTTCGGCTAATGCCGTCTCATCTGCTGATAATCGGTTCAGGACCAATCCCAATGTTGAATGTGAGTTTTGTCATAAGAAGGGTCACACAAAGGACAGATGCTATGCAAGAGGTTGTGACTTTTGTCACAAGAAAGGTCATGTGAAAGATAACTGTTTCAAGCTTAGGGATGCCAAGAAAGCAAAAGGACCTAATTTTCAGGCTAATAATGCTTCTATTGTTAGTTGTCCTGTTGATTCTGCTTCTGTAGGCTCCACCACCAATCCAAAGCTGCAGGGAGGAGTAAATTTTACATCTGAGCAGTTTGGACAGCTCCTTCAGTCCATCAATCGTGCTGGTACCTCCTCAGTGCAGGCCTCTCCTGACACAGGTGCTCACGCTAATATGGCAGGTATAACTATCCTTAATTCTCATTACCAAGATGATGACTTCTGGATTTTGGATACAGGTGCTACTAATCATATGACCAAAAGGTCTGATTGGCTTGAGAATTGTAGGATAGTTAACAGGCCAAAAGTTCAATTACCTAATGGTATTCATGTTGCTGTAGAAAGTATAGGTGACTGTAAGTTGAGTTCTAATAGGATGTTAAAAAATGTGCTATACTTGCCTCATTTCAAGTATAATCTCATCTCTGTTTCTAAATTGACTTCAAAGTTAAATTGCTCTGTCACTTTTTATCCTAAAACTGTTATTCTGCAGGACCTCTCGAGTGGGAGGGTCTTGGGAACTGGTAGAGAGCAATCAGGACTCTTTGTTTTTAGACCTTTATATGATTCTCAGTTTGACTCTGTTCCTGTAGATGTTGCTCTGTCTTCTTTTAAACGGATTGATCAGTTGATGTTGTGGCATATGAGGTTTGGGCATGCGTCCCCACATTCTTTGCAACATGTAAATGGATTGAATTTTTCCAAGTATAAGAATGGATTGGTTGAAAATTGTACTGTTTGCCCATCTGCTAAGATTACTCGATTGCCATTTCACATATCTGTTTCTAGAGCTGCTTCCTTGTTTGAATTAATGCATGCTGATGTTTGGGGTCCGTATCAGAAACAGACCTATGATGGAAAGAAATATTTTCTTACTCTTGTGGACGATTATTCTAGAGTCACTTGGATTTACTTGATTGTGAATAAGTCTGATGTTGCTGTTGCTCTTAAGAATTTTATAACATTGGTTCACAATCAATTTGGAATTGGAATTAAGAAAATTAGGTCGGATAATGGGCGAGAATTTTTCAATGACTATTTGAATGCCTTGTTTAAAGAAAAAGGAATTATACATGAGAGTAGTTGCCCATATACTCCCCAGCAAAATAGTAGAGTAGAACGCAAACATAGACATTTGTTGGAAGTTGCGAGATCTTTGAAATTGCAGGGACACTTACCAGATATTTTTTGGGGAGAGTGTATTATCACTGCTTGCTATCTTATAAATAGAACTCCTTCCTCAATATTTGATGGTAAATGTCCTCTTGAAATTATGACTAAGAAGCGTCCTTCTATTGATCACTTGAAAGTCTTTGGTTGCTTGTGTTTTGCAAAGAATTTGGTTGTGCATGACAAATTTGCTCCTCGTGGTATCCCATCTGTTTTTATGGGTTATTCTGAAACACAAAAAGGGTATAGGCTCTACAATCTGGATACTAAGGCTTTCTTCATAAGCAGAGATGTGAAATTTTATGAGCATGTGTTCCCTTTCTCTAAAGCTAATGATGATGAGTGTTCAACTATGTGGAATGATCAATCTCTGTATGATAATATTCAATATGATGTTCGGCCCGTATCTGAAATTGAACCTCAAAGATCATATGATCCTGAATCTGATAGACCCTTGGATGATCCTCAATCTGAAAACGACAATGATGATGAACAATCTGAGTCGAACGATGTCCCTCAAGAACCTGTCCACATTTTGAGACGCTCTGGAAGAGCAACCAGACCACCCATTTGGCATAAGGATTATCAGGTTGAACGTTCTGATTCTGAACATTCAATTACTAACTGTGTTGCATATGAACATTTATCTCTGCCACTTCAGAATTTTGTTTCCTGTTTATCCAGGGTAACTGAGCCGAACTCATTTACTGAAGCTGGAAAGCATTCGGAATGGGTTCAAGCTATGAAAAATGAGATTGCTGCGCTAGAAGAAAACCATACATGGGATATGGTCCCATTACCCTCAGGTAAAAGAGCCATAGGATGCAAATGGGTATATAAAATAAAATTAAATGCTGATGGCTCTATTGAAAGGTATAAGGCAAGGTTAGTTGCGAAAGGTTTTACTCAAACTCATGGAATTGACTATTTTGAAACATTTTCTCCTGTTGCCAAGATGAACACTGTTAGAACTGTTCTTGCCTTAGCCTCTATTAATAATTGGCCATTATATCAGTTAGATGTTCATAATGCATTTCTTCAAGGTGATTTGAATGAAGAAGTTTATATGCATGTGCCTCCCGGTTTTCGTAATCAGGGGGAGAATAACTTAGTTTGTAGATTACGAAAATCGCTCTATGGTTTAAAGCAAGCATCGCGTCAGTGGAATATCAAGCTCACTGAGGCACTCATTAACAATGGGTATTCTCAGTCGAAGCTTGATTACTCCCTGTTTACAAAACGTTCTGGTGATCAAATTGCTGTTCTGCTGGTATATGTTGATGATCTGGTTATATCTGGTAATAGTGCTGATTTGATAGGTCAGTTGAAAGCCATGCTCATGAATACTTTTAAAATGAAAGATCTTGGCGAACTCAAATATTTTCTGGGTATTGAGATTGCCAGATCTAAGCAAGGGTTGATTTTGAGCCAAAGAAAGTATGCTCTTGAGATGATTTCGGAATGTGGTCTTTCATGTTGTAAGTCTGTGAAAACTCCTATGGAGTTGAATGTTAAATATACTAGCAAATCATATGATAAACATGTTGGAATAAATGATGATGATTTGTTATTAGAAAAGCCAGATGTCTACAGGCAGTTGATTGGTAAGCTTCTGTACTTAACTATTACCAGGCCTGATATTTCATTTTCTGTTCAATGTTTGAGTCAATACATGCAAGAGCCAAAAAAATCTCATATGGATGCTGCTTTACGTATTGTCAAATATGTTAAAAATGATCCTGGTTTAGGAATATTCTTGGATTCAGATAGTTTACCTATTTTAACTGCTTACTGTGACTCTGACTGGGCTGGATGTGTAGAAAGTAGAAAGTCAGTTACAGGTTACTGTATCAAACTTGGAAAATCTTTAGTTTCTTGGAAGGTCAAGAAACAAAATACAGTGTCAAGATCATCGGCTGAGGCTGAGTATAGGAGTATGGGCACTACCCTTTCAGAGATTGTATGGTTATCCAGATTACTAGCAGAATTGGGAGCTCCTCAAACTCAGCCGGTAAGTTTGTTTTGTGATAGTCAGGCTGCTTTACAGATTGCATCGAATCCGGTATTTCATGAAAGGACAAAGCATATCGAGATTGACTGCCATTACATTCGAGAGAAGATACAAGAAGGTATAGTGAAAACTTGTCATGTGAGAACCTCAGATCAATTGGCAGATCTTTTCACAAAAGCACTTTCAAGCAGACAACATGAGTTTCTCAAAAATCAGCTTGGAGTAAAGAACATCTTTCAGGATAACAAATGCTCAGATTGAGGGGGAGTTTTATGATTATTGATATATTATCAATCTGATCATTTGTTATTATATGGCATTGTATTTTAGTAGTTTTATGTTTTAGGACTTATTTGTTATCTTTGATTTTATTTCTGGACTATTAAGTAATTTTGTAAATAGTTTTTTAGTATAAATAGGGTTGATGGGGGATGGTGGACAGATGAATAGAATCCACCAAAAGATCCCATCAAATCTGTTGTTCATTCCTTCAATCTTCGGATCGGTTCGGTTTTACAAATCATGAAAATAAATATCTACCGATCTAATGTTTTTAATCAATCGTGTCTAAATAGATAAAAATTATTTAAACACAAAAATTTAAGTTAAACTCGTATACATTTTAAAAGATACATTTTAAAACAGATCGTCACTTTAAAATCGTGCATACAAAACTATAGTCAACGCGGCTTAAATATATATATATATACATACCTTGAGTTCAGCATTTGCGGGAAGTGTTTTATTGACCCAAACGTCGGTCATCCAATCAATGATGACGAATATCCGACGAACGGTGTATAGGAGCGGCACCATTGCCCTCACCGGAGGCGAGAATAAAGAAAAGCCACTCACGATGTTCTCCGTCAGTACCTGGAAAGACAGCAGAAACAAGTGAGGCGTGGCTGACCTCACGGCGTAGTCATCACCTCGAGCAAACCCGCCCAGCACGTAAGCGAGAGGTAAGAAGAGGCCGATGATCGTCCCCACGAGGACATACAACCTGAAAAGCCTCCCGCCCTGGAAGAGCTCTAGGGAGGAGGAAACGGGACCGTGAGAGGGGAAGGCTAGCCGTGAGAGGAGGAGGAAGTAGGCTGAGGCGAAGACTGGGAAGATCAGGTCGAGGAGAGGGACAAGGCCGCTGACGGAGAACACCATGATGAAGGCCACGAGCTGAAGCTCGATCACTCGGAGAGACCCCATTACGCCGCCGCCGATTACTGGCTGCTGCTGCTGGAGGTGGGTTGCCTTTTGTTTGGTGCCCATGGAGGTCTGGTCAGGCTCCGAACAGGGAGCCACTGCAAGGGAGACGCCCGACATGGTTTTGCTTGTGTCTTGGTGGTGGATTTGGTGCTGCGTTCAAGAACCGAATCTGATTTGAGACAGATAGACAGAATCATCAGGGTTAATATTACATAAACAGAACGTAGTCATCTCCTCCGTACGTGAAGGGTTTGGGTTTATGACACGTAGATTATGCTCCACGAGGGACTTTTTGGTGCTGACACGTGGCATCTAGGAGTTCCGCATTGATTTTTTTTTCCCTCCTCACGATACAAGTAAACCATGCTGTATTGTATAGGTAGAATCATCGGCCCAGGTTTACGGTTAGACCGAGGAGTATCCTCCTTTTATGTAGGCCCAATAAAACTGAAAGGCCACATGCGGCCCAGTGACGTGGAACCAGACTCTATTTTTTTTTAAAAAATTAACCCTAATTTAATAATTAATTACCAAAATAACCATGGTATTTTTTAATTTCTCAAAATAGGACTAAACGCTAAACACGTCAGTGTTTTTGACTTTGAAAAGTAAAAAATGTTGACGGAATTAACGTTTAAAACATCCGTTAAAAGGATGTGATAGGAGACAAGACAAGAGATAAGATCTCTCGAATAGGGGTCATCGTTTATGACGTTCTTTTAACGGACGTCCTAAACGCTGATAAGTTTAGCGTTTTTGAATTTTTAAAATAAAAACGCTAATCTCATTAGTGTTCTGTCCTATTTTCGTACATTTAAAAGTATGAGGATTAGTTTGATAATTAATTATTAAATTATGATTAAATTTGAAAAACAATTCACCCGACTTCAGGATATGAGTCATTTTATGACCGTTGCCGCTACTTCCAGTCTCCACCATTCTGTGCCTGCTTGCACCAGATGATAGCCGCACGAGAAGGAGATTCTTGCAGGTGGGCCCTGTTTAGTGGTAACGGCATTTGTTCCAGGCTTCCAGCAGGACCAGCACCGTACCATCTAAAGAGGATATTATGATTCAATATATATATATATATTTGTTTTTTGTCAAATTTATTATTCAATATATTCAAGAGAACTAGATGTGGCACTAAATATAAAAAAACTCAAATAATAAATATTTTTTTTCCAATTTTGAAATTTTTTTCTCTTATATTGCGACTGTTCTTTTTATATTAGTTAAAAAAATCGTTTAATTTGACTCTTCGAAATGATCTTTCCTAAATTAACAACGGTAATTTATAAAGTTCTAATATAGTAAAAAGTTATTATATTTTTTCTTTCTTAGCTTTGAGTTTTTGAAATTGTAATTTCATTTTGAATTTGTGTGGGTGATTTGGTAATTTCTGGAACAAGTAACCTTGAAAACCACAGAGATTCTCCCACGTGTTCATTGGCGCTCCCGCGTTGGTAATCTATCCGTTGAACCCCATTTTTTTTTCTCTTTCTTTGCAACTCCTCCATTGAAGAACAGAGGCTAGAAGGATTAAAGATAGCCACGATTTTGGCGAATTATTTGGAAGAAACGTTCAACGAATTGTTCTAAAACCAGATCTGGATGGGGAAGATTCTATGCGAATCGACGGCGGTAGCAGAGACGTTACAGATGCCATCGTCGACGGTACCCTGGAGAGATCCAAAGACTCAGTCTATAGATTCCGCCGGCTCCGTCGTCGTTCCAGTGGACCGGGACGTTACTCCGTGGGACGACGTCGTCGGCTTGGAGGACCAGCAGCGGAGGAACCTCCAACGGCTCCATTCCAAGGGCGTTCTCTGGAAGAACCCTCAGGACAAGGAGTCACCCTCGGTGGTGTTCAGCCTGTCGCATGGTGGAGATGTTTCTTCCGACGGAAACTGCCTGTTCACTGCATCGAGCAAGGCCATGGGAGCGTCGGCACGTGGGATCGACGCGCGGGATCTCCGGCGTCGGACGGTGGAGAGGTTTTTGCAGGACCTCGGATCTGCGAGTTGGGAGGATAAGGAGATGGTGGAGGAGGCGATTAAACACATGTACTCTCCAGATTTGAAGAGTGGGTGGGGAGTCCATGTGGTTCAGGAGGTGAAGCTGCTGACCAAGAAATTCGATCGTATTGGGTTGGATTCAGCTATCGAAGAGCTCGTTCAGCTTGGCTTGCAGAGGTACTTGACTCTTGTATAAATCTGACGAAATGAATGACCTTTGATAACTGGGGATTGACTTCTCTTACGAAAGAGGATTGATTATATGAGAATTTGTGAAACAATCGGTTAGTTTGCCTTTTCCGGATCTTGAAAATGCAGTTCCATTTCTTTAATTTGCTTGATTGCACGATATATTGCAGAGTAGTCTACAAAATTGATAGGGTTTCAAGTGCATTACTTTCTGTTGTATTGTGCTCCATTATGCAGCAGTGTGTTTTTGGAGTGATGAAACGAGTTTTTTTTTCTTTTGATATAAGTTATGTTTTCTTTTGAAGAGAATTGGCAGCAGAGTCCATTTACAAAGAGAGATGCATTGCCGTAAATGATGGCTCAAGTTGGGCCAAATACATGTCCACCTCGGGTTCACCTGATGATGAATATGATATCATCACCTTGCAGTACACTGAGGAAGGTCTACTATCGGTAGAAGAGAATAGGGAGGGACATGCCGCAGCTTTCGGGGATGACATTGCGATCGAGTGCCTCGCCACAGAGTTTAAGCGTGAAATCTTTGTGGTAATGATCAACTTCAGCAAACCTTGTTAATCAAATCTGTCATGGGTCAAGTATTCCTAAACCATGGATTTGGTCTCCTAGATGATCATGTCTAACTGTCCTGTAAAAGGGTTTGCAGTGTCTATCAGTCTCTGTTACAACTACAATATATGGCTTGCCGTGAATGTTCAATACCTTGTCGAGTTTGATGTCATATTTCTATACATTCTTCCTGATGAAGAAAAAAAATCCTTCTGCTACATATACGTTTTCAGTAACTGCTTCTAAGCAAGAGTTTTGAGAGATGGTCATTTTACTAAGAAGGGGCTTCTGAACCACCTTATTGTTTTACAGGTCCAGGCACACGGATCAGATGCAATGGTTGATGAAGAAAACTGTGTTTTCTTTCTACCTCATCGACCCAGATGTCAAATTTTTGACCCCCCATTTTTTCTTTTCATGAAAGGAACAGGTGATTAAATGACCCCCCATTTTTTGACCCCCCATTAGCCTTCTTTCAGTTAATTTATTGATTGCTAGCAGAAAGATTTGATTTGGTTTTGTGCTTCATTGATAGGTTGGTGTGGAGCCGGAGGTGACCACTATGAGCCCTTAATTGCCAGCCCTTCCATTGTTTCACCTGAGAAAGCCGCTCTAGTACTGTGAGAAGGAAGCCAAGGCCACCTTCCCAGAAGCAATTTTTGTGTCTTAGAGTTAGAAGTAGAGAGGAGTACTTCACTTCCATCACAAAGAGACCTCATTGATTCATTTTCTCCACCATTGTTATGGTTTTGATGCAATTTCTTTCTCAGAGATCCTATCATCTTGGTTTGATCTAGAAGTCCATTGCGCACAGCCTCCTCCGCCCCATTGTTTTGTCCGTAGTCTTTCTTCTTGGAGTATGAGCAAATCTGTAGTAGTAGTGTATCAGTGTATCTGCGAGGTGGATGGATTTTTCGCACCTTTTTTTCTACGGGTATTGTTGAAGGTTGAGTTTCTTGTTGAGTGGATACTGCTATTCTCTATAGCTTCGGCCCTGTTTTACCCCCAATCTGGGTAGAATAGTTGCTTCTGTTGTATTTCAATTGGGATGTTCTTCATTTTCTATGGATGAAAGTGAGTTTTTTTCAAAAGTTACTGACTCCTAAAGTTTTACCCCCACTAGGCCACTACTATTCATTTCATCTAATCCCATTCTCTTTATTTTTACACTTTTAACAAGTTATGTGTAGGTAAAGCTAATGCTGTTTTCATAAGCTTTTAGGGTTTCTAACCAGACCTGCAAAAGGATTCCTTTTAAGCTTTTAAGTATCATTGCTCATTTTTTAAAATAAATATATAAATAAAAAAATTATTATTATTTTTAATTATTAATAGCATGATTATATATATATATATTAGTTTTATTCTTCTTAACTTTCAGTTAATTATTAATTTAAAAATAATTGCTCTTTTATATAATTTTTCTAATTTTAAAAAATATTCATTTCTAGCTATTTTTTGTTATTAATATCATATATTTATGTGACATTGATTTGATATAGAGATAATCTAGTACTGATTTGACTTGATATATGCAAGAGTTAGATACATAACTATTTAATAAAAAATAGATGCAGAAAAATAGAAATAATATTCGTAAATATTAATATATATCCTATAATTCATTCTTTTTAAAATATCATCCTGGCGCATTTTACTTTCATTAATTATTTTTTATATTTCATTGAGAAAAAAAATCTCCCTTCTGGGAAACGAACATGGAAAAACTCTTTCTTTTTTGTCAAACGCCGCGGCAAACAGAGCTTCTTCTTCAAATCTTTCCACTTTTTCTATTCCCTCTCTCATTCTTATCTATGACCTATCTATGGCATCAACTCTGTCTCTCCAACAAGAATAGGCCACAAGGCGCTTGAAAAGGACGCAGACGACGACAACAACCAACGCTCCTCCGGCAGACATTTTCAGCAAAGAAAACGGCGATTCCACCTGCAGCAGCCGTGCGGACCACTCTTCGCGGATGGACGACTGGGACGATAACACGTTCATTGAGTCTATCAAGAGCGAGCTGTGCAGCCTATGGAAGAACAAGCATATCAGGAAGGGTAGTGAAGTTACTTCCGCAGCGAGAATATTGGTGCCTGCGGGGTTTCTCCAGCCGATATATCCGAAACTCGGACCGTCGCCGGCTGTGGAGCAGAATGAGGTGGTGGCTCCACGGAAGCGATGCCAGTTGTTGCTGGAAGTGGATGATAGCAGCGACAACGACGGTGGCGGAAATTCTTCTCCTCCGTGCAGAGGTATGCTACTCTTTCGCCAATGCATCAGTTGTGTAGGCAAAATAAAACCGTTAAACTCCTTTTGATTCAAGGGCTTATAGAGTAGAATATGAGACTATACTGATGGATTTGTCTTTACTAATTTGCGGTGATCTGTTTCTTGTAATGTTAACTATACTTTTCAGACTTCTTCATTAATTACCCGAAAAAGAGACGTTCGAAAAAAAATGCCCTTGCAAGTATATCAGCATGGAAGAATACCAGGATAGCGCTTTGGACTGAAGGTTCAAGCAAAGATCGAAGATCTTGTGATCATTGCTCCTGCTGTGGCGATTCTTTGCAGCTTATAGAATCCAAGAGGCCGAAAATTGCAGAAATAAGTGGTCATGGACTTAGAAAAGTAACTTCTAACCTTTCTGTCCTGGTATTTTTTATGTTTAGGTCTGCTTCTTGTTATTTATCAAAGCAGTTTCGGAACATTGTATGGATTTGAGTATCAGTTTTAGATTTGTCATAGATGAAGAAGATGCATATACTTCAGATAAACCATAACTCGCTCTATTCTAAATGTGAATAGTTACTGTCCTGCAAATTTCCGTTTTATCTTCAAGGTACGAGAAAGTGATGATGCTAACAGGGTTGCCAATGGACCTACTCACAATCTCGGACTCACATTGGAGGGTATCGTTGATTCAAACAAAGAAAGGTGGTATAACAGAAGAAACGCCGCATATTTTCAGTTGAAATTGATAGTTTTGTATGACATTATTTGGTAACACTTTCTGCAGAACTCACAGAAAGTTTAGATTTGGAGCAAAACTAAACAAAAAAAATCTAGAATCAGCAGAAAGGTGGCAGAACAGAAAGAATGATAAATCAGTTTCTGCTAATAATGAATTCAAATTGATAGTGTTTAATGACATTATTTGGCAACTCTTTCTGCAGGACATGCTACAGAATCAGACATGAAGCAGGTTCAACCAAAGAAAATCAAGAATCAGCAGAAAGGTGGTAGAATGAAATAATGATAATCGATTTTCGGCTTATCTTCCAGTCTGAATTGATAGTTTTGATGGCATTATTTGGTATCCTCTCTGCAGGATTGGTGAAAGAATTGAACTTGGAAATTCAGACAGTGAGAATCAAGAATCAGCAGAATGGAGGTAGAATAGATAGAATGGGAATGGGTTTCCATTTATTTTCAGTTCATATTGACAGTTTCTTAGAACATTATTTGGTAACCTTTCTTCAGAACTTGCGAAAGAATTGAAGTTGGAGAAAATTCAGTCAAACAAAATCCAGAATCCTTTGAAAGGTGGCACCATGGAAAGAGTGGTCATCAGTTTTCTGTTTATTTATCATTTCAAGTTGTTTACTGACCTTAAATTAAATTACTGACCTTATATAGGGAGAGCTACAAATTGCTGGAAATAAAAGTAAGTATAGATGTGATGGATATATGCCTTCTAAACATTGTTGAAAAACTAATATGGTAAATGCCCCTGTTTTAAACAGCTGAAGGAAGCAGAGCAGGATAATATGGTTCTTGTTAACATGATTGAAGAGCAAAGGAGGAATTCGGAACAAGAGAAGGATGGATTAAGGAAGGAATTAGAGGTTCGATTTACATTTATCAATGCATATACGATGATCATGGTTAGTTTCTGATGATGATGTTTAGTTGAATTTATTTATTTTGTTGCTGATAGGATGCTTCCTGTAAGATCGGGGAACTTGTTCGGAAGATAAGGGTGTTGGAAGGAATGAGGCTAGGAGTAACATTTTGAGGTAGACCAACAAAAGATGATGAAATTTTGGAAACAAGTAGATGAATTGATGTTTTGTTTTGGTATTAACAGAGTAGAATTGCCACCTCTATCTATATCCTTAAGTCGTGAAGGGATATGATTTAGGAGGTTTGAGCATTTTGTGTAAAAGGGTACAAAACAAAATGATTGGAGTGTTCTATGGGTTATAGAACATGTTCCTATGTATGACAGGGACGAAGCCAGAAAAATTATCGAGTGAGGTCAAATATTAGAGTAATGACAAATAGTTGAACTAAAAAAAATAAGTGGAGACAAATAATGATTCAAATAGGCTAAATTGAAAATTATTACATTTTTTAGGGTCAAATTTACATATAATACAAAATTGAGAATTATTATAATATAAAAGAGAGAAAAAATTGAAAATGGTACCATATATTTGTATAATTTTTATTTTTCACCAATACAAAATAATAATGTCTCTAGATCCGTGGCTTAAAGAAGAGAGAAAAAAAAAATGGTACCCTGAATTCGGGATTTGTATGCAATTAAAACCATATAAGGACAACTGGACAAACATGCCAACTGCCATTGCTATTTCAGTCTTGTACTATATAAGGAGACTTCTTGATTCTCTTTCGTTTTCCGCAGGCACAACTCTTCATCTTCCTTCTGCAAAAAACGCATTCTCATCCTCCACATTGAATCTCTTATCTCGCATTGAGTGATCAAGGTTACGGCCATGGAGGAATCCACTTTCGCTGTCAAGCACACTGCCTTAACGGAGAAGAAAATACAAACGCCGATCGATTCTACCAGCGAAGAAGGTTCTGATTCTACTAGCAGCAGCGGCAATACTAGCAGTTCATCTCCGGGCAATGAACTAGTCGGGGAGACGATGATTCAGTTCGTCCGACGGAAGCAGCTTCGAAAGAGGAAGCGTCGAAAAAGGCGAAGCTTAAAGGAAATCCATGAAATTGGCCCCGTTGGCAAGAAACTGAAACTGGAGAAACCCAAGGTGGTGGTGCCTCCTGGTTTTCTTCAGCCTCTTTCTGAGATAGTTAGATTACTGCCTGGTGAAAATATCAGTTCGTCGAGCAAGCAGTTCTTGAATTCTGGAGAATACGGCAACAGCAAAACTGCAAAATCTTCTTTCCTAAAAGGTGATTGCATATTTCTTTTACATTGATCTGTTTGTGTACATCAATAGTTTTTCCGGTAGTCTCAGGATCGAACTGTTCCAACAGCTCTATATTAGTGTTTATTGTTGTTTAACCCTTTGTACTCGTCGATTATAGGATCATACTGCTCTAAATTACTGTATTCAAATATTCAAATCTAGTAATTGTTGAATTGGTAGATCATAATAATGCTTGTGATTCAATTTAGAAGTACAAAAATGATGTCTAATGAAACTTCACGCTCAGCTGAGTGATTTTCTACAATTTGAAATTTGTTCATCATATATAGTGCTTGTGAAAAAATAGTGTACATCATTAAGACGGAATTGCACTGTGGTTAGTTGATGATAGTTCATAGAGACACGCATGTATGTATAGTAAGTAAAAGACTGATTCAAAATCCTATTCTATGTGGTTTACTCTACTCTGTCGAAATCGCGTTGTTACAGTAGGTTATAGTTTTTTGGAAATTACTCTTTCCTTATTCTGTATCTGCTTGATGTGGCGGTTCTTTTCAGTTATTTCTATTTTCTAAAGCAGTAGCAAGGAGACAAGGAGAACCAAAGAAGAAGACTGCTTCATCTGAGAAAAGCAACGAATCTTCCCATTATACTCAAAACATGAGTAGGCATGATAATCCAAGTGGCCGTAGGAACTCCTCTTCTATTAAATCCCTTTCCAGCTCCATCGTTAGTCATGTGCTAGACTCTGCATCCACAGTTAGGTCAATCTCGACTTTGCAGTTAAAGGTACAATTATTAACTTCTGTAATTTCTTGATGGCGCTTATAGGTGATGCTCTTGGTGAAGAAGGATTACTATATTGATCTATGCTAAAATAAGCTAGAGATTGAGCCATTGGAAGGACCCATGATGGAGAAATACAAGAATGGCAAATGATTATTTTTTCAAATCCAATGGATAGCTTATTCTAGCATCAACATATCACAAATTACTTTTTGATTGTTGGTTTCTTGGTTGGTGTGTTTATGTGCCCTCTTGAGCTCACTGTTACCATTTTATTAAGGAACTGGATATTGCTGTCCACGGGGGGGATGGCCATGGATTTTCTGTTGGTGCAACTAAATTGAAAGATAGTGAGGATCTTGGTTTATGGGAAAGGTGGTAGAAGGAACTTTATATATCTGTAAACAAATGGAGCTTGTAGCTTATGACCGATGATCATCTGTGATTTCTTCTGCAGAAGTGTGGCAGCAGCAGCAGCAGCAGCAGCAGCTGCTGCATTCGATACAAATTCTGCTTTGCAGAAGGACAAGTTGGATTTACTTGAGAAAAAAGTAAGTAGACAATGCATTTACATGTTCAATGACGTAAGAACACCCACAATTTGGCATCTGTATAATGAAAGCGCTCTCATTTCTTTTTCTTGTTTTTGTTCTCCTTGAGTCTTGACCAGCTGCTGGAAACCAAGAAACATGGTGATGTTCTTGCTAGCATGCTTCTGGAAGAAAAGTGCAAGGCTGCAGAGGAGGAAGATAAAATGAGGAAGAGACTTCTGGTTGGTTTTTCATTTCTTTAATTAACTCATAGAATTATTCTATCTTCTGTTATTTCGATCAAATTGTTGAGTGTTGCTGTAGGAGGCTACTGACACGATCGATGCACTATGTAAGAAGCTGATGTGGTACAGGCATTCAAGCTGCATCTCCTTGGCTTCCGATGTTGGACTTGGCTAACTCGCAGTGGTCTGAGAAAATATAGTAAAAGCAGTGATAGTCTAAATAGATCATCAACTTTCTGACCTGGAGAATTGGTATGTTTCTTTAGCTAACTTGGAAATTGAAACGATGCCACATCCTTCATCAATTCTAAATTGGTATTCAGTTTTTTTGATTACACTCGTTCCATCTAATTATTCGTGTTCCATCTAATTTGAATTGAAACATCTTCCAATTGTTTTTCAATTCGTTTATAACGTGAATCAAATTTGGAGACGTGGCTTCTCACGTCGATCGACTCCATCAAAAAGGACGGGTGGACCGAATTCTTGACAAAACCGGCCCGAAACCGGATCGACTAAGACCGAGACCTAGTTAATGGATTTTTTTTCTTCAAGGTCGGCCTCGGATTCCCCCAAAAGCCCGATTAGGACCGGACCGACTCGACCTTGAAGAAAATCCTAGAAATTCATGGCATCATTCCTGAAACATTAGTAATTCATGACATTGAAGCATTCAACAACCCTTGAATAGTTTCCATAAAGGAAGTGCGACGAAAAACGAGAAGCGAGTAGGTTCAAAACCAAAACTTCGGTGATATTTTTTGGCTAATCTTGTTGATTATTGTTTTTTACAAAAAATTCGGTCCAAAATAGAGACCGACTCGGACGAGTTTTTTTGGTCAAAGTCAGTCTCGGTCCTCCAGATGTCAAGACCGAAATTTTGATATCGGTTCTGCCTTCAAGACCGGACCGACCCGCACATAATCAGCCCTAAGTAAAAGTAATGCGAATTATGAAGATAATAATTTCCATGAATATCTTCTCTTTAGTTTTCAACCTTTACAATTCATGGTTAGAACACGACTAGCTAGCGACATTACAGTAACAAGGGACACTAACACTATGGCATTTCTTCTTCTTCTTCTTCCAAACTCTGAAAATGGAAGAAATTCATTCAACCTTTTTATCGTGTCAAACTAGACCTAGCTAGCTCTACCCATAAACTCTAGCTAAAGACATTGATGTACTATCATTATTCTATTAAAGCCACAGAGCCCCAGCTTCCTTCAGCAGCGGTACAAGGCTGCCGTTGATGTGAGACGCCATGACTCTGTCCATGGATCCAATGAGCTTACCTCCGATGAACACCACCGGGACTGAGGCGGAGCTCCCAAGCAGCCTCAACAAGGCACGCTCCATTTCCTTCCCTCTTGGATCAAGGTCGAGCTCGTGGACGGTGGGGCTCACCCCCATGCCACAGAACAGCCTCTTCACGGCGTGGCACATGCAGCAGCTACTCAGGCTGAATATCACCACTGCACTCTCCCCCGCCAGCCTCGCCACCTTCTCCAGCGGGTCTCCCCCCCTCCCGGCTGCCGTTGAGTAGTACCCACCGCCTCCCCAATGCTCCGCCACCGGCGCCGCCTGGTAATAATACATGATTCTCTTCCGTTAACTGTGAAAGTAATTATGGTTTTGGTTGGCTGTTTTTGTCCGAGGATGTTGGTTGATGTGTGATTTGTATGTATGGTGGGGGAAAAGCTTCGTTTTTATAGGGAGGGAGAGGGAGGGAGAGCATTATGGTAGGAGTAGGACTGGATGATTTGTCTGATGTTGTCGCGTCGCGTGCGAGATTTTTTTGCTTTAAAAGGATACCTGTCTGTACTGTCTCTCGGTTCTTCTCTCTCTTACACAGAGGGATACTAGCTTTAGCAGTATCTGCTTTATATGAAGTGTGCTTATCGTTGGAGAGAAGCGGCGATGTCAGCCGTAGACGGCGGCGAGTTACTGTGGAGGACTGTAAACATTTGAATTGGAGGTAGCACATGATTGCGTAAAGAGGAGACAGAGTGAGCAGAGATCACATTAACATATCATGCATGTGCATGCAGCATATGTAGTGCTTGCTGGGTTGGTTATGTCGCTTGCTATATCTCCATTTAGAGGAGAAATTACAGAGCCGTGTCTCTGTAGTCATGGGGAACAGCTTTTTGTTTAAATTTGTGAGGGTTGGTTTGGGGGAGGAGAGTGGAGACGGCTTGGCTAATGGCTGTCGGGTATGGCTTTTTGGGTCCGTCGTCTTTATAAAATATATATGTTTGACTTTGACCCAACACCAACACTACTTTTTGGGTGGATTCTGACGTGACCCTTACGCGCATGGTGCACTTTTGATCTTTTAGCTGCGTACAATTACACAAACACTACTTAATTAATATGGTTGTAATATTACGTTGCGGTGCGATTATGGTGATAACTTTTTTACCTATAATAATTATGATTATGATATTTGAGTTATACTCATAGTTATAATTATGATTATTATATAAATATAATAACTACTTATTATTAATAAACTAATATATACTTTTATAAATATTTATAATTATTTATACTCATAGTTGTTGCTGTACATACATACAGTTGTTGAACTGTACCATTACGGTGCGGTGTGGTTATAGACAATTCAAACATGATTACGAAGTCAAGAAGGAATGTATGTTTTGTTTTAATTGTTAGGGTTATGGGTGTTGAATTGTGGAATGATGTTAATTTTTCATCGATGTTAATGTTGAATTTTAATGTTAAGTCAGTAGTATAAATGTTAATGTTAAATGATGTTAGTGTTATATATTTTTATTGTTGTTAATATAGATTTATGTATTTTTTAAAATAAGATTTTAGGTCTTTTATTAAATTACATGTGTAGAACCGGACCCTTGTCCGGTTGATTTAGTTAAAAGACTGTTTTACAAATGAACCGGGTTAAACCAACCGGTTTTTGGAAAACTGGTCGGTTTCCGATTCACTTTTTAGCTGGATTTTTTGGGGGTTTCGGTTTTTTTTGCCAATTTTGCTTCTTTTTTTGTGCTTTCCGGTTTTGGGTTCTGCACAAACCAATCGGCTTAACCCAATTGGTTAAACCGGTTCACCACTATTGTGTTTGAGATTTGAGAGTAATGTGTGTTTGATATTGAAACTATATGTAGTTTGTGTGTGTGAAACTATGTAGTTTGAGGTAATTATGTTTGTGTTTGAAACTATGTATGTATTTTAAGTTGTCAATTTTATTTCCCCTTGTGAACAGTGAATCACACACTGAACTGAGTTGGATCGGGTTGGACCGGTCGAACCGTGAACCAATTCCCTTGCCGGTTCGATGATCGGTCCGGTTCTGATAACTATGGTATACGGATAAAGTCATGGTTAATAACCATAGTTATTTTAATGGTTATGATATAGAAAATTGTATCCGTAACGATTATGGTTATGGTATGTGATTTAAAAATATGATATAGTTATGATATTTATCATACACGTACCATATCCGTACTATATCCTAACTATCGATATCCCTAGTCATATATGGTGTATCTACTTAAATTAAAATACATAGGGTAAATAATTGAATAAAAATAGTACACAAACTTTGAAAATACAGAGTGTAAACATCAAACTGATCACTTTTTACCTCCTCCTTGCCATTGAATTCGGGTTCCCGGCGAACAAATCCTCGATCAGCGTCTCAATATCCTCCGGTTGGTACTTAACGTACTTCTCGGTCTGCCTTCCTGGGTCAAGATACTGATTAAACCTACCCAGAAACGACCTATACGCCGGCGTCACCACCGCCGATACCGAAACCCTAAGCTCCGATTGTAGCTGCTCGTCGCTCACCACCCACGTGCTCTGCGTCTTGTGGATGTCCTCAAACATCATGTTGAAGCTCTTGAACCGCTCCTTCAAAAAAGGCTTCGACACCTTCCCATTGACCAGTAATTTGTCGTGACTGAAGCACTGCAAAAGTCGATACCACGTCTCCCTCTGGTAGCTCTTATGGTAACCTCTCAGATCAGAAGACCGTTTCCGATACCACGTGTCTCCCATCAGTTCCCGGATCTCCGGCGAGCCCTTGATCTTCTGGAGAATGTACCGGCCGTTGTTCATTAGAAAGATGTAGCGTAGAGACGGGTCCTTGTAGAGTCTCGACTTCATGTCGAGGTTCGAGTCGAGTAGTTCCATCACGGTCGTGAACTGACTCCCTAATGTCCGGTCCGTGCCGGGCCCATGGGCTCCAGTTCGGAATACTTGCACTAATGTGCTCTTGTATTGATCGCAAGCGTATATTAAGTAGTTCATGGTGTATCGCGTTAGGGGATGGACCGCTCCGCTCGGGACTGGGGTTCGGCCGCTATCGTTCCTGATAGAGTCCTCAAGATCATCGAACATGTTCACGGCAGCCACGGCTAACCGGTTTTTCATGGTCGCTAGCTCGGTTCGTAAGTCCTCCAGCGGTTCGAGGATTGAGTCGGTTAAGTCACGGACCGCCTCGTACATGTCGAGCATCTTGAAGAGCTTCTCTACGGATTGCTTGGCGAGTAAGACAGCCTCTGCGAAGTTGATGAGCCGGAAGCAGACCGACCGCATGAGGTCTCCGAATAAGGACGGGGCGTGGTTAGGGAAGATATATGAGCAAAGCTTTTGTTCCTTGGGAAACAAGTTACTCAAGCATTCCTTCACGATCTTGATCCACGACGCGATCTCGCCTTCAAGGGACTCCCACTGCATCTTCTGGAGATCCTCGATGCCGATGATCTCGAAACCGAGATCTGACAGCACCGACTTGAACGCGGTTCGTCGGAGAACATTGTATATAATGAGGCATTCGTTCTCGTAACCTGCGGAAATCATGGATTTGGCGATTCGGTGCATTTTCGTAACGTCCTCGTCAGAGAAACCTGGGAAGTCGTCTTTCATGGATTGTTTGGTTTCTTGTTCATTATTTATGGTGCAACGATCAATTTCATGCTGGGAACTGAATGACGTGTACTTTGTTATAAAAGACTTGTTAGATGAGAGATGATTGGGTTCGTCAGCGGTGGGGCTGCCGACGCTGATGGAGGTCTCGAGAACGGCGCAGAACTCGTCTTCCAGAAACGACATGCTGCGTTGAAGCACGGCGCTGACTTTGTTCACGGAAGGTGGTACAGTCGGAGAGGAAGAGAGATCCTCGAACCTGTCGGCCAGTTTAGAGAGGCGATCGACCGAATCGAAGAACGACGCGTCAGCGTCGAAGTTTTCGCCGAACTTGGATCCGGTTTCCGCCGTAGAATATTTTTCCATCATGGACTGCACCGCCTCCGGCAGAATTTCTACCGACTTCGGAACGTCGGAGACCAGCTTGTCCTTGCCTTTCATTTCCGACAGTAATATAAGGAATTCGTCCACCTCCGAAAGGATCCCGACGTCGATTGGTTTTACCCTGTCAAAGTCACCACCGTTGGATTCTTCCGTCCTCTCTGCATCGACCGCTTTTTCTTTTGCCTCCAATGAGGAGGCAGCGGCAGCGGACGGTGATCTGGGAGCCACAGTGTCTGTATTTTCTACACGGCACGCTTCCGGAGGTGGTGGTGGCAGAATCTGGTCCATTGCCCGGTTATCTTTTAGGGATAACGGAGATGGTGATGAGGAGTTGGGATCGGAGAAAGAAGATGGTTAGCGTCTTAGCGAAGGAAGAGTCTGGACTCTATTTTGTGGGAAATTTAAGGCGCTGACCCGCTACGTGGTTGACCGTTGACTAATCTACCCAGGTTAATTTGTTCTGCTTTCTTAAATAGATTTTAGAAAAGAGAATGTTTTCTAGATGTTGTAAGTTGTAACATAACATGCATGTGGTGGTCGCCACGTCTCTAGAAAGTAGAATAATAGCCCTCACGTCACGTCCAACTATTTTTATTTTTATATATTTTTTAAAACCAAAAATAAATAAATAAATAGTGTAAGGAGACTCTAAGGTCTCAAGTCTCAATTGCCAATCGGAGGCCCAATAAGTGAGGGCCTAAAGAAATTAAGGCCCAATTAGAGAGAAATCTAGGCCTAGTGATGAAAATAAGAATAAACCTTTTAATGGTCGGGCGGAGTTGACTTCTCTCTGATCACACGACTGAAAACGTCATTTTCATTGCATGAAACAAGATTTGGAAACACCACTTCAGCTAATCAAACTTTCTCTTGTAATTCCAGGGATGACAATTAATTTAATTGTTAATTATAAATAAGCGTTTAATTTCTTTTTTAGGGTTGGAATATATATTTATATAGCTTTAAAGATAAGTAACATGGGCAATGTGGTGTCCATTTGTTTGTTTTTTTAGCATTATTGTATTTTACTTATATTTTTATATTTTATATAAAATGCAAAGTGTAGTAATATGATAATCCATGTCTTTGCACGTCCGATCTAAGTATCTCACTCCAAGAATTGAATTTTTTTGTGAGAAAAAAAAAACAAGTAAATGGGTATGTTTGTCTTTTTTTTTTTTACGTTAATTCCATTCCAGAATATCGATAGTTTGCTCTGATTTTATCATATATATCAAAAAGAGAAAATCAATCATTTTTTTCGTTTAATAAGAGTAGATTGATGATTATGATGTAACATAATATATGCTCCTTCACTATGATTGACATTGAAAGTAATTATTGCATTTCCAGAAACCTTAGCCATGGATTAACATTAAAATAAATATTGATCTATCAAGCATCAACTATTTAAAATAAAAGTAAAAAAGTTAATGAATTTACGTACTAGTGGTGGGATCAATCTATCACTGATTGCATAAAAGTGTGATGTGACATTGGACAAATCTTAAAAGTGTAATTGCTCAATCCGAAATTGCGTAATTTTATTTAGTTCTTGGTTCTTTCATCCATTTTTGGTTTTTAAAAAATTACTCACTATGAATTGAGATTTAAAAAACAAATAAAAATAAATGAAGGGGGACAGATTTTCTTCCAAATGGGGACAGAACAGAACAGGACTCGATAGAGTTCAATTCACCGTGACAGACGCCCTCTAGATAGATGTCTAATTCCGGTTTCCTCTCCCCATACTTGGTAACCTTCTTCATAACGTCTCAGCTACGTTTGTAATTTCCAAATCTACTGTTTTTTTCTTTCCCACTTTTCTTTTCTCTTTCCTGCCAGTTTATTGTTTTTGGTGAACAATTACTTCTCTTTGGTCATCAGTCCAGCACAAGTTGATTGAAGGTTGAATCAGAACTGAATATAGATAACAAATATCCAGAGGGAGAGAGAAAGAGAAAGGACCCCTTCTTCCATTCATCAATCCATCTACGTTTATACACTGTAGATTGCCATGGGATGGTTCTTTTAAAGAGCATCTATCGACAAATCTAACTACAAAAGTTTCTCTTTTTTAGGGGGTTGGAGGAGTCTGATCAGCAGCATCACTGTCTCTTCCACTTTTCCTTGGTGGTAGTGTCTCCTTTGTTGCTTTCGAACCTGGGTTCTCTTGTTCCGTCTCTTTGCATCTTCTTTAAAGACGCCATTTTTACATGGAAACACCCCGAGAGTAGGATTGTTGGGAATAGAAAAGGGTACGACGGGAGTTTACAGTTAGAAATAAATTACCATCTGATATTGGGGAAAATGGGGTGCTTTCCGTGTTTCGATTCGAGGAAAGAAGTGAAGCTGAATCCGGAGAGAGATGGCGATGATCGGAAACAGAAGCCAGGGGACCCTCCAGTTACTGTCTCATCTGCCACTTCGCGATTGCCTTCTGGTATTGTCCCATATTGGATCAATTTCTGCTCATTGACGTTTATCTGTTTCTTGATCTGATCTGAGTCTTGCTCAATTTGACCAAAAATTCAATTGTGCTAGCTAGTTCAACCTTTAAAGGTTTAGTTTTTATCAGACGGTATCAATCAAGCTTTGTGGAGCAAGATTTGGTGTTTTCTTCTCATAACTAGTAAGATTTGATGAATATTGATTGTGTTCTTCTGGGTGGAACTGGGATCTTGGATTCTCATGATAAATGTGATTGCTTTAAGTGAACATTGTTGGAGACTTATATATAGCTCTTGTGCTAATGAATAACAATTGGCTTTCAAAGATTAGATTGGGTACTTTCCTGTTGCATCTGAGCTAAGTGATGTCTAATTTAGAATAATCTTGCTGTCAATGAGAGCAGATAGACTTGGAATGAGAAGCCTTGGTGGATCCAAGACGGAAATACCTGGATTAAAAGATGGGCCATTGGGTCAAATTGCTGCACAAACCTTTACCTTCCGTGAGCTTGCTGCGGCCACTAGGAATTTCCGCCCTGAATGCTTCTTGGGGGAAGGAGGCTTCGGCTCAGTATATAAAGGGAGGCTCGAGACCACGGGTCAGGTAAAATGATCTCAAACTGTAGTTGTAAGGTAAAATTGATAACTTTTTTGCTCTTCACTGTTAAAAAACCTGTGCTTAGATTGCATACATTCTGTTGATGTTTATATAATATAAGAGGGATTGCCCATTTTTACACTGTTTCAACTGTGCTATACATGGCTTCTTCAACTCCCAATTTCATGATAATATCTCACGAAAGGTTTGCCTTTTCATTATGCAGGTTGTTGCTGTTAAGCAATTGGACCAAAATGGCCTGCAGGGTAATAGGGAGTTCTTGGTTGAAGTTCTTATGCTAAGCCTTCTACACCACCCGAACTTAGTCAATCTGATAGGGTATTGCGCAGATGGGGATCAACGACTTCTTGTGTATGAATTTATGGCACTGGGATCACTTGAAGATCACCTTCATGGTAAAAGATGAACATTTCACTTAGACAAAAAGGGTCATGAATTCAAATACCAAAAATGTTCCTAAACAAAATTATGTACATGTGCAGATCAACCCCCTGATAAGGAGCCCTTAGATTGGAATACCCGAATGCAAATTGCAGCAGGTGCAGCGAAAGGTTTGGAATTCCTTCACGACAAAGCTAACCCACCCGTTATCTACAGGGACTTCAAATCGTCCAACATATTATTGGATGAAGGGTTCCACCCAAAACTGTCTGATTTCGGTTTGGCCAAACTGGGTCCGGTTGGTGACAAGTCACATGTTTCCACAAGGGTGATGGGCACTTACGGATATTGTGCTCCAGAGTATGCCATGACTGGCCAACTTACAGTCAAGTCAGATGTGTACAGCTTCGGTGTTGTTTTCTTGGAGCTGATCACTGGCCGTAAAGCCATTGACAGCACTCTTCCTCAAGGAGAACAAAATCTCGTCACCTGGGTAAGTAATTTAAGCTCATTGATTGGATCATCATGCAAAAACAAGAAAACGTTATGATGATTTTGTGGATGGATATGTTCAGACCCGGCCCTATTTTAACGATCGGAGGAGATTTTCCAAGTTGGCAGACCCACGTCTTCAAGGGAAATACCCTATGCGCGGTCTCTACCAAGCACTTGCCATCGCATCCATGTGCATTCAAGAACAAGCTGCTGCCCGACCTCTCATCGGCGACGTAGTCACTGCTCTCTCTTACCTTGCCAACCAAGCCTACGACCCTAACTCCAACAGTGGAAATAGAGGATCGAAGGATTCCAAGAGCAATGGAGAGGATCATCGAGCAGTAGGGACGAAGATTCCGATTCTGAGGAACGATGAAGGAGAAGGGTCTGGGCGTAAGTGGGAGTTTGAAGGGTCTGAGAAGGAAGATTCACCCAGAGACACGGCTCGTGTTTTAACCAACAAGGACTTAGAGAGGGAGAGGATGGTGGCTGAGGCCAAGTCGTGGGGGGAGAATTGGAGGGAGAAGAGACGGCAAAGTGCGCAAGACAGCTTTGATGGAACCAACCATGGTTAAGGAAGGGCTTAGGGTGAGTGATGTAGGCGGCTCGTATTTTCGGCCTGGACGTCCGTCCTTTCGTTATGTATCGAACAATGGAAAGAGAAGAGGAATTAATTAATTATATGAGAGAATGGAATTGAATATGAATTGGATATAGCTTCTTCTTAAGGTTTGGGTCCGAATTTTTAAAAAAAATGTTTTCATATTTTAGTTTTGGACCTATTATTATTTTAAAAATAGTTAATTACCAAAAAAACAAACTGAAGTTTGAAAAAAAAAATAGCAAACCAAACCTTTTTTGTTCACAAACAACAAATCAAACTTTTTAAATTGAGCAAACAACAAACGAATTTTCATCGTTTGAGAAAGTTATTAAATCAACATTAGTTAAAGTATTCTAAGGAAAGAGTTACGTCTTAATTCATCTCTCAAATATTGAAAAATACATTCAAACATAATTAAAATTTGAAATAGAGTTGTTGTTTGCTCAATTCCAAAAATTTAATTTATTATTTGTAAAAAAAAAAGTTTGGTTTTAAGTTTTTTTTTAATAATTAACCCTTTTAAAAATAATATTAAAAAGTTGCGTTAGAGAAAACAGTGTGGTGTGATGGATTCCCTTTTCTCCACATTTTGCAAGTCTTATTGGTTCTAACATGAAGAATCTCATTCGTCCACTTTATGTCTGGAAAATTCCTGTGCTTGGATTCGGTGTGGGAAGTTGAATGATAAGTGCTGAGAGTACGTACCCCACACTACACATGATTCGGTGTCCAGACAAAACACATGATGGCATACTCATATACATATATATATATATGACATAGAAAATATAATTATATTTATTTTTAGTAATTAAAAACAAAAATTAGATGATAGATTAAAGTACTTCAGGATAAATTAATTAGTTCCGGTTACGCTGAAGTCTATTAGTAATTACTACGTCGTAACTTGTTAAATTTTTAATATCGGGGCCGAGCCACACCCAAATAGCAACCACAATATACAACTCGGGTTCCATCCTAAAACCAATTGGTTATAGGAGGAGGTAGCCTTATTGTATATATGGTGCTTATTTTTGGAGGAATCACCGGTGTGGTATTCCACCACAGCACAGTGACTTCAACACTCCCCCGGCACATTTTTAATTTAGACGGGTTGGGACTCAACAAATCCCCTCTCACGTCCAGACCCGACCCGAACTCTGGTACGTGGAGTAAACGGGACACAACAAACCCACATCGGGTACCCACAACGGGAAACACCCAACACCGTCAATCGAAACCGGGCTCTGATACCATGTTAAATTTTTAATATCGGGGTTGAGCCACACCCAAATAGCAACCACAATATACAACTCGGGTTCCATCCTAAAACCAATTGGTTATAGGAGGAGGTAGCCTTATTGTATATATGGTGCTTATTTTTGGAGGAATCACCGGTGTGGTATTCCACCACAGCACAGTGACTTCAACATAACTCGTATATGAAGTTTATTAGATATACATATATGGTGTTTTATAGATAAAACAAATCTAAATTTTTTTCTAAAGGTTAATTATATATTTGTTCGTTTGAATTTTTGAGGTTAGGAAAGTTAAATATTTTTGTAAATAAATTAATAGTAAACTTTATTTAAAGTTATAATTTATTAATTGCTTCTGATTTGTTGTTAAATTGAGACTATGATACATACATATTTGGCTCGCATCAATTAACAACTGATAAATTTCTTTAAAATTCAGTTAGCAAAGTGTATATATTTTGCAAATTTATATAATGAATTATAAAATTTTCACAAATTCATCTAGTAAAATGCACAATAAACAAAGTAAAATAATAATAGAAGATATCAGATATGCAAGTTTTAATCAACTTTTAACAGTAGATTGAACAAAGCTAACAAATTATAACATTATGCTAAATCAACTAAAAAATTACTAAAATAATTAATTTAAAAGATTCTCCAATTTAGTTCAAATTCATTTCTAAGTACTTAAAACGCGGACACCCATCTTCCACCGTCTACATATAATACGATGTTGCCTTCTTAGCTGTCTCCACTCTTCATGGTCCTCATTTGATGGATCCTTTTTCACGCTAGTGCATAAGATGGGTAATATTACTAGTAAATAAAATAAATGGTAGAAGGACAACAAAAATTCAACACGTTATTTTATTTTAATTTTTTTCTGCGGAATGTCGAACATATTATTATTATTAATACTAAGCTATCGTAACAAAAATAACAATATGCCTAAGCTCCGTATAATGGACCCCGCCTCACCTTTTTCTCGCCTTTTCATACTATTCTTACATGAACGTGAAAGTTTAACATTTTGTTGTCTTATTAAGCACTATGTGAAAAATAAAAATAAAAAAGTTTAATAATAAGAAAGTCTACTATAATTTAGATGTCAATGAACATCAGTATTACCAAATACTTATAAGATGGGTTCGATGATGTACTAGATTCATTTGAATTTTTTTTTTTTTTTTTTTTGGCCATTTAAGAAATAATCTTGGTTACATCGAGAATCGATCTCGTGACCTCTTGCTTCTAAGCAAGAGGTGATACCGTTGGACCAAGTATCCGTTGGTTTCATTTGAATTGAAGATGTCACGATTTCATGGTTGGGAACGGTCTTGACATTGATTCATAATAAAAATACTAGAATTATCGCCCAAATCTGTCTGGGGATGTCTGGGGAGGCTCGTGGGAGGGCCCGGTCTCCCTCATTATATACGGGGAGTACGGGCTCGACCATCCCTTCCCAGCCTGCAGCATCGCCAACCAGGCAGGAGGACCCTATTCCCTCGCCAGCACGCCCGCAACCTCAGCTTCTGATGTTCGATCTGAACTCTCACCCGGAACTTGAGGAGGGGGAGATCCAACCAGTCGAGCCTCTCTTCGACCTGTCTCTGAGTTTGGCGGGCGGGTTACAGCTGAGCCCTTGTTCTGTTTCAAAGACTGGTTTGGGAACCTTGCCAATGGAGGGTCTCGGTCTGGTTTCTGATGAAGGTGGAGGGGTCCACGTGGAGGTAAACGTGTTGCAGGAACTCACTCGAATAAGGGGCACGAAACTTGGGAGTGACCGAGGGAAGGCGGGGAAACTGAAGCGGGGGTCGGTTTCAGGGAAGAAGCAGGTTCAGGGTCAAGCTGAGACCAACGTTTCACTTCTAATGGAGGAGATCTGCGAGCCTAGTAAATCAAGCTCGGGGAAAAGGAAGGGAGAACCACCAAGACACGAAGACCCAGTTAAAAAACAGAGGAAGGGCCGAAAGGAGGGGTCTCGGTCTAGCGGTGGTGTCTCCTCAAGCATAGCCGATCCTCAGGGTGCTACTCAAACACGCGGGTCCGACAAGGCAAATGACAATGTGCGCGTAACAAGAAGTAAGGGTTCCGGTGGCTGTCCCCGAACAGCCACGGGGTCTAGATGAATGCCATTAGCTGGAACTGTCAGGGGTTGGGGTCTCCCCTGACAGTTCGTCATGTAAAAGACCTGGTGAGAGGCGCTCGTCCCAAGATTGTCTTCCTCATGGAGACAAAACAAGACGACGCTTACTGCGAAACGGTTAGAAGACAGTTAAGTATGGATCATGCAACCTATGTTAGCCCGGTGGGGGCTAGTGGGGGTTTAGCTTTATGGTGGAGGGACGAGGTTACAGTTACGATTCACAACAAAGATAAGAACTTCATCGATACATCGATCTACACAGCCGAGAGTGGGGGTTTCAGAACTACATGGGTCTACGGGGACTCCAATTATCCGAGGCGAATTATGAATTGGGAAACACTTAGATGTCTGGGGAACAACAGAAGGGAGCCATGGGCTTGCATTGGGGATTTTAATGATATATCCTCTCATAGGGAGAAACTCGGGGGAGCACGAAAGGACCAATGCAAGATCAACGGTTTCAATGCGTTAATGGAGGATCTGGACCTTGAAGACTTGGGGTTTAAAGGTCAAATGTTTACTTGGTCGAACAACAGGAGAGGGGCCGATCGAATAAGGGAAAGGTTAGACAGAGCTCTTATTAACCAGGAATGGAGTTCCAAGTTTCCGGCGGCTCAATGCATTCACGAATTAATTATCGGGTCGGACCACGCGCCTATCCGTATTCTCTTTACACACGAGGGCAAAAGGGGAATCAAGAACTTCAAATTCGAGGATATGTGACTCGAAAATCAGGAATGTCATAATGTTATCCGTACCGCTTGGTGCTCGACAGACCCGGTCTCGGTCGGGGCGGACCTAGACCGCAAGCATACAAATTGTAAAGTGGCACTTCAGAGATGGAGTACAGCCGAGTTCAAGAACAATCTGGGGGAAATAAAGAAAGTCAAGAACCGCCTTAGGGGGCTCGACACGCGTCATCAGAATGGGGTCGGCCTTGATGAGGAAAGAGCGCTAAAGTCTAAGTTACATGCTCTGTGGAAGCAAGAGGAAATCTACTGGAAACATCGATCACGTGTTAAGTGGTTAGCGCATGGGGATCGAAACACGACCTTCTTTCACCAAACGACGTTATCTCGGAGGAGGCGAAACAAAATTGTGAAGCTTAGAGATGCGGATGGTAATTGGGTAGAGGGGGAAACGCACATCAATTCCGAACTCTACAGTTTCTATTCAGGGCTCTTCGAATCGGGGAGACAACAAGGTCAGGGTATTGATAGTTTTGAGGCGACTCTCAGTTGTATCCCGTCTCAGATTTCGCAGGAGATTAATGATGGACTTCTGGGGGTGGCATCCCCGGAGGAGGTCAGACGGGCATGTTTTCAGATGGGGGGGTCTAAGGCACCGGGACCGGATGGCTTCTCGGGCAACTTCTACCAAAAGAATTGGAGCACGGTCGGACCAGATTTGATCACTTCCGTCAATGCGTTCCTCACCTCAGGTATCATACCCTCGTTTCTTAACCAAACCCTCATTACCCTTATTCCTAAGATCGCTAATCCATTAAGTGCATCTGATTTCCGCCCGATTAGCCTATGTAATTTCGTTTACAAAGTTTTCTCTAAGGTTCTGGCAAATAGGCTTAAAACCTATATGCCAGAACTGGTCACCCCTTGTCAGAGTGCATTCGTTTCAGGGAGGCGCATTCAGGACAGCATTATTATTGCCCATGAACTGTTTCACTTCCTAAAGACCAGGGGTCGCCCGCGTGGCCCAAAGGGAAGATCGGAAGGAGCGCTTAAGATAGATATGCAGAAGGCATACGACCGCATCGAGTGGGATTTCTTGCTTGAAAGCCTACGAAGGAGAGGCTTCGGGGACAGATGGGTGAAGCTCATTGAGGCATGTGTATCTTCGGTCACGTATAGGGTGTTGGTTAACGGGAATGCGTCAGAGATCATTATTCCTTCTCGTGGTCTTCGGCAGGGTGATCCCCTTTCCCCTTATCTCTTTATTTTGGTTGCTGATGCCTTCTCGAGGTTGTTGGATGATCAGGTATCGAGAGGTAGGATCAGGGGGATCCGGCCTAAACGAGGTTGCCCGGAGATTCAGCATCTTTTTTTCGCGGACGACTCACTGTTCTTCTTTAAAGGGTCGACTCAGGAGGCTCGCAACCTCAAGGACACCATTCAAACGTATTGCAGGGATTCGGGGCAAGTGGTAAACCTGGCAAAATCTTCTTTGTTTTTCAACTCTACAGCGGATGAAGGATTCAGGTCAGAGATATCAAATATATTCGGCGTTCCTCAAACTTCAAACCCGGGATTCTATCTGGGCCTCCCCACGGTGTGTGGGAGGTCAAAGCGGGAGGCACTATCATATCTTAAGGAGAGAATCAGAGACAAAATACAGGGATGGAGGAACAAGCTGTTGAACAATGCCGGGAAAGAAGTCCTTATCAAAGCGGTCCTCAGTGCTATTCCGACATACGTGATGCATATCTTTAGACTCCCAACGACATGGTGCAATGAAATTAACGCTCTCATTGCACGATTTTGGTGGGGGTCTAGGGAGGGGGAGAGGAAGATTCATTGGAGGAACTGGGCAGCGATGACAGTATCTAAGAAGGAAGGGGGTTACGGCTTCAGGGAGATGCAGTCTTTCAACAGAGCTATTCTCGCAAACATGGCAGCGAGGATCATCGATGAACCACATGCTTTATGGGTAAGGGTCCTCAAAGGGATCTACTTTCCAAATCGGTCCTTTATGCAGGCTTCCCAGGGCGGCAGGGCTTCTTGGGCATGGTCGAGTCTCCTCGAGGGGAGGGACATCATTGCGGCGAAGGGCAGGTGGGTTCTAGGGGATGGTCGTACCATTAGACCTTTTCTAGATACTTGGGTGCCTCTTCAACATTCTGCGCGACTTCGACCCAGGTTGGAGGGACCACAGTTGGATACAGACAGGGTGGAGGAATGGGTGGATGGACAGACTCGCTCTTGGAACGAGTCGATTGTGCGTCAGACGGTGGACTCCCAGGATGTCGACTCGGTGCTGAACGTAACTATTCCGGTTAGGAGCACCCCAGACAGGTGGAGGTGGCCTCATACAACCCAAGGAGCAGTCTCGGTCAGGTCGGCATACCACGTCCTTCATGCAGACGGGGCTCACAACCTTGTCGATCTTAACAGGCGTGCTCGGCCTGACTTATCAAAGGTTTGGCCTCGCATCTGGTCAGCTCGGGTCTGGCCTAAGATTAAGGCCTTTATGTGGAAACTTGCGTCGGACGTTCTCCCGACTCGGGCGAACTTATGGAGGAGGGGTTTACCTTTCTCATCTTCCTGTTTCTACTGTGGGTTTGAGGAGACTAGAGAACATCTTCTGTTTGGATGTCCTTGGTCGGTGCAGGTTTGGGCGACGGCCATCCCGGGGCTAAGGATTGCATGCGGTCAGAACTCTGTTGACGAGTGGTTGATGAGAGCATCAGCCGGTCAAGGACAGAACAGGAGAGAGAGGGATCACTCTTGGCACTTATGCATGATTATTTGTTGGGTGTTATGGAAAGCTCGATGTAAGGTGGTCTATGAGAATCGACTTCCTTCTGTTCACGCTTTGTTACTGGAGATTCAAAGGACCGCTCAGGAGGTCAGAGTCACTTCAGCATCGGCTCGCCCGTCGGATACGATCACGGCATGGACCAGACCGCCAGAGGGGACTATCAAGCTTAATTGCGATGCTTCGTGGAGAGAGGCGTCTTGTGAGGGAGCGTTCGGGGTGATTGCGAGGAACCGCTCTGGAGCGGTTGTGGGAGGCTGCCATTCGCTGTTGCGGGCGGCTTCGGCGGACGAGGCAGAGGCAGAGGCGGTGCTTGCAGCTGTCAAATTGGCCATTGGCCAGTGTTGGTCGCCTGTTATTATTGAATCTGACTCTTCGCATGTTATTTCTCATATGTTAGGTATTGATTTCGCTTGGAGGTTAGCACCGATTTTGTCTAACGTTACGGCCTTATCATCTATGATACAGGCGGTAACGTGGGTGCTTATCCCTCGATCCGCGAATGATTGCGCGGATTGGATAGCGAAAAATGCTTTGCTTGGGTTGTGTCCTCAGGATTGGGTGCTTGCACCCCCAACCCCTTTACTTAGATGTATTGTTTCGGATAATATCTTGTATGCGAATTCTCGCCCGGTTATTCATATGATATAGTACGTGTTACTTGACCAAAAAAAAATCGCCCAAACACTCTCCAAACGATTGAGTCATCACCTCCATCATAACTTAACTAAAGTTAAATACTTGATTTGTTTAACTTTTTATGTTTGTCTCCTAATGATGACATTAAGATAAACACATATCATGTAAAATGACGCGGATGCAGAAACGAATTGTTGTCCTATTTAAAAGAGATATGTTTAATAATGAAAAAGCCACTTAATTTATTAGAGATATACTCAAGTACCTTAATTTTGTCGTTAAATACGTATCATTATCTCAGTCCATAAATCACTCAAAGGATACCTACAAGCAGATAAATCGGCAGAAATAGCACACAGGTTTCGAATCATTTTTTTTTGTCAAACTCCTCATTGTTTTCTATACCAATATTTGTATCATATTTCATATATTAATAAAAGCGTGTTAATTTAGCGGTGCTCGGAGACTCGATTTATTTGACCGAACTTTGTTATTAAAGTTTCGGATGTGTTTATTTTCTTATCATTTTTATTCCGATGTATTTACTATTATTATGTTGTCTATTTTTCTGTTGTAATTTAGTATTCGATATTATTTATCGGGTATCTTTGTAAGTGTTCTGTCTAATCCATTTGTCTTAAACCGATTCATTTCACTAATTGTTCTTGTTGGGAAAATTATCCGATTTTTCCCAACAAGTTGTTAGATATTTTAGTGTAATTGGATTGACTATTTGACCGATATGATAATAGTATTTCATTAAAGAAGCCATGAGGGTGCGGAGTGCACGTTTGTTTAAGTATATTATGATTCATTGTATCGGAAATTTATCAGTTGCTTAGGGACGAGCAATGGGGTCAAAGGGCTCTTTGATAAAGTTACTATTCTAAAAATTCATTATAAATTTGATTTTTTTGGAATTAATGACTTAACATTTTAACTCAAAATTCTCAGTTTTTGGACACTTGCTTTGAAGCCAAGTTTAGGTCGAAATGGTGCAATGACTTCGGCACCAAGTCATCTTCCCAAGGGGTCCTTTTGCTTTGGGGCCAAAATTTCAAATGAATAGGCAACGGTTTAGGCTGAATGGTTCCTATGCATTCCAAAGGGTGTGGTGTCTCTTCCAAAGTGTGTGACAAACACTATAAATTGGTCATAGGTGAGGTCCAGAATTTTCATCTCATACATTCACATCCCTTCTCAAATTCTAGTTAAGACAGATTTTGATTTTATTCGATTGAAAGTTTGGGTGTCACCAAATTGTTTCAATCTAAAAATGTTGTCACGATTTCATATCAATTCAAGAAACCCCATCGAAAGTTCTACACAAGTGGTATCAGGGTCGAAGGTTTGCGCTTGGGTTGTCTAAAAAATGTTGTAATAATACTAAATTACAACATAAAAAAAAATATCATAATAACAGTAAATACAACATAACAAAATACATAAGGAAAAAAACATATCTGAAACTTTGATAACGGAGTTCGGCCAAATAAGTCTAGTCTCTGAGCACTGCTAAAATAACACACTCTTATTAATATTTTGGAGAAGATACAAATGTTGGGATAGAAAACAACCTCCTCCTTCATTATTTTCTATCCCAACATTTGTATTTCTTTCATATATTAATAAGAGTGTGGTATTTTATCGGTGTCTGGAGACTAAGCTTATTTGACCGAACTCTGTTATCAAAGTTTCGTGTATGTTTCTTTCCTTATGTATTTTATTCTGTTGTATTTACTGTTGTCATGATTTTTTTTTTCATGTTATAATTTAGTATTCAATATTATTTATCAAGTATATTTATAAGTGTTTTGTTTGGTTTATTTATCTTAAACCGGTTCATTTCACTACTTGTTGGAAAAATTACTCGATTTTTCCCAACAGTGGTCACATGATTTCAATGGGGTCATTATATTCAGAGTTTTTTCAAAAAGTATGTATTTTCGAAAAAAAATTTGAAAAAGTATATATACAAAAAAAATATTTAGCAAAATGTGTATACGCACACCCCGGGGTCGCGCCTATTGGACATAGGCGCACCCCAGGTGAATAGGCGCACCCTAGGGGTGCGCCTATTCACAGGCGCAACTTAGAAGTTGCGCCGGGAAGAAGAGCGTTCCATTGTTTTTTTTTTTGTTTTTTTTTTTAAAAATCATTTTGTTTGAAAAATGATGACTCGATGTTTAATTAAAAATAAAATTATGTATCTATTAAAAAAAATTTAAAAAAATTATAGTAAGTAGATATTTTAATTGCGATTCAAATGATACAAAAAATATTAAATTTGGATTTACGGATTGACTGTACGGCATGCCGTAAGTTGAGATATGAAAATTGTACTTAAAAAATTATAACTCATACCATGTAACTCCAAACTCAACACGGTTAACGCCATTTAGGTCGTAAATCAATTATCTACGTAGGATAATTTTTTGGATTAAAAATACAGTGATTTTGTAAACCCCCATCGTTTACACCCAAATTTGACCGAAATAAGTAAATGCATTAGGTGAGAAATTTAATTATATACTTACTCAAAAAAAATCAAAAAAATTACAGTGCGTAGATAATTTAATTACGAATTAAATGACACTAACTATGCGTTAATTGTTTACTTTTAGACTGACTGTATAATACGGTACGTAAAAAACTCTACATACGATACAAAAACTTCCAAATAGTGTTTTGCATAGTAAAATTACTGTTTACACAGTGATTAAACAGTAATTTTACTGTGTAAACAGTAATTTTACTATGCAAAACACTATTTGGAAGTTTTTGTATCGTATGTAGAGTTTTTTACGTACCGTATTATACAGTCAGTCTAAAAGTAAACAATTAACGCATAGTTAGTGTCATTTAATTCGTAATTAAATTATCTACGCACTGTAATTTTTTTGATTTTTTTTGAGTAAGTATATAATTAAATTTCTCACCTAATGCATTTACTTATTTCGGTCAAATTTGGGTGTAAACGATGGGGGTTTACAAAATCACTGTATTTTTAATCCAAAAAATTATCCTACGTAGATAATTGATTTACGACCTAAATGGCGTTAACCGTGTTGAGTTTGGAGTTACATGGTATGAGTTATAATTTTTTAAGTACAATTTTCATATCTCAACTTACGGCATGCCGTACAGTCAATCCGTAAATCCAAATTTAATATTTTTTGTATCATTTGAATCGCAATTAAAATATCTACTTACTATAATTTTTTTAAATTTTTTTTAATAGATACATAATTTTATTTTTAATTAAACATCGAGTCATCATTTTTCAAACAAAATGATTTTTTAAAAAAAAAAAAAAAAAAAACAATGGAACGCTCTTCTTCCCGGCGCAACTTCTAAGTTGCGCCTATGAATAGGCGCATCCCTAGGGTGCGCCTATTCACCTGGGGTGCGCCTATTCAAATGGCGCACCCCTGGGGTGCGCCTATGTCCAATAGGCGCGACCCCGAGTTGCGCGTATACACATTTTGCTAAATATTTTTTTTGTATATATACTTTTTCAAAATTTTTTTCGAAAATACATACTTTTTGAAAAAACTCTTATATTCAGTCTGGCTTCAAATTTAGGGATGAGACGTGTTGAGCGTTGACTCGACCGATGGAGGTAGATGATGGATCATGACTTGACCCACTTAACCAATTCGTCAATCTATAGTTTAAATGACAATGATTTTGATAGACATGCAACACAATTGCATTAAGTGACTCAAAATAATGAAGAGTAGCTTCCAGAAGTATATCGAATTCAGAATAACCTCATGTATTTTATGAGGCGACTCCATAGCCATTATGGGCATTTAAATTAAATAAACACATGATATAAATATGAGAATAAAATAGAAAATGTTTATTTAATTAGAAAAATGAGTATTATTAATTAGAAGCATGCAAATTCCACGCGTAAGCTTACCAGCATTCGAACTCCAAAACAGATGGACACACCAAGTTCCTCGTGCCGACGATTCATAGAAAAGTGGAGAAAACTCTACCAAATTATTCAACAAACTCCACAGATTTTTCCAAATATCACCTACAATTTCTACACCTCATCTCGAATATTCCCTACATTATTCTTTAAATTCCATTGAAATTTAAAAAGGAAAAAAAAAAACAGAAAATAGTAAAATACCTCTCCTTTTATTCTCCAGTCGTCTTCTTCTCCCTCCCGTCATCCATGGCCTCATTTTAAATACCGCTTCTCTGCATTCACCTCTTCTGCACAGAGACATTATTAAACCTAAACAATATATTATTATATTCTACTCCTCCGCCACATTACATCCTCAGACATGGCTCTCAAAGCCGTACACGTCTCCGACATCCCTAGATTCGACATGGTCCACGACGATGCCGCTGCAGCTGCGATTAATCTATCCAACGCCGACGTCTTCTCCCAAGGTAAATAAATTGTTCGATTGAATCATTAATTATGATATTAGGTAGTTGGAAATTAAGTTAGATTTAATTAAGCAGAAAAGAAGAGATTAGACGAAATTAGCTTCTTGCTTCCTCCATTCCTTTCCAAGTTTTTCGATTTAATTTTGTTTTCTTGAAGGTGTGAATGATGTGACAATGAGATCCGTGAAGAAAAAGTTCGTGGTGATGGGACACAGAGGAAGCGGCATGAACATAGTGCAGTCGCCTGATCGGAGGATGAAATACGTGAAGGAGAACTCCATCGCCTCCTTCAACGCCGCCGCCAAGTTCCCCATCGACTTCATCGAATTCGACGTTCAGGTCAGAAACATCATCTTTTCCCATCACTGTAAACGGAGCAAATAATTATATCCCGTGGTCGTCGCCGCCGTTCAGATCTTTTGCCACCGGTCATAGAAATTGCTGGTCTGTTTCCATTCGCCGCGAATGTCTATGGTCAACCGTGATGGCATGGTTGAGTTTGACCATTAACCTGGGCTTTTCTATTCAGGCCCATTCGAAAATCCTACCATATTCGTCGTCTGTGGCTCTATTTATGTCGGTCTTTTTTATTCAGGCCCATTTTCTCCCGACTTTATCAATTATCATCCATATCTTTATCGGTCAAAAAATTGTCATACGGCGAGTTATGTATAGTAAAAAATAAAAAAATTACTGCAAACCATCTATTAACCTATTTATTTAGCATGAATAATTATTATATCACTGAATTTCTTGTTACTGATCGGGTTTATTTCTCCCCTGCTATCTTCTCTGATGAATTTAGTTACTATTGGTGAACGAAGAGTATGCAAATACACGATAAAACCCAACAAAAACCTATATGTTTTTGTAGGTGACCAAAGATGACTGCCCCGTCATTTTCCACGACAACTTCATCCTCACTCAATCCTCGGTAACTCTCTATCCCGATTCGTTCGTTAATATTCATCTAACACTTATTTTTATCATCATCATCAGTTTGGGTTTTTGATTCTTCAAGTTATATTGTTTATTTACTTCAGGGACAAGTTATTGAAAAAAGAGTTCCCGACCTCACCTTGGACGAATTCCTCTCCTACGGACCTCAGAGAGATCCTGGACATGTAAATATCTTGTTCGATAAAAAAATATGTTTTTTTTTTTAATATGCTTCAGAATGAAATTGATTGTGATGTCCTTTGGAGCTTCAGGAAGGTCTACCGCTCTTGAGGAAAACGAAAGATGGTAGGATTTTCGAGTGGAGTGTGGAGGACGATGCTCCTTTTTGCACATTGCAAGAGGTTTTCGAGAATGTAGATCGCTCAGTTGGATTCAATATTGAGTTAAAGTTTGATGATCACGTTGAGTATAGTGAGGATGATTTAACCAACGTTCTGAAAGTTATCTTGCGAGTATGTTTCGCGCCTCTAGAACTAGATATATACACTGCATCCGGTAGGTAGATCATAATTAGTACCGAAATATATTTAGAGGGTTCCTGATTCTGTTAATAGGTGGTATATGATTATGCGAAGGACAGACCCGTCATGTTCTCGAGTTTCCAACCCGATGCAGCTCTGTTGATTCGAAAGCTGCAGAACACATACCCTGTAAGTTTTCTATCTTCTTCCATATTCCTTGGAATCTAAGGTATTCAGATTTCAGTGTATAACTTAGTGAAGGTGTTTGGAGTATATTAGACAGCTATTCTAAAGCTCCATGCACACAACTTTCAGGTGTTCTTCCTCACTAATGGAGGGTCGGAACTTTTCACAGACACAAGGAGGAACTCTTTGGATGAGGCCATCAAGGTCTGCATAGCCGGAGGTCTACAAGGAATCGTGTCAGAGGTAAAGGCTGTGTTCCGAAATCCAAGTGCCATAACCCGAATTAAAGACGCCAATCTCTCCATCATTACCTATGGCCAACTGAAGTAAGCAATCCCTCTTTTGATTATTCTTTCTCCTCCCAATCTTATATCTTCGTTCTGTTAAATTTTAATATCGAGTCACACTCAAATAACAACCACATTATACAACTCGATTTCATCCTAAAACCAATGAGGAGGTAGCCTTGTTGTATATATGGTGTCAAATTTGTATTATACCCACCTGTGTGTATAATATCAGTGACTTTCAACACGTTCCATTAAAATTTCATATATTTTTTTTGTGTCTCTGTTTGTTTTTCAGCAATGTTCCTGAGGTTGTGTACATGCAGCGTCTAATGGGTGTTGAGGGAGTTATTGTCGATTTAGTTCCCGAGATCACCCAAGCCATCTCCGATTTCAAGGACCAGATTGAGGAAGCTGAAGAGAAGTGCTTGGACGGAATGATAGAGACCAAGGGTGAATTAGACTCCAAGACGAAGCTGAGTTTTTCACAGAATGAACTCTCCTTCTTACTCAAGCTAATCCCCGAGTTGATTAGGTCCTGATTAAACATTTAATTCTAACTAATCCTTAATTAGTCAATAGATATTGTATGTACAAATGTATGTCAAACGAGTGAATGATTTCAATATTGTTCCTTTTCGATCAACCCAATTAGGATGTTTGAATTGAATAACCCTCTCCTCTTGATCATCTCCAGGGTAAATTGACACATTGCTCATTGATGTGTGAGGTTTGTAAGAAATCTTCATTTTTGTAAGTTTCAATCCTTAATTTGAAAGATTTTGTCACTGTTCTTCCTTTTTTTATATTTGACTTCCCTCTTGGAATATATTTTTAATACAAAAACATCAACTCATTTTCTTCTTTCCATTCATATTTAGTGATGATTAAGTAGTGGCTTAATCATAAGCATATTCGCTGATTCATCTGCATGGGAATATGTGTACGTACGTGTAGTGTAGTGTAGTTAAGGTGGTATATATATATACCTAACTATCATGTCGCTCATCATCTCCAACTACTGATGTCGGATTCATAGGAGAGATCCGAATCCAATTACGTAAAAATAACTTAATTGAACTCCAAACCTATTTACAGATCAACCCAAAGATTCTCTAAATGGAGGTTAAGATTCCATTCATCCATTACAAACAATCCTATACTTATTCTAGGCAATGTCGTCCATTCGTCGGCAATGGTAAGATTAGGTTTCACACTTTTTCCAAACCCAGATCGTTAACACATCTCACAAGGCACATGAAATCTTTGCGTCTTTGCCTTTAATTAAATCTGTCCCTTTCTTACGTAACACCTCTCCCCCTTCTCTCTGTATATTTTGCAATGGTAGAGAAAGGGAAGCAACCAATTGTAGTTCCTAGTTTCCTAGAAGGAACCTCACATTTCCCTTTACAAACAATACGTAAGAAACTTAGTAGGGTGGTGTGTATGGTATGGGAGGACACACGATAGTGACCCATTATAGGGATTTGATTTTAGGGTTTATGCGTTGATCCATGCAAGGAGGTGCATGGAGACAGTGATACGAGGTAGAACGAACAACAAGTGACCGCTAGCTGTTTCGGGACCAGTTACGGTAGGAAGCTTCTTTCTAGGGTTGTATTTAACTTGATTCATTTATAATTAACGAACTGTAGTTGTTTCCAGGGTGGCTAACTTTAGCAACGTCTCGTGGACACTATTCACACCTCTTTCTACCGATATATATATATATATAGGGTTAAATACTAAGTAGCTACCTGAACTTTGGACATTTTGCTATGAGCTACCCGAACTTTGAAAAAGGTGCAAATAGCTACCTTCGTCCAATTTCCGACAATTTTCCAACGGATTTCCGACGACTTTCCAACGAATTTCCGACGACAATTGACGGAAAATTGGACGGAGGTAGTTATTTGCACATTCTTCAAAGTTAAGGTAGCCCGTTTTGAATTTTCAAAGTTCGGGTAGCTCGTTGCAAAACATCCAAAGTTCATGTAGCTAGTTGGTATTTAACCCATATATATATATACGTATAAACTTTGTAATTGGTATATTAGATATAGTACAGATGAATAAGGGTAGATTTAGGGACCATATACAAAAGTTTCAAAAGAAATCTAAAATTTAGTGAATGGAAATTTCATCAACTTCAGTCACTTCTACTGGGCGATCAGATATTATACGTAGTGTGGATTCGGAATTTTACGATATACTTTTCATAAAAGGACTCCTCCCTTTATACATCATATGTTTTGTTTTAAGCTAGACGTCATTATATTTATTGTACATGTAAATGTAACGTGACATTATTAGAGTCGAGTGTCATATCATTAATTTGATACGTGTATGTCATTGAGCTGTCAAATAATATACATTCCCGACAAATTTGTAACATTTGTCTATAACAAGTGGAAATGAAAATGTAGTGGTCGTTTGTTTTCAATGTACGACGTGCGTACAATATACGGTTTCCTTGTTGGGCGGTTGTTTGGTCGGTACGTACGTACCTAGGATTGGAAACATAATCGTTGATCAGGGTTGGATATAGGGTTTATGAGATGGTATAGAGGTAAAGCTAGCAAGGTGTTGCATAATCCAGTTATTATATATATTATTATATCAAAATAATAATAATAATGTTATATACAGTCAATGAATATCTACCAACAATTCAAACATTAAAAAAATTGTATTGTATTGTATTTATTTATTATTATTTAATGTTTTTAGTTGGTAAGTCAAATAGAAAGATATTCCTTCGATATCACCCTAGCTATAGATTAGAGATGACTTATAGAAGGTGAAATCACTAACGCGTCTGCTTAAGCTATTGTGTGCGGGATAATGATTAAATTTTGACACTTTCCCACCTTAAGTAATTATATTTTTTTAAAGGGTAAATATAATAAACGTGTAAGAAACCCATTAAAGCTTTTGTTTTAATTCATCTACCTAATTAATTAATTGGAAGACTCCATTATTTTGTATCAAGTTATGGTGGGGTTCAACCTTCCTACACAGAAAAAGCTATATATATATAGGAGAGATGCAAAAGCCATGTTGCCATTGCCAATGGGAATCCAAAATGCTTCAAAGATGGGCAACCCCAGATATAGGATAAGTTAATTTGGAACAAACATCCAAAACACAAACGTGATCACTTACTTATACAGAGCTAATCTAATTCATCAATATTATATTATATGATAATAATAGAGATCTTGTTATATATATATAATCAAATTTATGGTATTTTTAGATTTTTTTTTTCAAAAAGTGACTGTGAAAGATAAAAAATTGGAAAAAGTATTAACCATGACAAAATATTTAGAAAATTGTATATAAGTGCAACAAGGGGTAGCGTCTAATATTTGAGTGTTACCCCGAATATCATAAAAATGCTATTAGGAGTAGCGTTTATCGTGGGGAGATTGGTCGTGGGGAGAGCTGTGATCGGGAGAGAGAGAAGAGAAGGAGTGTGGGTGGGTGGGTGGGTGGCATTTAATGTCTCAAAATTAGGGTTGCAGAAAACTGAAACGGAGGGACACAACCTGGTGCAGTTGAGAAATTACGGACAGGAACATATCGCTAATTATGGTAGCATTTTTTTTTTAAAACACGACTACATGTAGTGATTTAATTAAACGCTACCACCAAGTAGTGTTTTCTAATAAACACTACTTGTGGTAGCGTTTTATACATAAACGCTACCGTGTAAATAGTGTTTTTATAAAAAAAATGCTACTTACTTATACACATTTCTTTAAATATTTTTTGTGAATATTTATTTTTTAAAATATTAATTATGATATAGTTACTTTTTCAAAAAAATCGTATTTCTAAACTTTTTTTGTTTATGCTGCGTTGCGTATAATAATATATTATCTGATAATTCAGTAGGCTGTGAAGTTAGCGGAATGGACAACATGCATATTTTACTTAAAACTTGATAAATTGTAGAGTTTGACGTTTTCCTGTCTATAAGCTTTGGTCCTTAAAACCCTCTAATGTCGATATTCATCTCCCACACGTAAGTTTATGTCCATTTTGACCCCTAAAAAACGCAGAAAAGGAAAATCACATCCAGCCGCAATGAAAACCATATTCTTTTTCATCATTACTATTATAATAATAATAATAATAATAATAATAATACATATAAATGTTGCGTTTGACCTGAAAAATTAATTAATTGTATAAGAATATAAGTAGATGTAGAACCCTGTATTTTATAAAAATAATAATTAAACAATAACATGTATTGAAAACAAAAATTGATCGAATTTGCTTGTGTAGGTCCATTTTTGAATTGTTTTTACACTTTAATCCCTTTGAAAATGAAATGTGTGACGAATTAATGTACAGAGAGAGTTCTCCCTACGAAAAGGAATCGAATCACCCATATTTCTTTCTATTTAATTAATTATTATATTATATGCAGCAGCAGCATTAATAATTTAATTTGGATAGCTACTTGACAACGTTATTATCCATACATGGTTAATCAGGAAGCTATCTATTTGGACATTATACACATAGGTAGTTGTACGACTAGTATATATTATATTATATAAAGAGAGAGTTAGAGGATAAATAGACCCAAATTTGATGTTTATAATGTTGTTATTTGTACTCATATTCTTATAGTTATTTATACATATATATTTAGTCTCTTGTTTATCTTCAACACTAAATCAAATCTCAAAATATAATTTTCAATTCGATTTTCCATTCGATTTTCAACTAAGAACTGCATTTTGGGTTAAATTCGATCCTAAAAATGTAGTTTTCGATTCAATTTAGAGCTGTATTGCTGAGTTGATTTTTTTTTTCGGCCAACAAATCAAATTTATATACTTAACAATTGTTCATTATATCCGAGTTGCTGAGTTGAATTCGAAATGCAATTATTTGTTGAAATCAAACTCAACCCCCCAATTCTATTTTTTTTTTTCATAATTTTGTGTTAGACCAAAAGATGAAGATGAACAAAATGGCAAAATCACCCTTTTAACATAAAACGGTAATGTTTAACAATAAATATGTACGAAATACTAATAGCGATATAAATTACAAGATTAAGCAAAAATATATATAAAGTAATTACACAAAAAAATAAATTCATGTAAAATAATTACATGAACTAAATTTGTAAATGCATATGAACTATTTACCCTATATATATATAGCTCACGTAGACAGGTTCAAACACATAATCCTCACTTATTCATAACTAATAAACAGTAACTCTATTTTGCATTATTATGTGTTAACTCTTTATGAGAGACTGAATCTCAAATTCTGGGAAAATCTAAATCTCAATAATTATTATTATTGCACTTTTTTTTAATCAAATTTATTATTGCACTCTTAGGAAACATTTTTGTAGTACGAATCCAATTTATGAAGAGTATATAGTATCTATTATAGCTTTAATTATTTAATATTCATATTCGGTTCGAATAGTTATATTTATCAATATTGGACCGGAATAAATTAACATTACTACTTCATCTGCCTCTCTTTTACAGTCGGTAATTTGCTAAAGTTGGGGCAACATATGTGGTTTTAACTATTCTATTCCACTTGGTTAAAAAAAAAAACTATTCTATTCCATTGAAAACTCTTGATATAGAAGAAAAATAAAAAATGGAATAGGGTATAGGGTATAGAAATAAGTGTTGTATATATATCTCCCAAAATTCAAAGGGCATGATGGTAAGTAAATTCATTAAGACCTATTTAAGATTTATAGGACCTTAAGGCTTAAACCATTGGTTTCTCTTGACTTGAGTTTCAACGGTGACGTTTTGGTTTGCTTGATACCATAAATTGAGGACCCGTAGTTTTGGGGTCCTCAATTTGTATTGACCTCTAACTTAATATATAATATATATATATATATATTTTTTTTAAATTCGAACCTACAAAAGCTAACGCCCATAATGAGTAACTTTAGCAAGAAGGCAATGAAGTAGGAGGTACGATAATGTACGACTCCCGTCCGTCAATAGGGAGAGAGCAGATCGCAGCTGCAGCCGCCGCCGCCGTCATCTTTTTTGGCGGTCAGATTTTTTAACCAACAGTCAACGATTTCTGTTCCCCGTTGCGTGAGCAACACAGCAGAGATAGGGATAGTCTCGTCTTTTCAGTTAACACCATGAAATATAACTTCAAGTATTCAATTCTGCTATGAGATCTTCTAATTTTCAACAGTTTGATAAAACACGTCACCAGTAATTTCAAACATTGTGATTGTCGTGTTTCTAGTAGATAGTATTCAAGAAAAATTTGTCATTTTTTAACAATTTCATTCAAAAACAAATATCATTTTGTTGTGTGTAATGAAACTACCATCTTGAAATTTATAGGTTAACACTAGTTAATCAGTTAATAGTCTTGTTGAAATATGTACGAAACATGCTATCACTAATGGACGACCCAATCCCAAACCAACCAGTCTGATATAGTAAATTTCACATCTTTGGTCTATATTTTTTCTAAAATTAAAATGTATTTTTGTCATGATAGGGGTATTAAAGTAATTTCAGATTGGACATGACCAGTCCAAGGACAGGTTCCTAGGGATCCAAGTTGAGGAGGTTGCAGAGAGGTGGAGACTGACTGACAGCATCGGTTTTTCCCTAAACTATGTCGAGACCAACTAAGCGGTTTCTTTAGATGCATTTGGTTTCAGTTTCATATTCTTCAACTTCTTCTTTTTTTTTAAAAAAAAACAAACATTTTTTTAAACTTCTTCCTTTTCTTCGTCAACTCAACTTTGCAAAAACACAACCTTAAAATAAAAATACAGATGAATCTTTTTTTATAAAAAAAATGGCGTCACAGAAATGAGAAACAGAGCAAGATAAGTCTCGTTCACGCAACCCATTGAATTCTCTCTCCTCAATTTTCTTACTCTTCCACCTTACTATAAATGATATCCCCTTGATCCTCACCGTTCTCTGCAATTCCCTATCTGTTTGTTCTTCAGTATCCTTTCTTCTACTGCGACGATAGAGAAACAGGGGATACCTGCAGTTGAAATCAGAGCATCCATGGCGGGAAGAGTCAGTTTCGTTAAGGATGGTGTTTTAAGGTTGCCGCCTGGGTTCCGTTTCCACCCCACCGACGAGGAGCTCGTCATGCAGTACCTCCGCCGCAAGGTTTTCTCCTGTCCCTTGCCCGCCTCCATCATCCCCGACGTTGAGGTCTGCAAATCAGACCCGTGGGACTTACCTGGTAAAAACCCATTTTTTACTCTTCTCCAATTTTGAATCCAAGTACATTATTCCTGTCTCGAAGCTTGTTGTCACATGCTGTCGGATTCTCAGGAGATGCAGAACAGGAGAGGTACTTTTTCAGCACGAGGGAAGCCAAGTACCCTAGCGGAAACAGAGCAAACAGAGCCACCGTTTCTGGGTATTGGAAGGCCACCGGAATCGACCGCCAGATCGTAACTTCCAGAGGAAACGCCGTCGTTGGGATGAAGAAGACTCTAGTTTTTTACAGAGGGAAGCCACCCAGCGGCTCCAAGACCGATTGGATCATGCACGAGTACCGCCTCGCGAGTACAGAGGCTCCGGCAGCCCCGCGCAATGTCCAATTGAAGGTGAATTTGAACCAGGTGAGCTTCTACTGTCACCAACTAATCAAACATTGTCGTGTTTCGGAACAATTTGTTTTGTTTTTTCTTTTTAATTACTGTTCAAGTTTTCCTACAGAGCCCTGCAGTGGCAATGGCATCGCCGTTCGGAAATTGGGTCCTCTGTCGGATTTTCTTGAAGAAGAGGATTTCAAAGACTGACGACGGAGACAAGACAGCTGCGCCATGCAAAGACTTTGAAATTCGTAGATCCGACCATGTGAAGAACAGCAGCAACAGCCCCGTTTTCTATGAGTTCTTGACGACGAATAAGACTCCGTCGTCGGATTTCCATCTCGTACCGTGTTCGTCGTTTTCTGAGTCGAGTGGGGTGACGCGCGTGTCTTCCGACCGCGACAATAGCAACAACAATGCCGAGGATCCGGAGGAGAGCAGCGGCTGCAATAGTTTGAGTTTCCCGTCTGTAGGTCGGGAGTAAAATAAATCCATCCATCAAATCCTAAGTAGGATAGTTGAATGAATTTGGCTCCTTCGTGTGTATTATTAAGTAGTAGCTAGCTTGCTCGCGTTGAGAGAGCAATTTCGGCATAATTAATTCATCGTTAGTCTCTGACCTAAGTGGGGTGAAATTATGTTAGCTTGACCTCGAGACCATGGAATTATGTATCAATCTACAATGTCGGGTTTCTTTTAGTCAAAATCGAATCGATGTTTTTTCCATCAACTTTGGGGTTCAAGTCATTGGTAATTGTATTTATTGGATTGACCCTTGAAGAGATGCATTTCCCGCTTTTAGGGTTAGCATTACCCTGCATTGAAATACCGGATCGATGTAATTAATTAGGGTTTAGGGTAATCTAGACAAATCGAATGTTAGTTATAGTGGCGACCAAATTACTCATTTGAAACCAAATCCAATCCGGAATTGACACTTAAGTTAGGTTCCGGGTAACAGTTTTAATAATAGGGTAAGGTCCGAGATTTTTTTAATAACTTGTATTTTAGGTTCCGGTCCAGATAATAGGGTACCCTAAATCTACCCGGAATCAATTATATATATATAATATTAATATCAATACAAAATAATAAGTAGTTATCTTTCTATTCTAATTTCTAAGTTTCTAACTCTAAATTTGTTGTTATTTTATATAGTACAAACTGTCGCAGTTCATTTTCTCAGTTTTTTCTCGTAGTTTTCTTCTCTCGAACGACGCACACACAATCTTATTTTTTCTACATAAATGATATGATTTTGTGATTTTTTTATTGCATGATTGTTGCAATTTCGTATTTATTTTGGGGAAAAATCGGTTTCAAATCGATTAGTATAAAAAAGTTTTAGATAATTTATTTTGAAACATGTTCCAAATTGGTGGTATAAGCAGGTTCTGGGTAGGGTTCAGTTTAAAATACAATAGGGTAGGTTCCAGATCCATTTTTTTTTACAACACGGTAGGTTCTGGGAACCCCTAATATTACAGTGTATCCGGAACCACTAACCTCTAGTTAGTTCGACCTTTGGCAACACGAGGAAAAACTGAACCGACTAAGCTTGATATGCAAGTTTAGTAGTTATTCATCTTTACCATAAAGAAAAAAAATGTGTTTTTTAGGGGAAAAAAAGAGTGTCTAAAGCCGAAAAAAGTAAAGGCAAAGAACATAAGAGTTTAGAACAATATCCTGTCCTCAAGAGTTGTTCTTCCACACCCAATATAAAGTTGTTGTTTTTTCTTTGTTGAGATATCCCTTTACAGAAGCTAATTAATATTGTCAACCTCCCCATCAATTTATTATTACAAGTCAGAGTCTGCAATCTTCATCTATACTCCAACATGAATCTTATAGTCCCTAAAAGAGAGGTTTCTGATTCGCTTGATGGTTAGGGTTACGGAATCTCCGCACACCCCTTTCCCAGGAGAGAACTCAATCTTCATAAGTACTCCAAAGCATTGAAAAATAAGCAGAATCTTGTTCTCTAAAGAAAAAACATTCCTTTTCTCTGCGTCTGCAAGAAATGGGCATGGTCAGTTTAGGGTTTATGTGGTTAATTAGCTAAGAAACTAACTACACCAACTCGATCTCCATAGGAATTAAACTTTCTTCTATCATTCATCTTCTTAATAAATATACTTCTGGTTTCTTATATGCTAATCGGCATCGTTGTAGAGAAAGACTCTCTTTTCTTTCGACAAAGCTACTTTCTTTTTTAGTTTACTTTGGCTTTCCTTTTGTCTAAACCCTAATAAAAGACGGGGTAATCGATATCATATATATAGGATATACAAATGTTAGCGTGCCAGGGATTGGAAAGGATCTATACAAATCCACTATATGTATCTTCCAACTGCTTCGACCCAAACTGGAAATTTAGCTTCCTTGTTGGTGAAACCACACCACTAATCTTATAGTCTACATCAAACTGATTCATTTGACACACACCATATATATATATATATATATAACCAACGCCAACGGACGAACGTACAGTGCCCGCAACAACTTCCTTCATTTCACATGTATATATATTTATATATTTTTTAAAGAGAATATGCTTCAAGTATTTTCTTCATATATATATTTATCTGTGTTGGTTTCGGTTCTTAATTAGTGTTTGTTAATTATACATAATTGGTTGGTCACCGTCCATTAAATAAATCGTATGAGAAAGAAGGACGGCAACATTTGGTTATCAGATCTTCCTATGCCCTACCAGGAAGGGCAAGAAAGAACTAGTTATGGAACGTGACACAGAGAGATGCAAATTCAAAGATGTAGCCGACCAAAGTTTCTTGTGAGACAGGGCAAACGCAATCCAAGAACAAAAATACAATTACTAGGATGTTCGACTTGTCACGTCAATAGACTCATCACCACTCTACTATTTTCTTTTGAGTTTTCCGTATTTATTTAAACTTGAATTAACCGAAAAATTGGGTATATATTTAAACATATAGTGTTAAAAGTGTTGATCAATAAAAAAAAAAATTCAAAATTTGAAACCTTTCGTTAAGTTATCAAGTGTCAACTTGCAGTTGTGCTCTAGTGGTTGAAAACGCTGATTCTCAAGTGGTTTGGCTTCAGGGTCACGAGTTTGAATTCCCCCAAGTGTTTTTGGAACAAAGTCAACTTGTGTCTGAAGGGTCGGTCTCTCAACTCTAGGCTATCGGTGGGGCTAAGTTGACGGAGTCAGTGCAAATCGCTGGTTATTCTCAGATGTGGTAAATGACGATAGAACTCACAGATGTTAACAGAAAAGCCCGAATATTATGTAGCGGAATGAGTCTAGGATCGCCACTACTAGCCCATTTATACTTGATTAACCTCCAAAGTGTGTGGGTGCAATACAACTTATGACATGACTAGCATAATTTGTTCATCAATCAGTGGAATGCAACAATTGAATTTGTCCTGCCAAAAAACATGGTAGCATGTGAAGTTGTATCTGACTTTAAACAAGTGTGGTGGCGTAGAACTGATTGATGGCGAGAGGGAGTGTTAACAGTGAAGATACATTAAAATATGTTAGAGAAACGAATTATTAAAATTCCCAATTCACATACTATTTTTTTGGGTGGGTAAAATCTCTTTGTATCTCAAACAAGTTTCTACTTGGAGACGTGATACGCTACCTGATCTGAGTATCACTTCTTCCTTCATATATAATATATATATATATATTATAAATAACTTTATGATAGTGATGATGATGTTGATGAGAGTCCATGATAATGATGACGATGATCAAGACGTTGACTGCTTCCAAAATATCAACTACTTGATACGTCTTTTGCTGGGCCAATAAGTTCACAGGTTGCTTGGGATCTCCGCATGAGACATCACTCTTTTTTTATTATTATTATTAAAAGTTAAAACACATAAAAACAAAATCTCTTCTTCAGTTTATTACGACGAACTTAGATTGCAAAATGGATAGGAAGGAAGCATGGAGAAGCAAGCTCAAAGAGAAACCCAGATAAATGACCTCACAAGGAGAGTTGAGTTTCCGATTAACAATTCAACTCCTCTTTTTTATATACATAAATTGGTGGTGACATCAGGTACTCTCTAGAGAAAAAAAAAATGTCAAAATCGATCTTTCGCTTTCTGAAAGGGTTTTCGGCCTTTCGGCATTGGATCAAGAGAAAACACTGACCAGGAATTATCAGTATGCAATAACAAGAAACCGGCTGCTTGGCCAAAAATAAACAGACAGACCTAATCCAGATACCTCATCAATATAAGATGATGATATTCTATGATTTCACTTTAATCCGACTGTAATAACTTTTAAAGATGAGAAACAAAGCATTGTAGCAGAACAGTTCATAAGCATACAACAAGCATTAGCGCTTTAGCAGCATGAGCTTCATCAGTGGCAGCAAGAACTAACTAGCAGGGAACTCATATCTTTTGAATCCATTAGTACCTACCTTAATAAGAAGATAATCTGCAGATGGTTCTACTTCTATTAAAAGGACACGGGAAAGGTTCTTTTTTGAATTGTTAAGCCACTGACGGAATTCCAAATCGTCTTCTTAATTCACAGCTTGGTTATTCTTGTTCTCTAATGTAGCACTAGTAGAAGTAATCTCTGAAGGAGGTGGTTCTGCACATGCTTTTAACACAGCTTCATTCTGCAGAAAAGAAATGAAAACATTTTGCAACATTTATACAACCATTATCACGGAAAACAGTGGATTATAGGTGTTAACAAATGAGAAATACCAAACAGCAGTCTAAAACCCTACACCAAGCAGCAATTTTTAACTATCAGGTCAGGACAGGACGTTCTCAATAGCCTGTCTTAGAAATATGTCAACAGTCCCAACACACAAACATAATCAGGAAGACTAAACTTGTAAGTAAGCATATCAAGATCAATTCTTGTTTGGACTAGCGTGATATTCAAAAGCAAAGAAAAACTATACGACTTTTATGTCCATTTCAACCTTATGTAAGGAAGAATAAAGTTGGAACTTGTTCCAAATACTGATATGGTAAAGAATTGTATTCTTAATCCTCTCCTACCGAAAACGATCAGAAAACACCAGATCAGTAAACGGTACAGAATGATAGAATCATCCATAATTTATCTTGCTGTCTGGATAGAAACTTAAACTAACTGCAACAAAATTCATAGTACATACACAGTGAACAAGATAAATTTTAGTATCACTCAATCCTCCAGTTGCCTCCACTTTCATGCCCTCCATTTTAATTGTAACGCCTATCAAACAAGTAAATGATTTCTTTTTCCTCCCCTATACGTTAATTCCCCTCTATCTATCCAATCCAAACAATCTTTAAATGTATACAGCTTATGAATCTCTACAAAATTAACAGATTTATATTCCGCTGCAGAATATCTATACTATAGAATATGCAAATTGGGCTTCGTGAATTGGTTTAGCTAATAGAGATGAAGCCCGAGAGAGATAGAGAGACCTGCCAGACGCGGAGAAGGCGCTTCTTGGCGTTCAATTTGCGGGTGGATGTGAGCTTTATCCTTTTCCAAACAAGACCTCCAGAGTCGTGCTTCTTCACTATCTCCAGCACCTTCGTCCCCCAGAATGCCATCTAGCTCCACAACGAAACAATCGCCTTCGAAGCAGAGAGTTCTCTTCTTTAACAAAAGGCGCACCCGCCGTCGGCGCCGCCACCTCTTTGATATTCTTGATTGGGCTTTGCTTTCTGCGCGGCAAAGTTGCTCTACAGCCCAACCCACTTCATTTATTTTTGGGCTCATAGCATTTTCAAGTTTCAACCCTACGTAGCTATTAAATTAATCCAGTGCTTCGCGGCCCCACAGGTATCATAAGAGGTGATATTCCATTGGTTGGTAATAAGCCACGAGTGGCAAGTGGAAACTATTGTGGTTGACTAAGTAGCACGGTCACTGTCGCAGTACTCTTTTGAGTTTTGACCAAAGTCGTCCCCATATGTTTGTGTTAAAGTGGGCATTGCCCCAATCTAAATTTTCTCACTTAATAACCTCGTATGTTTCGTAAAATTGATGGTATAATCCATTTTTAGTATTTTCCGTCTAAATTTTGTTATTTTTTTAAAATGATGAGATAGTCCTAACAAAATATTTATTTTTTGATTTACAATGAATATATGAATTTTACATTTTCGTGTTCTAAAGTCGTGCAATTGTGATAAATTAATTTGCGTCAAAATTGAGAGCATGTTGTACTTTCTTGGAGGTATAAAAAAAAACATAATATTTTTAGTTTTTGTTAAAATTAAGACGAACAGATATTGGAGTCAGTTCTATTATTTTATTTAATAATGTGAAGTTTTTTTCCCACAAAAATACCAAAGGGGTGTGTTTGGCAAAAAAAATATATATAAACACGATCAAGTTCACATAGACACAAACATGTGGGGGCAATCATTGTTTTCACTAAAATAATATCTAGCTATAATAACATTTTATATTATATAATAAAATTATACACATATATATATATATATCATCATCAATATTAAAAGTCAATGTTAATCTCTTTAATTTTAATTATACCAATTATATATCTTATGCTTCTACAATTTTCAATCATCACAATTTTATCAATAGTCAATCATCACATTACAAACATTTTTATACAATTATACTCATATATCTACAATTCTCATGCATCACAATTGTATCAATCGTCACATCTAAATTCTCCTACAAATCTCTTCATGTTCTTTATATATGTTTTTTATTGAGTACTTAAACATTTTCATCTTTATTGCATTTTCATCGTTCTCTCGAAAACTCATGAAGGAAGAAATATATTTTCTGTTATTTTTGTTCTATTTTCTGAAATTCATTAGTAAAACGACTCACATATTCTTTTTAATTTTTCATGCGCAATTCATTTGTGAAATAATTGCATACAAATTAGGTATTAGAGATATGTTCAATTATGAAGACATTCGATTCTTGTTACTATCACTTAGTGAGTTAATATAGTTAACTAATTTGAAAAATTAATTGTTTTTTTCTTTCCATTCTACCCTTGTTTCAATTTGCATAATTCATTTGTACTAAATTTACATGAGTTGAGTAGTACGTATTATCATGTCCTGTTATTGTTTTCTTAGAGTTTGGTAATTCCAACGACGTGTTTCTCATCTACATTGAAGACGACTGAAACGATGAAGATGTATTTAAGGTATATATGTATAATACATATATATGGTACAACAAATGTGTTTTGTTTATTATCCATTTAAATTACAAACGATCGATGTTTAATTCAAATAAGTTTGGGTGGACAGAAAATAAGGGACAAAGATATTTGTTACATGCCAAAACATTACTTTGATTTATGGATAATACAAAACACATATTTTTATTATGCATGATATTTATTTGTTCATTTATACAAAACCAGTTTTAATGATTCTTACTAAGTCAACATTAATAATATTAGATATATTGATAAAAATAATAACTATAAATAATCAATAAGGTAAAAATATATATGAATATATCATATTGTTAACAGCGTATATGAAAGAAATTCAAAATAATTATTAAATTTATCGATTAATATATAATATCATGTTTTTTAGTAAAATTATTGTATTGAAATTATTTTTTAATTATTATTATTAATTTAATTAAAAAAATTATCTTATAAAAAACATATTTAAATAAAATGCTACTTGATGATTGATGTTTAATAATATTATATTTAATAAATCATTCTACCTTTTAAAATAAATTATATTTTGTTACTAAATTTAGTAATAAAGATGAACATGTATAATGTGATTATTTCTAAACGAACAATTATAATAATTTTTCTTTTGCTAATAATGTATTTTTTCAATTTATATTTTTCCATTCTAGTTTTTTTATTAAAATTATAATTTCCAAACAAATTAGTTCAATTATTTTATATTACAATTGTTAATTAATACAATTAAACTTTAAAATTATTACATGTGCATCCTATATACCAAATTCACTAGTATTGATTTATTGATTAAATATACCAGTGGAATCATTTGCACCCGTCACCTCCTCCCACTCACCAATTCTCCAGCTCAACCACCTTCGCGACAAGCTCGCAGCCAAAATAGAAGTTATTAGAGTTGGTCTATTCTCTTCAAATCTAGGTACCCTGTGGATCCTCTTCGTGAATCCGATTCTTCGTGATCAGGTTTCTGGAGGTTCATCGTTGTGCTGTCGATGTTGTTACCATTGCATAGAATTTGTTTTGTACAATTTGCGTCGTTTGCACTGTCTTAATCGCCGATCTGGATTATGGAATTGTTAATAGCCACTGTGGTTGTTTCATGATAGTTTTGATGTTGCGGATAGCTCTGATGTTTTCATCTACCAATTTTATGCATCTCCTGTTTAGTTATTCGATTTTTGTGATCTTTGCTGTTCCCTGAGCTGTCGTTTTTGGATCAGGCGAGTTCGAGAAGATGTTGAACGTCTTAAGGCAAAAGGTCTGCAGTGGCACTCTCCTTTTGTACTATACATTTTTACATCCGCGCTTGTTCATACTCAACTCAAATATGAACTTTTTATTCTTAGGTTGTTGGGCAGACGTTGCAAGGGATTCGCCCAGCAGCAGCAGCTGCTAGGAGCTACTCAGCTTCGGCCAAAGAGGTAGTAGAGGCTTATGTAAATTGTAAACCATGTGGATGACTTAAGTTGTTGAACTTTAATGGTAATAATAAATAAGCAATAATTGTTGTAAAAATTTCTACTTATATTTGACCTATATATTAGTAATTTTTATTTTTTAGACTAGTTTAGGGTGGTATGCTTTTCCTACTTTTTTTTTCCTGTCCTCAAGCAACTTCCCTTGGTTTATCTATGTTCTGGAATTTTTTGGACTCTCAATTACATGATATGCTTCAGTATGTATAATTTGAATGATTCTTGTACTCATATTATAGTTGGCAGATTAAATTATGCATCTTGAGTATGCTTGCATCTTCCAAAAATATTTAATTCTTAAGGAGAGTGAGTTCAACATTGTCCTTTAATATTGTATCTTCTTTGTTTAGGAAGAGCCCCTCCATATACTATCATTTATCAGATAGCATATTAAGAAAGGAAGTGTTTATTGATGCAGATAACTGTGAGAGAAGCTCTAAATTCTGCACTTGACGAAGAAATGTCAGCAGATCCTAAGGTTTTCCTGATGGGTGAAGAGGTCAGAAAATAATCTGTTATCTCAGGAAGTTGATTCTTCAGTGCCATTTATAACTTAGTTTTCACCTCATTTGCAGGTTGGGGAATATCAAGGTGCCTACAAGGTTTAGCTTTAGCCATTCCTTCTACCCTTGTTTTACTTGATAAGTCATATCGTTTTTTCTATACCAATTGTCTTTTCTTATCGTCTTTTTGTTCCACCTGTGTAGATAACCAAAGGACTTTTGGATAAGTATGGTCCTGAGAGGGTTCTTGATACACCAATTACAGAGGTTTATTTCTTATTGATGCTAGTGTGGCTGAGCATGTTATAGATTTATATTCCTTATAGTATAGGAAGTAGCTAAGTTAATATTTAATGTTAATGGCCGTAATACCATAAAAAATACACCAAGTGGATGTGCCTCGTGCTAATTAGAGTATTAAAGTTTTAACATTTTCAATTTTTGTGCTTTGAACAGGCTGGTTTTACTGGGATTGGAGTTGGTGCTGCTTACTACGGTTTGAAGCCTGTTGTGGAGTTTATGACATTTAACTTTTCTATGCAGGTTTCAATTTTCCCTTCTGAGTTTTCTTTTCTTTGAACAATTGAGCTCTGTATTCTACTATCTTCCTACCAAAACTGAGTGTTCCGATGACTTGTAGTGCTTTTATGCATGCGAGGATCATGGGTACTTATTAAGATCTCTCTTTGGACAGCTGTCTTCTTAGTCCATTAACTCCTGCCTTGTGTCTAGAGTCTGAATTTATCTTATTTTCCCACCCTTTTCATGTTTCATTTCACCGCATGAATGCCATCCTGTCAAACTACATCACAGAATGAAGGCAATTGACAACGTAATAATTTATGATCCTGATGCAGGCAATTGACCACATAATAAATTCAGCTGCAAAGTCAAACTACATGTCTGCGGGCCAGATATCAGTTCCTATTGTTTTCAGAGGACCTAATGGAGCTGCTGCTGGAGTTGGTGCTCAGCATTCCCAAGTATAATCACTCTCCATTTCAAACACAGATATCAATTTCCCTTGTTCAGAAGAAAGAGTGACTGAAACTGCTGATCTCATCTTAATGTATTCTTTCATTCTTTGTTTCTAGTGTTATGCAGCCTGGTTTTCTGCCTGCCCAGGCTTAAAAGTTCTGGCCCCATACTCATCAGAAGATGCTCGTGGACTGCTGAAAGCTGCTATCAGAGACCCTGATCCAGTGGTTTTCCTTGAGAACGAGTTGTTGTAAGTAGCTTTTGATTCAAACTGTATTTTCCGATGCTTTTCTAGTGCACACTGACCAGAGATTACTGTCTGGCAGATATGGGGAATCATTCCCTGTTTCAGACGAAGTCCTTGATTCCAATTTCTGCCTTCCTATTGGGAAAGCAAAGGTATATGTCATTCAGTCATTTGGAAAAATTTAATTCAACGGAGTCTTGTAGTTTTCTCATTTTATTGTCTGGGGTATTATGTGTTGTTTATAGATTGAGAGGGAAGGAAAAGATGTGACTATTACAGCTTTCTCAAAAATGGTGGGCTCGGCGCTCAAGGTTAGTATTATAGCATACTTTAGCATCTGAAATGCTACGAGAATCATTATGTTATCTACTCAGTTTTGTACAAAACACAAGTTGCTGAAGTTGGTAACTGAAAAATTATCTTTTAGTTTGTGCAACTGCAGACCTTGTAGTCTCTGGGTCTGGATGTTTGAGGACTTGAGATGTAGCTAATTTGAGTATTGTTTGGCTATTGTTGAACAGATTTCACAAAGATAGTATTTCTTATTAACTAATTTTTTAGGTAGTTGTGCTATGGTATTAACTTTGTTTCTGATACCTCCTCTTAATGATGTTCAGGCAGCTGAGATACTTGCAAAGGAAGGAATTAGTGCTGAGGTAAATCAGTATTAACATACGTGATTCTCAGTTCTTTTACTAAACATGGTTCTAATCCATTAACCTGAGATCTTGTATGTCAGGTTATAAATTTGCGCTCTATTCGACCTCTTGATAGAGACACTATCAATGTTTCTGTTAGGAAGACCAACAGGCTTGTTACTCTCGAAGAAGGATTTCCTCAACATGGTGTTGGTGCGGAGATCTGGTTAGCTTCCTTTCCCTACTAGTTATATGTTGTCATTCATTCATTTCTTTTTTATTTTGTCCTAACTTAAAAGGTGAATCTATTATTGAGAGCAGTGCATCAGTTGTTGAGGAGAGTTTTGGATATCTTGATGCACCAGTTGAGAGGATCGCTGGAGCTGATGTTCCCATGCCCTACGCTGCTAACTTGGAAAGAAATGCTGTTCCTCAGGTTAGCTACCGTCATTATTCCACTTGAAAAAGCCATGTTTTTTTGTTGTTGCAAATTCTATGATCAATTGGTTAATTCATGCTATTCCTTATCTACATAAATTGAATGAAACTATACAACTGCTGCTTAGCATCTTGTCTCTATTGTTCAGGTCGAAGATATTGTCCGTGCTGCAAAGAGGGTGTGCTACAGAGCAGAACCAATGGCTGCAACAGCTTAAGATGATGAAGTTTACAAAATTTCCCGTCTCGGCTAATTTGCTGTGGGCTAATTGGTGGGGTGACTCTCTGGAAATAGAGGAATTGCATTGGCTTACTACTTATAGACTAGAAGACCTATAATCGGGTTTAGGAAAAGAAGAAATATCTTTTCCCTCGTCCATCGAGGTGTGTAACTTCCGATTCTTACCATAAGGAGAAACACCTTCTGGATTGCTTTGTGATTTGTGAAGGATGATGACATTCTTTTTGAACTGTTTGTCAATCTAGGTGCAGCAACCTCTCAATAAGCTGCCATGTTCTTTTTCATGGCTTCTTCATCTGTGACACCAGAAATGATCATTTTTTATAATCCATACGATGAGGTAGGGGCTTTATTTATTGATGGTAAAATTATTGGTGCCCTTCGTAGTGACGAAGGAAGGCCGTGTTTGTTGGGTTGGTAAAATGGTATTTCTTATCTTGACGTGGGAAAAAGCATTACAATGTTCTGCGGAAGTGTTGCTGTAGCACGTTCAATGGTCAAAGATTGAATTCCTCATTTCGGTTAGGTTCACTCTTTTAAACAAATAATCATTCAACGAAGGTGACAGGTCCAAATTATTGAACACAGAGAGACTAGACCAAAGAGCATCCTACTATAGACGTATAGTAAAAACTTATGTTGTATGCTAGATAGATCTCTGGCGCTACTTATCAAGGAAAAATTTGTCACATTATTTTATATATATACACTGAAGAGATGAACTTCTATCTTTCTAGGGTAAACATTACCTAGGTATATCTATAATTAATCGTGTCATTTTTAAGATACGTCTCCATATTGACTGACTGACTAATTCATTAGTATCAACAGTTTATATTACGTAGCTTCAGGTTGTATATGATGATTAATAATTAATGAAAGAATGAAGGTGTTTGACTTGAAATAGGATTCTGAGGATGAAATTGAAATAAATAGAGAATATTGGCCTGCTATGTTCTTTTATCCGTTTTTCTATTTCTTTTTCTAATATGAAAACAAACGTAAGGCATTAGTCTTGCATGAGTCAAAAAGGGCAAATAGAAGGACGGGAATGAAATTTTCTAATCCCCAAAGATAAAATAAAATAGAAAAACACTGAATTGCCGCATCATGGAGACTCTTTGACCACACGCTTCTCTCTCTCTCAGAGAGAGAGAGAGAGAGAAAGAGAAGTCTCCATTGACCGTTTACCAGCAGCAACAATCCCGTCGAAGCATCCCCAACCCCTCTCTTCTTCTTCTCAAAATTTCCGCCTTCCCTTCATTGTTTGAGCTTACCTCGCACGACCTCGACTCCATTTTTCATTGGCTTTTGTTTATTCTCCGTATCTGTGCGAGTAAAGAAACAAACTAAGTTCTACAGAGAAGGCAGTTCAACGACAATGAAAACTTCGCTTAGGAGATTGCGGGGATTTACAATGCATAGACAAAGTGGGGCGGATCATCACCGGAGGGATCTCCAATCTCTCTCTCAATTGAACGAGCTCCACGCTTCTCAGGTAACTCTCTCTGTCTAATATACATACAATCACATATCCTCATATTTTGATGAGAAAATCATCGGAGGTTGCTTGAAGTTGGTTTTGGCAGTTTAAAACCTAATTTATCGATAGTAAATTGCCTGCTAGCTTCTTACACGATATGAAAGGTTTTGTGACTGATGTATCTGGTATACTTGCATCTGGAATTCAAATCGGGAGTTCTGATCGGAAGTGAATGTAGAGTTTTACTGTTTAGTATTATTCGAAGATTTAGTCTTGGTTTTGCTGAGTTCCATCCCACTATCGCTTCATTCCAAGCTCTTTTTTCCAGCAGGACCTCGAAGACATGAAAAACTGCTACGATAGTTTGCTTGCTGCTGCAGCAGCTACCACAAACACCGTCTTTGGTACTACTTCTTACTAGTTTGGATTAATATTGTGTACTCGATTCCTTCCAAACTGTTCAGACTCATAATATGTTGAAAAATTATATTGATGATACAGATGCACACTTGTCACTTGCTGCATATTTGAGTTATAAAATGGGAAAATCAATGTCAGTATTAATGTATGCACTGGGTTTTATTGAGAAAATGGTAAGTAAAAGTAATATAGCCATAATTGGTGAAAGATAAACTTACTTATGTTGTTCTAACTTTCTAAGTTATGATATGTTAAATGCCTTTCGTGCATATCTTGTTCTTGATTTGGATACATAACTAGTCTTAAGTGCCAAGTCATGTTGATGATTTTTTTAAGGAAGACACTTTGAATGAGTTTATTTCATGTTTCCGCGGTCATTTAAGTCTTAAGAAGAATTTTATGCATCTGTTGATGTTCTCTCAGAGTTCTCGGAATCGTTGGGGGATTATGGTTCTTGCCTTCTAGAGAAGACATCATTGAATGATGATGAAGAAAGTGGTGAGTGATTTTTTTTTTTTACTTGCTCTTTATTATGTGCATGTGTCTTTGGCGTGATTGTTTTGCACATGAAATCTCGGCATGGGATTTAATCATGGGATGCGCATACGCAATCTCTGAAAAACATGAACAAGAGAATGATTTATGCTGGTAGTTAATCTGTGCATTTGAAAGTCATGTACTGATGTCCTCTCTCTTTTAATTCTTTCTGTGGTCATAAAAGGAGAGTCCTCTTAATTTATTCTCACATGTTATAAGCTTGCTTTAAATTCCTAAAAAGGAACTTAACTTTTCTTGTTCTTCCACTTTCATGGACGACTAGAGATTTTGTCTCCCTTTCTTGTAGTATTATATCATGTATCAACTACTAGTGTGTTGAAGTTAATTTCTTAACATGGTTTACAACTGAGCTAGATTTTTTAATTTGTTGGCTAAATATGGGATTCAAATTCAAGGTAGCGGTTTGGATTCTCTTTTGGGTAATATAATACATGGAAAGGGCTTTGAGTCCTTTCAGAATGATATCTTCAGCTTTGTGTTATAAGTATCCTAATATTCATGCTGAAATCCGATATTGATAATCCTGTTTCCTGATTTCCTTTTCCTTTTGTGTAGGTAAAGTTCTACTGAAGCTTGGTAAACTCCAATTTGAACTCCAAAAAGGGCTGGATAGCTACGTAAGTCTTTTTTTTTTTTTTTTTTTTTTGTAATCTGAGTGCTTATTTGTTGTTAGCTATTAATTATCAATTGCCTTTAACGTGTATTATTGGTTTGTTTGGTCTATTTCAGCGCTCTCATTTATCTCGAACAATCGGAATTCCTTCTGAATCACTTCTTAATGAACTCCGAACAGTTGAGGTGAGTGAGTTTTTCTTTACTTTTCAGTATGACTGTGTTAGCTTAGGTGTATTTCATTGCTAACAACCAAATGAAAGAGGATTTTATACACTTTTTCAATCACATACCAAGAAAGAATTCGATATTCACGGATTAAGATTTCTCAGCACCATGGAATTGTAGTAGGGCTGGCGATGGTTAGGGTATGGTACGGGTATGACAAATACCATAACCATACCATATTTTTAAACCACATACCATAACCATAACTATTACGGGTATAATTTTCAATACCATAACCATTAAAATAACCGTGGTTATTAACCATGGTTTTACCAATATACCCATATTTATTCCACACATATAATATAATAAAAGACCGAAAATTTTATTTTAAAAAATACATAAATCTATATTGTCAATAATAAAATATATAAAACTAATTGCATGTTTATTTATTACATGTATGTCCAGTAACTTCCATTATTTAGTGTATATTAGTTTATTAATAATAAATAATTATTATATTTATATAATAACCATGGTTATAACCATGAGTATGACTCAAATACCATAACCATCACCATAACCGTACCGTACCATAATGGTACGGTTAACCATATTAAACAGTAACGGTTATAACCATGGTTATGAGCGGCCCTAAATTGTAGCTCTCTAGTTTCATTAGCTTATATTGTGCTGCTTGGGGTGATGCCATCCACTAATGCTTTCTGGTTCATGCTAGAGCAGGAGATGAAGCAACTTTGTGATGATAAAAGGTTTGTACATTTGCATTTATCATACTACTCAGTTATTCTAATATTGTTGCAATTCTCTTTATAAATTGACTCTGATCCATGGTTCATAGAAACATGTACGAGTCCATGTTAGCAAAACAGAAAGAAAAGGGAAGGAAGACTGGGAAAGGGGAGAGATTTTCAATTCAGCAGCTACAAGAAGCTCGTGAACATTATGAAGTGGCAGCCACATTATTCATTTTCCGATTAAAATCACTAAAACAAGGACAATCTCGAAGTCTCCTTACTCAGGCAGCACGTCACCATGCTGCTCAGGTCTCTCTCAATGGAAATATTCATAGTTCAAGGTAGAATTTACTGATTTACTGATTTTTTATTTTATATGTATTGAATAATAGATGAATCTATTCAAGAAAGCCTTGAAGGCTATTGAAGCTGTGGAGCCATATGTAAAATTTGTAGCAGAGCAGTACCATATTGATTACCAGCTCAATGAACTTGAAGATGATGATAGTTATGTGATTGACGATGATGACGACGACAATGATGACAGTGATGATATGAATGATGATGGGGAGTTGAGTTTTGAGTATGGGCAGAACGATCTCGGTTCCACAATTTGGCATCCAATGGAGGTAATTATCAGTTTGTACCATTATAATCTAACTTCTTAAACTGAGATTTTTTTTATTACACATTTATTCATTTCATTGAATTTTTCACCTACGAATAGATCTTGTTTTATGCAGTTGGACCAGGTGGATCTAACATTTCCTAAGATTGCTGCATCGGATACATTTAAGGTACTTATTCAACTATTTAAAAAATGAGAACACCAAATATTCTGTCCCTAGTTTTTTCCATAAATTGACACATGAAAATACTTATGCAGAAAAACTCCAACAGAAGGATCTCTGGAGAGTCATTTCCTTCAAGTGGAAATATTAAATCGTATACCCAATCTGCCCCACTGTTTGCGGATAAGAAACCAGACCACCTTTCAGGCCCGTTGATGAGGCAAACGTCCACTCGGAAGCTTGAAACCTACGTCTTGCCCACACCCGGAGATCCTAAGACTACTTCCATCTCTCCCAAAAAGGTCACTCCCTTGCCTTCTGTATCAAATCCTAATTCGCATAAGCTGTGGCATTCCTCACCATTGGGAGTAAAGAAACATACAGAGACCATAGACAAGAAAACGTCCCCGACTCCGCTACCTCCTCCAAGGGGAGCAGAGAGCCTCCTATTTTCCCAGTTTGATCCATTTATCATATCCAGTTCCAAAAAAATAAAGAGGCAAGCTTTCTCTGGTCCTTTAGTTAACAAGCGACAATCCAACCCTCAAATAAGCACAGAGCGTCTAAACTTGTATTCTGGGCCTCTGTTACGAAACCCCCTGTCATCACCTCCTAAACTATCTAGAGCTTCTTTTCCACCTCCCACATCGTCGCCTAAAATCAACGAGCTCCATGAACTTCCACGTCCCCCACTCTCCGTCCCTAAGAGGCCTTTGCAGTTTGTTGGTTACTCAGGTCCTTTAGTCTCCAAAGGAGGACGAGATCCTTCCAGTAGAAATAATGAATCCACCACACCATCTCCACTGCCTAGGCCACCACCTCCTGAAGGTCTGCCAAGGAGTTCATCCATACCCGCGAGTGGTTGTTCCATGTTGATTCCTCAGCATGAAAAGACGCTCAAAGATTCAAGGAACCCAGAAAAATTGGATGAAGAAGACGAAGTTATGTCACCTCCATTGAGGCCTATGTCGTTTTCCAATGTCAGGATTATTCCAGCTGATTAGGGGGGAGGGAACCCTGCTGTCCGCCAAAGCATAAAGATGGATAGGAGGTAATTTATTACTTATGAACTATCCACCGTTTCTCTCTTTTTGAGTTTTTTATGGTTGATGAGGGAAACGAGATTTCTTTTCTACAGGGATTCGATAAAGAGTAGAATTAAAGAGTGAAACAAGTTTCGTGTGGTTGCAGGTGCAGATTATTGCTACTGTAGATGTAGGAGTCAAGCAACCATCACCACGTTAGAAGATGGCTAGTTTTGAAGTACTACTATTGTTGATTAGTAGTTAAGTCCCAAGTCGGTCTCGAGATATGGGCATACACTCCGAGCCATAGAGTACCATATTAGTACAGTGATATGAGGAAACTGTATATATACATATTACATACAAGGAATTGTGTAGAAGTTCGATATATGTGCTCTTATTTCTCAGTTGTTTGTAGTGGCACTTTGTTCTATTTAGGTATATTAAGATGCACTCATCTTTGGCAGCTACACTAAACTCAACACTTGAGGGAGGAGATGAGATTGCCATCAATTCATTTCAGATGAAAAGAACAAATTTATTAGCACGATTGCCGCCTATACCCTTGCAGCGTATTAAAAAGATGGACTGAGCCAAGCTAACTGTATCTCAGAGCCCATCAAACCCCCAAGTTTCAGCCCATGAGCCCAATAGCCTAATTTACTAAAATATGGGCTGGGCCAGCTGAAAGCAGCTATCTGTATCTCAGAGCCCATCAAATCCCCAAATTTCAGCACATGGGCCCAATAGTCTAATTTACTAAAATATGTGTTGGTCCAGCAAGAAAGCAGCTAACTGTATCTCAGAGCCCATCAAACCCCCAAGTTCCGGCTCATGGACCCAATAGTCTAATTTACTAAAATATGTGTTCGGCCAGCAGAAAGCAGCTAATTGTATCTCAGAGCCCATCAAACCCCAAGTTTCGGCTCATGGGCCCAATGGTCTAATTTACTAAAGAAACAACTTCTATCTGGGTTCTTATCAGGGCACCATCATCAACCATCTACTTTAATTTGCGTTGGAAGGTGAATGACGATGATACAAAAAAAAAAAAAAAACTCGTATGGGGAGTTGAGTGAAAACCCATCAACGAGACCGTCTAACTGTCGGAAGAAGCAGAGCAGAAGCACTTTCACATACAGATTTGAAAAAGCGCATCTCATGTTATACAATTTAACTTAGATTTTATCATAAAAAAATTGTAATGCAAGGAGGTAGTTATTCTGACTAATATTTGACAAACTCACCCGTTTAATATCTGATGAGTGAGAAACAAAATTTGAACTCTCTTGTTCCATGATTACTCTTATTAAAGTCAACACTTTTATCAAAATAAGGAAAAAAAATAATCAAATATCTAATTTATTTTTTTGGTATTTTTTTTTTATGTTGTCACAATATTTTTTTGATAATCGTCGTTTTATAGACATGGTAATGAGTTTGTTAAGAGATCTTATGAGACAATTGGTTAAGGCGTACGTCTTAAATTATAAATAGTGACAGTGCCCAGGTTCAAATCCAGGGGATGTCAACATTATAATAATCAAAGAACATACTCAAAGAAAGGCCGGATGTCGGGGCTATAATACTCAAACGAAGGCCAAAGAAATGTCAGATGTCGGGAGTATAACACTTAAAGAAAGGTCGAATGTCGGGAGTATAATACTCAAAGAAAGACTGATCGGATGTCGGTAGTAAAATACTCAAAGAAAGACCAGTTGGATATCAGAAGTAAAATACTTAATTTTGTCCAAATATCGACATATATATTTTTTGATCATATTCTAAGAAACAAATATAATAAATATTTACCGTGCTTGAGGTGTTGATATGAGAATTAAACATTTGATAAATATATCTGAAATTAAAATATAATTAAACTTAACTTACCCATATTTTATAAACTCAGAAAATTTCAAAGGAAAAAAACAAGAAATAAATTGATCAAATAGATAATTTTATTTTTGTGTGCAAATTAGTGGGAACTTCTTGATGTTGTCATGGTAGATTTATAATAGTCGTTATTTTATAGACATGGTAGTGAACGTGTTAAGATACCTTAAGAGTATATTGAATGTATTCATTGACGAGTTTTGACTTATGAGCGTACGCCTTAAATCTCAAATAGTATGAGCGCATCGGACCGAATCCTACGAATGTTGTCGGAGTGAAAATACTCATAGAAAGTTCGAGGTTGGTATGAATACTCATAGAAAGTTCGAGGTCGGGCATTAACGATAGTTGGTATAAGATGAGATAGTATGACATGATATATGAGTGAGAATTACTCATAGAAAGTTCTAGATCGAGCATTAAACAATAGTTGATATTATCATGATAGATTTGTAATAGTCGTTGTAATAGTCGGTATGAATACTCATAGAAATTAGTTTGAGGTCGGACATTAAGCGATAGTTGGTATGAGATGAGATATTATGACATGGTATGTGAGTGAAAATACTCTCAGTATGACTATAAGTGACTATAAACAATGTGCAATGTCAACTTTATCAAATATCGACATATATTTGTTTGATCATATTCTTAGTAACAAATATTTTTAAAAAATTGCTCGAGCAACCGGGAGCAAGAACCACTACTAAAGAGGCTTCCGGTTGCTCGAGTAATTTTTTAAAATTATTTAAAACAAAATTATTTTTATTTAATTATATTAGGTAATTTAAGTTTAGTTTTACAATTCAAATAATATTTTTAATCAAGTGTTTAGACTAAAATTAGAATAAACTCAACGATGTACCTTCATAATATCTAGATATGTGTTGCGTATATATATAGATATATTTAATTAACTACTACACTATACTGAAATTTTGCATAATCCACTTAAGTGTATTTCCCTAATGGTTATACTAGACCCCGGCACGCGCTACGCGCGTGCATCTTACGAGAACATGATCAGCCCGACTCCTAGGATAATACAAGAATAGTACAAGCATTGGGCACTTCATACAAATATTATTAATGAAAAACTAAACTTCATTTGCATAAGATAATGAAATAATAAAATTTAAATAAAACTCTTAAATATTTTTAAAAAATTGCTCGAGCGACCGGGATTCCTTTAGATAGTGTTATATGCTCCCGGTCAATCGAGCAATTTTTTAAAAATATTTAAGAGTTTTTAAAATTTATTATTTCATTATCTTATGCAAATGAAGTTTAATTTTAGATTAATAATATTTGTATGAAGTGTTCAATGCTTGTACTATTCTTGTATTATCCTAGGAGTTGGGCTGATCATGTTCTCGTAAGACCTAACACACGACCAACGACGACAACGTGCACGTGCCGGGGTCTAGTATTAATAATGTGTAATTTAATGTAAACTTAATAATATACTTTTTTGAATTTTTTATAGTACTTTACTAATAGTTTTGTACTTTTGTTTAACTTTATATTCTTGATTTTACTATAGTTTTGAAATAATTTTCAATTATTTTATTTTTTTGAAAATATTGTTTTTATATAATTCTTAATTATTACTAAAATATAAATAGAAAGAATTAAAAGGTTGTTAGGGATTCTCACAAATTGATATTTGAATATGATTTGTTTACTATATGTATATTTAATATTTATTTATTATTGCAATATTTTATTTTATTATTGTAATTTAGTATCTGTTTTTTATCATTAAGTATAAAAACAAGTCAAACAATTAATTGAAACATTAATCAATTTTTGAAAACTTAATATAAATATCTAAAAATTAGTTTATTACAAATATCTAAAAAATGGTTTATTATTGATCAAATGTTACCGTAACACAAATTAAATCAACTTTAAACTATGCCGGATTGTTATCATAATTTGTTATATTCAAAATGAATTCTTCAAATACAACTCTTTAGACCCTCTTATTATACTTAAAGTTTGTATTAGTTTATTTAATTTATAATTTCCGTAATAATTTTTTTTTCTCTTAAAGACGATATTCCCTATATTGAATAATATTCGGACTAGTAAATACTAAATAGTTTCAAAAAGTTGCAATAATATTTTCTATTTTCATACTGCATGAAACACTTAATAAGCCAATTATCAATTGAATTTTAAAAGATTAGTGATTTTCAAATGGATCCAATACATTACTTTACAACTCTTTATTTACTTACATCCAACACAATTCACACATGACTTCTATGCAGGTAATGCAAAACTTTTTTGTTTCCACTGTGGTGGATCCACCAAGGTAAATGGGTCTGATTTCTCAAAATCAGCAACCTGCACAACAAACATTATGAGCAGACGCATGAAAATGGGTGTAATTGCAATCAACTTTTGGGGAATTTACTCTAAGATTTGGACTTTGGGCCATTCAACTTCGGCTTTTATATCATTTCTGCTGTAATACATCCAGTTGCATTTGTAGCAGCTTGATTGGAACATTACAATACAGAGAAAAAGAGAGGCCAAAGAAAGACAAGAATGTTTTACCTTTTGTTTGCAGATTGAACAGTAATGATACTTGTGCCAGAGACAGTCCATTGCAGGACACAAGAAACAAATTCCAAGCATCATAGGCAGCATGCAACCCATAACTGCTGCAGCGCTAGGCTTTGATCTGAGATGGAATGAAATGCAAAGGAGGAGTAGGAGCTATTATTATGATAAATGAAACACCAGTTGCAGTCAGATCCAAGTTTAAAGAAACCGACACAATCTCATTCATGATAGAGTAGAGAAATTATTGCAAGATTTCTAATGGATTATAACAAATAATGAGTACCAGTATGATGCAACTCTAGTAACAAATAAAGCCTACTGTTTCATAAGGTTGGATAACTCGCATGGCTTATTGATTCTAATGCTATTTTCAGTCTCTTCCTCCTAACTAACACCTTTTTTAATCTTAGAAAGAGAAGCTCGATTTCTGTGGCTAAAGAGAAGAAATGTCTTATCTATCGCAATACCCAAGGAACATGCCTTGAGGAACAAGTAAAAGTGATCTCGAAAAGAGACTTGTAACAAATTGGACAAGAATCACCTTTCAGATGTCAGATTAGAGAATAACTAACTTCCTCCGTCTCTAATCATCTGGCTCACTCACTCTTTGATTGCAGCTAGCGGCACATTTTTCAAGCTAATATGAAAAGCATCACATTCTTGTTTTATTTCTAATTTTCTATAAGCACAAGCTGCCCAACTCACAGATGTAGCAGTACTACCAGATTGTTTCTATAAGATTGAAGCGGATTAAGAAAACTGAGCAGTAGCAGCAGGCATTTAAAAGAATCATAATGTTGACAGTTAGATTAGAATCACGACGATTTTGAACAAAAATGCAACCATATAAGATTGATATGGAAGCATCTGACAAACGTAAAATAAACGGCATTGTTTGGCTTCTCTAGTTTTCAATGAAAATCTAGGTATTTATTACTTTCTTCACAATCACACAGCATATGAAATCAATCAGCAATAGGAAATCAAGAGCCAAAGACGCAAAACGTTACTTGATGGTGGTGACGCCAGAGTTACCACAGAAAACGCAATGGAAGGGAGCGGGAGTGTCTCGGAAAAATGTTTGTTGGATCGGAGCGCCCATGGGATCGCCGAGGATGGCATTTTTAGGAACTTCTCCAGCCAGATACTGATTTACGCCGGAGAATAAAGGAAAAGCCATCACCGGTTGGTCATGCCTCTTCTTCTCCCCCATTTCGTCGTCGGCGTAATGAACTAATGATGACAGTTAGCGGGAAAATCCTTGTAGACAAGACTTGTGGACGTTATTAGGATTGTTCATGAACCGGTTCGACCTGAATCGATTCAGAACTAAACTCGTATAGTTTGTATAAAAAGTTTTTGTTTTTTTTTTCTGTTTTTAAAAAAATGGGTCTGATTTAGGTTAAAAAACTGGTATTGTTTGAATCGATTCAGAACCAGTTCGAACTGGTTTGGACTGATTTTTCTAATAACATTTTTGGTTCAAAAATAATCCGGTTCAAACCAAAACTGAACCGGTTGAATATCATGTTCAACACATTGAACCAATTGAAAAAATATTGAACCAACTGAAAAACACACTGAACCGATTGAAAAAACACTGAGCTGACTGAAAAATACATTGAACCGACTGAAAAAACATTGAACTGATTGAAAATATGTTCCACAACCAACTAAAATCTTGTTCAACATCAACATACGAAAGTCTGCTACATATTTAAATTTGGTTTAATTTTAGACCGATTTAGTTGATTACGCTACGCTAATACGCTGTTTTTCGTACTGAATTTTTAAATTAGTTATTAAAAATAAATATTTAATTCCAAATAATCGTGTAAGGAAATAGAGAAATTTTATAAAAGTAATGTCTTCAATCTCAATCTATAAAACGTAGAGGGGGGAGAAGAATAATCAAGTCTGAACAAAAAGCAAAAGGGTCTGGTTGGTTTTGTATCTTCTCCTATGGAAATTAGCTAGTTTGCTGAGTGGCCCATGAATTTGTCAGAGTCATGGCCTTAACCACAAGAGGTCCCCTGGCTAGCACTAGAGGACAAGCATGAGTTTTTTGAAGGGACAATATGGATACTGTAATTTTATTTTTTGAAGAAATGTTTTTTAAAGATTTTTAAATATTTTTTTAACGAGATACAAATTTGATTTGTTCATACGCTAGATATTTGAGTAATTAGAGTTTACTTTTTAAAAAAAAAATTAAAATCAAAATCTGAAGCATTTATTTTCACTATAAGTAGGACGGACAATTATTAGAATATGATGCAGATACTATTTTTAAACTACAAATTATAATAATTGTGGGTACAATTTTTAATATTATAATCACGATTTTATCCGTATATATATATATTTAAAATGACAATATTTATTGAAGTTTTTATAACTCAGATTTGGACATTTCAATCCAAAAAGAATAACTCAATTATTAAAACATTATAATTTTAACATAATCCATATATGAAATTAAAACACTATAATTTTAAAGCAGTTAACATAAGAGTTTTTGAATCGGGCCATCGAAAATCCTAAATGCTTCCATCACTAATCATTTATATATATTAATAAATTATTATTATATTTATATATATTAATCACAGTTATAAATCAAATTAATTATTATGGATGAAACTGCACTATAATAGTAGATTTAGCCACATTTTGTGCAAAAAAACATATTTTTACCGCCCATAATCAATAACCTAATTAGAGGGAAATGACCTATGACTGTATTCTTAAACTTTCCTTGTAATGCAATAATTGTATATACAGCAAATATACTTATTTTTTATTTAGTTTTCTAAATTTTCATATTTGACTCCTATTTCTTTCCATCCTGACTATGTATCCTAATTTTAATTAGTGCTTCAGATTGATCCAAATTTTAGACATTTGATGTTAATATCACGACTCAGTGTGACTCTATCCTGGTTCGATCGATGGAAAAGGAACACAGTAAAGACAGGGAATGTTTGAATTTGAGGATGTTGTTAATTGACATATCATTTTTTTTTTTATCAAATTAGTCACTTCACTTTAAGAAATAAAACGCCGTGACTAAGTCACGTATTTTCATACATCATATCATTAGCTACTAAACATACAAATGATAGTGGTGGTCTTTCGACCCAATCGTTTAGATGCACTCTCATTCTCGCTTGCTTTGCTATCCAATTTGCGCATTCGTTGCTCGTTCTTGAAATAGTTCGCCATTGCACTTGCTCGACTTGTCTTGCTAGTGCTCGGATGTTCGGTATTATTGTTGATAGTCTCCAATGTTTCGGCCCCTCCATTAGTTGTTGATGAACCACTTGTGAGTCCGTTTCTATGATGATGCTCTTCCATCCAGCTTCAATTGCTAAACGTACTTCTTCTTGTATCGCCAAGGCCTCCATTGTTTCTATGTTATCGCACATTTGCCTCCGGTTCATCCCACCAACCACCTTGTCGGTGTTGTCTCGTGCTATGACTCTTATGCCCGCCCTTTGCGTATCCTTACACCACGATGTATCACTGTTTATTTTGATTGTGTCACCCGTCGGGAGTTGTCATTGTTGGTTCGGCCTCTCCACGTGTGTGTGACTAGGTTCGGTTTGAAATGCTCCTATTTACTCCTAATATTGAAATGCTCCTATTTATTCCTAATAGGTTTGTTTGATCGTTATATCATATGTTATCTCTCTAGCTGTAGTCTGTATAAAATAATGTAGTGGGTGGAACATGAGCTAGGGTTTGTCAATATAGAATTCAGAATAAATAAAAATGAAGAATTGATTTGTTCAAGGTGTAAAGTTGCGCATGGGGAAACAATCTACTACCTGATCTAAAGGTAATTTTGACCTAATTCTCATTTACCCTTACTACACTTTTTTCTCAACCACTATTAACCGTCCCTAACCTGTCTGTCTGACTTATTCAGGTTGGTTAGATGGATTGGATTGGATTCATCTACAAGGAACTTTGAACATATTGCTACTTAATTATTATCACTGCACAGTAAGCTGAGGAAGTCTTCAGAGTTCAGACCTTTGAATATGTCGTCGTCTTGCTGTATATCCAGACATGCATTTCTCCATTTATTAGGGTTTCTGATCATTTTCATTTCAGTACTGCCATAGTTAGTTAGTTGTTTTTGTTTTAGAATTTTCAGTAAATATATATACATCATCAATCCTTCACAGATCATGTTATATTGTCCATTAGCATTCAGCCATTCACCATCTTCAAATCAGTACTATAAAGCTTAATTATATGATAAACTACATATACACATCTATATTATATATATATATAAAAATGTATTGTATATGTGATGATTTCTGTTCCACCATTCGTGAAATTTCGTGTCTTGATGTTACTTGAGAGCTAGGGAGACCCACAACAGAAAGCAAGCAAGAAAGTAAGCAGCATGCTGCATGCCCTCCTCCTCTAGACTCGAGTCTAAAGAGAGTTAGTCTAGAACCTAATTATTCAGAAGTGGAAGAAACAAGAAAGTATGAAAATGGAGTGTGCTTTTTCTATGTATATCTTACCTTTTGTTTTAGCCTTTTTGTCTGTCTTAAATGGTCGGTCCACTCTTTGCTTATACCTTATAGATAAATAAATGTATATAAAAAAAGAAAAATATTTTCATATGGATAAATATGTTTTTCTACACAATGCTCAAGTGGATATCATTGCACCTTGGCACATTACTTCTCTCTTTAATTAATTTTTTGACTGTCAATATATATATATTGTTTTATCAGTTTGTACTGTTCCTTCTGTTTTGCTTCAGTAGAATCAATTCATTTTATAATTAAACTTCATTTTTATTATTCCACTTTACAGTTACACGGCTCTAAGCAAATTGTAGTGTTCTTTCTTGGTGGAATGATACAAAATCCAAATTTAAGTATCATAATGATATAAAATCAGAGATAATTTGTCAAAAAATAATAATAATTGAATTACACTAATTCTCATTTTAACTCAATCTTATTTATCTTCTTTGTGTTTTTTTTTTTCCAAATTATTCTAACTTTAACATCTTCAAAAAGAGGGGGGGAATCAATTTATCTAAACTATTTGTTAAGACTGGGCCACAAAAGTATATACATAACATGTTAAAAGAGCATCATATCTAAAATTTAGATACAAACAATTATTTGTCTTTTGAACAAATCAATACCCGCATATCTTACAGGTCCATCACATACAAATATATTATGATGGACAAATGGGAAAAGAAGGGCAAAGGGCAACTAGTTGAATGAAAAAGATAAACTTTGACTTGATGGATGAATTGATGGATCATATATATTCAATGTCAATGACTTGTAATATAAGAAAAGCGACCTAATAAATTGATAATTTTGTATTATTAATTTATTATAGAGGATGGCTTCCTCCATTTTTTCCTAATCACTAGCGCAGTTCCCGGTGTTTGCTGCCTGCCCCATATCTATACCAACTCCACGGTCTCTTCATAGAATCATATATATATATAACCTATTCATAGTTATTAATGTCCGAAAAAATACTTCATTTGTATAGGATAAATATTGATGAACATAGAGAAGGTACAACACTGAGCATGTGATGAGGTTGATAGAGACACCACTCTGCATATTACTTTGTTATTTTTAGTGGTATCTATATGGATGGATGGATGGACTAGGGTTTGTGGAGGGAGTGGCCCCAAGAGAAGAACAGAACATTCACTCCCCTCTGTCTCTGTGTGGGGTCAAAAAACACCAACCCAATATGTCTTGTCACATCTGTAAGCAAATGGAATCTTGAGGGATGTTCTGTAATTCTGTTGCTTTCAAGTTCAATATGACAATCTTTTTAACTCCTCTGAAAGTTTGAGAGGAGATCAGGCTTTTCATTTCATTCAGAGAATAAACTGAAGTACGTACTGTAGCAGCAGCAGCTACCATGATCTTGCTTGAAGTAGAAAACAGTTTGGAAAGATGAAAATTAGATGGGGTTAAGTGTGTGATTCTAATTAATTACAGAGAGATTCGATATAAACCTTGTGAATTAGTGGTGGGGTTGGTTTCATACGAGAGAGAAAGAGACGTAGCTTGGTGAAGAAGAAGAAGAAGAGGAGGACATGAAAAAGTCTAGAAGACAAGAAAATGATGATGCTTATAAATTGACCAAGACAGTGCTCCGAAACCCAAAGATTATTGCATGTTTTTTATTCAAAATAATAATAAGTAATAGTAAACACTGCTCTCACATTATTATTATTATTATTATCCTACCATGTTTAATTTTCTTATAAAATATATGAATTTATTTACATACTATATTATGTACATTAGTTGGTAACATTTAAAAAAAAATAGGAATCATGTTTTGTAATTAACCCCAAATTTAAATTCTAAGCTTTTTATAACAACCTGTCTGAATCGGTTCATTTCATGCTGTAGCTGTCGGTTTTTCCAATCATTTTTAATTAAAGAATTGGTGAAGATTGGATTGGTAGTTGTATTTTGTAATAATTACTACAATAAAAGGAGCTGAGAATACATTATATTACGACAAATTACATGGGAAATCTAAAAAGGTATGTGTATGCCTCTTTGTCTGTTCCCTTGTGCTCTGTTTACTGTTTACTGTTTACTCTCCTGCAACCATCATTCTGCCTGGACCTTTTTAGACTCTATTTTTCCCTTTCTTGAGTCTTATAATTACCCCCCGGCCCTCTCACTCATTTGTTCTCTTTGGAGTTATGAACTTCAAATTTACATTTAAATTTGATAAGAAGAACAAAATGATTTACATCTTTAAGAAGAGAGATTAATATTATAAAAAAAATCATTTATGCTGATAATATCCAATATTCATAACCTAAATAACAGTTAGAAGATAATTCACTGAATTTTTTTTATATATACGAAAAAGGTATACTCAGAAAGCTCTTTTTTCATATGGAAGTTTTTGGAGAGTTCAATACCATAAACTTTACACTTTTACAGTTCTGTCTTCCTTTTCATGGTTTTGCAAACAAACAAACATAATTTTTTCAAAACCCTAAACAGATAAAAATGGCAGCTCAGAACTTTGACATAATTAAATTATCAAATAAACATACCTGCTGAATGTAAGTGTATACAGAAAGAAGTATAACATCGTTTGTTTGTTACAAATGGGTTACTAATTTTTTTGAAAAGTTCATATTATTTTAGTGGTGAAGACCCATTATATATTCACTCGTTTACTCCTCTCTGGCCATCATATTGTTTGGACCTCCTTCCTCTCTCTCTCTCTCTCCCCTCTCAAATTCACTATCGTCCCCATTCCCAACTACTATGCTTTCTCAGTAACAGACAGCAGCAGCAATGGCAATGTCTCTAGTTGTGCTTCATCTACTGGCCTTCGCCGCCGTAACGGAGTCATTTCCTGGTCGACGCGACCGGATCACCGATTTACCTGGTCAGCCGCAAGTCGGTTTCAAGCAGTATTCGGGTTATGTGAGCATTGATGAGAAGAACGAGAGAGCTCTGTTCTACTACCTTGCAGAGGCAGAGCTAGATCCTGCAACCAAACCTCTTGTTCTTTGGCTCAATGGAGGTCTCTATATCAAATATATATTAAAAAAAAACATATTTTTTCCTCCACCAACAATGTCTACTCTGTCTTAAACGCAAAAAAGATTGAATTTTTCTTGTCGGAAATTCGCAGGTCCTGGGTGTTCTTCTCTGGGCGTTGGAGCTTTCTCTGAGAACGGTCCATTTAGGCCCAGTGGTGAAGCTCTGATCAATAATGAGTATAGCTGGAACAGAGGTAGTTAATATGTATATATATATAAGAGTTTTGGAAATGGAAAGGATAATGCTTTACAAGAAAACATCCTTTTTTGATTTTTTTTGTTATGGTGTGAAATTGCAGAGGCAAACATGTTGTATTTGGAAACCCCAATTGGAGTTGGGTTCTCTTACTCAACCGATACTTCATCCTACGAAGCTGTTGGTGACAAGATAACAGGCAAGTCTCTTCAACTCTATACTTGGATAAAGGAAGAATCTTTGTCTTGTCAGAAACATCGAAATCACTAGCAAAGGTTGCCACATGCAAAGGCTAATTTAGATGACTAAGGACATGAAGTTTCTCCATTTTCTGGACGAGTAAAGTTGATCTTTTTCTTCAAACCCTTTCGTTTTCTCTGTGAAATGGGAAAAAGCAAATCTTTTGAGGAATCTAGAGAATCTTGAATGACGCCGCACTGATTCAACAGAGTCCACAGTTCATTTTTCTTGTCTTGTTCTTTCTTGATGGGACAAAAGTTGATCCTTTCTCTGAAACTGATTTTCATTCATTGTTTTTGTTGTCTGACTACAGCAAGAGACAACCTGGTGTTCTTGCAAAGGTGGTTTGTCAAATTCCCACAATACAAGAACAGAAGCATGTTCCTTACTGGGGAGAGCTATGCTGGTACTTGAAACATCTTACCATCCCTCAAATTAAATATATATAACACAATTAAGTTAAGATTGATGCTGAGTATCAAGAGCATTCTATCTTATTATGATATCAACAGGTCACTATATTCCACAATTGGCAGAGCTAATGCTTCAATTCAACAAAAAAGAGAATCTTTTCAATCTCAAAGGCATTGCTGTGAGTACAGTACTGATTCTACTGAATCTATAAACATTTTGTTTTTCAAGGCAACTTCTTAATTTTGATCTTCATTGTATTTTATAGTTGGGGAACCCGGTTCTGGAATTCGCCACTGATTTCAACTCGAGGGCGGAGTTCTTCTGGTCCCATGGACTGATAGCCGATTCGACCTACAGAATGTTCACCTCTGTATGCAATTACTCACGGTATGTGAGTGAATATGCGAGAGGCTCTATTTCTCCTGTCTGCACGAGGGTGATGAACCAAGTGACAAAGGAAACTAGCAAGTTTGTCGATAACTATGATGTCACCCTTGATGTCTGCATATCCTCCATTGTCTCTCAGTCGAGACGCCTCAGTCCCCAGGTGAATAATCAATCCATTTTTGCAAATTTAATAGTTATTTGATACAAATTGAGATGTTGAGGCATTTTTTGGTCAATCGACAAAAGATAGGAGTGACAAACCCATGATCTTCAGATACCAAAGAAACTGATTTTGACATATTATTGCATGGTCTTATAGCAATATTCCAAACCAATCACAATACACTGATATAGAGTCTATTGTACTTATTATTCTCTTATCAATCTCCTGCTTGTGATTGAATATAGGAGTTCCAAATCATTCCAGACCCACCAATAATTTCTTCTTAATTTTGGAACTTCTTATAGAAGCTAATCCTTTTTATTTCTTACTGGTTTTTCTTTGTCGCCGCCACGTCATCAGCGAGTTACTGAGACAGTAGATGTTTGCTTAGAAGACGAGACAGTGAGTTATCTGAACAGGCGCGATGTGCAGAAGGCTCTCCATGCTCGGCTTGTTGGAGTTCGAAGATGGCATTCTTGCAGCGAGTAATTACAGCAATAGTCGTAATAATCCCTTAAAATCACATGATTTTATATACTAAAATTGCATTTTGATCAACTGCAGTGTGTTAGATTATCAGTTGATTGACATGGAAATACCAACAATAACAGTCATAGGCAAGCTCATCAAGGGCAACATTCCGGTTCTTGTTTACAGGTAATGATGACATGAACAAAGGAATTCTTATTCCACTGTTCATGAGATATATGGTTATAATCGTCAATTAACGATGAAAATCAGTTAGTTAATTGATTGTTCTTGAAGTGTAGTGGAGATCAAGATTCGGTAATTCCATTGACTGGAAGCAGATCACTTGTGCATGGATTGGCAAAGGAGTTGGGACTAAATACCACGATCCCGTATCGAGTTTGGTTTGAGGGGCAGCAGGTAAGAAATGGAAAATTGTTTTTTTTGTGTGTGTGAAGAATTAAATTTGGAAGCAAACATAGATTAAGGATGTTGTGTGGTCAGGTTGGTGGTTGGACTCAAGTTTATGGAAAGTTTCTGTCATTTGCGACAATAAGAGGAGCATCCCATGAAGCTCCATTTTCGCAGCCGGAGAGATCCCTTGTTCTGTTCAGAGCGTTCCTCCAAGGACAGCCCCTTCCTGAAGCATTCTGATGAGCTTCTCTTTGGTTTGAGAATGGAAATTTCATTTGTTCTTTTTTGTGTTTGTGGATGTAAAATGCAAGAATGTTGTAAATTGTTAAGAGGGTGAAGCTTAATAGAATAGAAAGAACAAGTCGTTTTGAATGTTCTCTACATTCCTCTTTATAAAGTCCAGTTTATATTAATATACAACACATTTATATTAGGTAAAGAACTCAATAGTTGTTTATGTTGACTTTATATGATTATATGGTCACTTATATTTTTTGTATAGTTAAATAATCACTTACGTTTCAGATATATATATATTTAATAAATGTAATTAAATAATCACTAATATGACAATTTTACTCTTTTCTTTTATATTGTTTTTAATGTTCATCTTCTTACTCAATTCAAACCTAAAATCTAATTTTGAATACAAAAATGCATAACCACATTCGAATCAAGCTCAGAAATGCAATTCTGAGTTCGAATTAAATTTCGGGTTTGAATTAAGGAAGAAGATAAAGAACATGAAGATAAACATAAAGAAGATAAATTAAAAGGTATTTTAGTCACATTTGAAATATAAATAACTGTTCACACAAATTTCAATTGACAGAGATAACTTACCATTTATATTATCAAGAAACCAGAGTTGTGGCAGAACGAATGATCACGTTTTCATCAAGATCGCACTGCACTTGCATGGGCACACCAAGGATGTTGAACCAAATTAAATCAGCCCATATTTACATCGGTTTGCTCTTTAACCAATCCAATCGGCAGATGTAGATTGATAGAATCATTTATATGTACCAAAACAGCATCATACGATAATCGAAATCCCTCCCTAGTGTCATGTTGACTCCGCTTCTTCATATCTTATATCTTATATAGACACTACTACTACTACTTACTGACATTTACAGTAGCTTCTCTCCGACTGGTCTCACGAGGTACCACCACCGATAGAGAAGAAAATGGAAGGTTGCATATCTCAAATACCCCACCACCACCACCACCTCCACCTAACATCGAATATACAACGCTGCTAGCTATGTCTTAAAGGGAAAGTTGAAGGCCGTGGAGACCCAACTCCCCCATCCTTACTACCTCGAATATGAAAACTTCATCTAATCATCTTAAGAGGTATCCTCCTTCTTATCCTCAATTGCATTTGCAGCAGAAGAATGGACAGCTTGTTGTCGAGGAGACATCTTCTTTACTTCCTCTCGGGTGTACACAAAGATCTTCCTCACCATGCCGCAGAATTCCCTTCAATGAACACAAGCAGATTGTAAACAAAATGAAATTGAAAATAATAATATGGAGGGAAGATATGTTAGTTATTAGAGCTTACTGCCATGGATCATCTCCTACAAGCATCATATCACCCTCGTCATCCGTAAAAACAACCATCCAGTTCTTGCTGCCACTGACTAGTTCCCCATTAAATTCAAAGATCCTGTCCAGTTCAGATATCAATTCAGTATAGCCAGTGAACTTGCTCAGATCCACAGATCTTCCAACAGCTATCCCTTGTTTGTGCACCTAAATCCACCAAATCATTCCATTAACAAACATGCAGTGACTAACTATACTTCTGAATATGAATAAATTTCAATACCTTGACACAACTTCTGGTAGAAACAGTATGTTGCTTTGCATGCACATCTCTAGATAGCTGCTCTAGAGATTCAAATCCTTTTCCAGGTTCACCTGATGGAACTGCATGTTGTTCAGATCCTACATTTAGAGTCGACTGCAAATTTGATTCAGAATAATGCAAGTGACTTGAGTCCTGATTGTTTGGATCAAACTGCTGCCCTGGAGGATCAACCGTTGTCATTGACTTGCTATTCAGAGATATACCAAAAATCTTACAATTGCCACCACTGATGGATGTATTCGGTGATTGCTGTCCATTTGACTTATCAAGCATGGTTGAACTCTCCACTGCTGATGAAGGAAGCAAGGGATAGAGCCAACCGCCAGGATGCTGCTGTTGCATACTTTCAAGACCATGGACTCGATCATACCCAGTAAATGGGCTGCATCTAAAATACATCTGGGACTGTTGTTTCCTCTCAATGTCCAGCGGAACTCTCATTCCAGCACCCATTATGCTCAATGAATTACTTGAATGCATCATGGATAGAGGAGACATCTTGCTTTCTTCGTTATTGAAACTGCGTTTCTTCAATGTCTCAGCAACATCATTCTGGTGAAAGAAGCGTGGGACTACTCTGAAATTTGAGTTCATTGCACGAGAATCCGAGACTAAATCTATAACCCTAGGGCTGCTACTCATGTTCATATGATCATTGCTCTGAAATGCAGATCGCACAGAAGGGATCTCCACCATCTCACTATCATTATTCAATGTCAACATATCCTTCAGGGTCGGAACTTCTTGACCTTGCAAAGCCTTCGATAGCCCCTTCTCTGCTGAAGTGTCCACACTGATCTTAGGACCTGAAGGTTCCAAATGATCTCATGTTCATTGGATTTTCCCAAACTATGAAGTTCAAGTTGATTAAGTATTCAATGATAATGATAGTGCACCATACCTTCCTTAGTTAAGACTGAGGATTCAGTAGAAGGTGCCATGTTTGCACGAGGTCTCTTCAGTCTGGGAGTAGGAATTGGTTGTGGAGCAGAAGTTGCTGCAGGTTCTATATTCCAAGGCGAAACTTTATCTGGGCGATGAACAGTAGATATTTCATCCCATCGAACCTGAAAAAGAGAAGATATTAATAATGAAAAATTCATTTATTGCTCTGCCCAAGAAACATTGGTACCTTAAGGCATCTCCATTTTGATCCAGGCCATCTAGCAGGGTCAGAGTCTTCATTTCCAATAACTGTACCGGAAAACCTGTTCCATCAAAGCATGAGTTTAGACATCATTTGGATATGTAGAAAGTCTTCTCCAAGAATACATGTTGGAAAAGGCCGAACCTCTGTTCTGGAGCTTCTTCACCTTCAAACTTCATTTTAAACCTCAACCCAATTGAGCAATCAAACTTAACAGACTCCATATATCTGTCGTATGGAATGATGAACTCAGCAGGGCTAGTCCTGTTACATTTTATCGTTAATCAAGATAGAATCAGATAGGAGCATATACAACACTCTAACCACTCCATAAGAGAATAAGGTAAAATCAACATTATCATGGCTAAAGAAAAACAAATAGAAAACGGCTAGACACAATTTCAAAACAAGTTTGAAAGAATGCAACGGGAATTCTCCCATCTTTGCAGGAGCAAAAGAGAAACATATGATCCATCCGTGGACAAAAAAACGGCACACCAGTATAGAACTTTGCCGGATTTAAATTGTCTTTATAAGAAGGTTAATCAGTACCTTGGTTTGTAGAACACAGTGAACATTGTACCAGTAGAAATGGCATGCCATGCTGTTGCAAGGACACCAATATGCATGCTGTGACTTGGCATGATTGAAGATGGGACATTCGTCTGTTGCCTCATTGCACGTCTAACTCCAACCCTAAGTTCACCAGATTCACCTCTACAGAGAAGGGATTGTGAAAGAGTTAGGCGTTGTCACAAAGTTATTCACTGCAAATTACAATCACTTCTTCCTCAATGGCAAGGTCGCCTAACCCCAACATGCGAAATGGTAACTTTTTAATTAAAAAATTACCCTTTTCACTTTAAAGATACACCATACCTGAGGAAAATAAAAGCATCTCCCGCAACAAGCTTCTTAGAGCTGACAAACAGGGACCAACCACTCTGAAGAAGGTGCCTCCTTGGTTGACCTGCCATTAAGAATTTATGTTCTACAGAATAATTCACTTATCATATTCACAGCTTTTGCAAAGCTGTGATTATTGGGAATAACAGCTAAACAAGCACACACTTGCAAGGGAAGAAACATGGAAAAAGATGACCTCTAAAAAACTGTGCTTTTAGAGAAACATGTTGGAAGCAAGACAAGTGAAAGATCAGATTAGGAGAAGTGTGTTCTTGGGAATGATCAGTGTCAAGACCAGTGTTAGATAAATAAGTCTGTCTCCACTTGATGATCAGATTCATATCACAAAAATACGTACCTGATGCATAAAACAAGTGAACTCACGGTTCCTCTGAACAAATACATCTACCAAACTGGACAAGTAAATAGCAGCAATTACCTCGGAAAATATGGCGGAACCGCCACTCTGTACCATGTAAATCTTTGGCTACAAGCTCCTGAGTTGGGGGCTGCTTGGACATATCCTGCACAGAAGAGAGTATGCTCTTCAAGCTACAACACTAAATCAACAATTTAGACACACTGGAATGCTAGATACAACAAATCTTACCAGTGGAGGCAAGCAATCATCAGCATGACGCCTCAAAACAGAGAACCCACCATGAGTGCTAGTATCTGAAGCTGTAAGTGTCTTGCAAAACGAATGGACACGAGGGCGTGGATGTTGGGGGAGCGCAGATTCTTCGGTCGACTTGTTCTCATCTCGCTGCCATTCCAAATAAGTAGTTAAAGAATCGTCAAACTGACAAATGAAAGACTCAACAACCAAAAGTCAGAGAGAAGAGACATACTTTAGGTTCAGGAAGCAAAGTCACTTGCGCAAACAGCTCATCTGTCTCCGGTTCAGCCTGAAGAGACAATAGCAGGGCTCAGTAATGTAAGTACAGCCACCATGTATATCAAGCAACGAATTACCTTCAACAAGACATTGATAACACGACATAGGATTTTAGAGGGAAGATCGTAGGCAGGCATTTGCTGATCGGTCCGCTGGTTCATCGATGCTTCTATCTGTAACCAAGATTTTACCTTCAAATCAAGCATTTCAAAACCCTCGTGCCACTAAAATTAAGCATCAGAACATGAATTACCTGCTCGATATGGCCCTGAGGGAAGTAAAACACCAATTCATCCTGCTGCGGCACGGTCACCAGCGGCCCTGCACACGCGTGCCAAAGCTCCTTAAAGAGCGCGTCCTCGCAGCCTGCAACGTTCATCAAACCGCAATCAAAACTCGGATTCGCCAAATTAAAGCAGTAAGCAACCAATAGAATATGCAAATTCACTCACTTCTGTCGCCCCTCATGGCTAAATCCGTGTCAGGAGAGAACATAACTGACGCAATCGAAGCAGAAACCCTAGGTAAGGTAGATCGGCGGCGTCTGCTTAAAATACGTAAAGAACACGGCCCTTCTAGCCCTGAAACCCTAACCAGGTAACTCGAAGAGCTTCAAATAGCTAGTTGGGGAGCAGTAACCAGAAGAATCAAGAAACAAACAACACAATAATGGCCCCTGATAATCTGAATCACGACCCTCTTGTCGAGTTGAGCTCCGGCACATTCAGCGGTCACACTTTTCTCTGCACGGTCTTCTCTCGTCTTCTCTGCAACCATGTCTCCAGTAATTGTATTGCCACTGACCCCAGCCATTTACTAATTGGGTGTCTGTGTGGTCTCAAGAAATCGTCAAAAGTTTTTTTTTTAATTATTAATATTAATTAATTATTCATTTACTGCAGTATCCTCTCAGAGGGTTACCGATAGTTCCGGTTTCTGTACAGCAACTGCTCTCCTTGTCCAGTGGCTGACCGACCGGCAAGCGGAGATATTAGAATTCAGAAGTCCTTGCGACGGTTACAACTAACGGCGTTCGAGATAATGAGTACGTGCCGCGTTCTGATTGGGCAACATGAGACGGACGTTTGTCTTGTAGAAAGACGGAAAGTTGTTCTGATCTTGGGAAAAGGGTTTGTCTTGTTATTACCAGGCAGGATAGAATGGACGAAGTAAATTATTTAATTAGGAGGAGTGCGGCCAATGGGATTGCAGGAAGTGCGGACACAGTGGGGAGATAAGGGAGGGTTTTATCACCGTTGGATGGAGGGAAAAGGCCGAGATGACAGGAAAAATATAATAGAGTCAAGTATAGGATGGACACGCGTCCACAAATTGGATGACGATGCCTTTCGTGTTTTGCTGGATCGTACACGACAAACTGCGACGGTTTCTTTACAAAATACCATAGAAAATAAATTAAAAAATACCACTTGCACTATTTTAACATGTATTATTGGGAATTTTTTCACATTTAAATCTAATTTAATAATTAATTACTAAACTTCTTTTTTTTTGCCAAATTAATTACTAAACTAACTTTCACATTTTCAAATATATAAAAATAGCACGGAACGCTGACAAGATCAACGTTCTTAAGTTTGAAAAGTAAAAAAGGCAGACTCGGTCACCGTTTAATAAAAAATTCCTTAATGCATATGACATCGACGTTATGTGGATGCAATATATTTTCCCGTAAACCTCGTGCGGTCACCTCACCCACCTTTTGTGTTGCTTTGGCATTGCTTGATATTCATGCAAAGAAAAAATATTACAACATTTGCCACCTCACTTGACCTCACAAACCTCACCTCACAAGAGTTTTGTCTATTAACAATTTGCTAAACTTACACGTGACATGCACGTACATGTATTCATCAACATTTACAGCAAATTGTTAAGATGTCTTAAGAGTATACGGATCTCTTTCACTAACAAGTTCTGACTTTTGAGACACTTGGTTAATGCGTACGTTTTAAGTCTCACATGGTATCAGAGCGCGCAGGTTCAAATCCTGATGACACTGAAAGTATTGATACACTCACATTAATGGTCGATGCTTACAGTGATTAAAGCGTACGTCTTAAGTATCATACAATTTTGGCGAAGTTAACATATTATTACTCAATATAAACTTATCTAGCAAAATATCTATACCCATAAAGTTTAATTAGCAAATAAATAATTTCTTAATTTTGATCAAAATAACTTTCGTTATTTTTTAATCTACTCTACATAATCTAATTGAATTTTAAATGGAAACAATTCTAGTTTACTATATAGCCATGGATATTTATTTGGTATAACAAATCTATTATACGCCCGGTATTGATAATGTCACCTCAGAATAAAATTGAAAAATTGCCTTCAATTTAATCGTGTTAGGTTCTGACTAATTTTCCTATATACTAAATAAAGAAACTGATGTAATAATGTATCATGTGAAGGATGGATGGATGTTACTCCTTAGTCCTTAGGTCGCTTACTCTATCCCAAACCGAACTCTTTGATCTATCAAATCAATGTACTCGAGTCTTATTCGTAAATATAAGTTAGTGCTGACAATTTTATACGAAACACGATACGGATATGTACGAAGACAATTGTGTTTGTGAAAGTATACGACAGAACGATAATACAAAAGTATTTTTCGTGATGTGTTCGTGTTTAAGTATTAGAACACGACACACACGAAAAAGTTAAATTTGAAAGTTTATTTTTATAAACGTCTCTTTTAATAGTTTTTAAAAATCTATTTAGAAATTTAATTTTTTAAGTTTGTCAATTCTATACGGATGCCATCAACGTATGCATATGGCCAAAAAACAACTATATTAAGGACCCGTAAAATATGATGTTTGAATTATTAATTTTTACTGAACAATTCGTTATTTTGATATATTTTTATAACTCTCGCATGTGAAGATATATCTGACTAACTTAAGATTACACGATAACACAACATGAACATGCGCGGAAAATTGTGTGTCGTGTTCGTGTTAAAAATCATAGCACAATAAGATTATCGTGTGTGTTCATGTTTTGTAATTGTCACACGATAAACGTATTGATACACACGATAACTCGCACTTACGCATGATTTACCACCCCTAATATAAGGTATTATATATAATTTGGTTAACTTTTCGTATCACCAATTGATTTTAAAATGAAATTCAAATTGTATAAAGTGATTGTCTTTACATTTGTCAATTGAGTTTAGTTGCCCGATATAGAATATAATATGATATCAGGGTCTGATTCTGTTATATATTTTAGTGTAATTGGATTGACTAGTTGACCAATGGGATCATAGTATCTCATTAAACAAGTTAGGAGGGTGCGGAGTGCACGCTTGTTTAAGTATATTATGATTCATTGTATTGGAGATTCGTCGGTTGATTAAGAGATGAGGCAATGGGGGTCAAAGGGGGCAACGCCCCCTTTATCGGGTCCAGGGGCAGCGCCCCTGGCGGGGTCCAAGGGGCAGCGCCCCTGGCTGGGGTCGAGCTATTCTAAAATTCATTTTATTATACATAAAGTCACTATTCTAAAATTCATTGAAAAATTGAATTTTGGAACTAATGACTTAACTTTTTAAAACCTCAAAATTCCCGGTTTTTGGACACTTGATATAGAACCAAGTATTGGACCGAACCATTGGCTAAGGGTTGAACCATGGCTAAGGGCCGAAATGGTACTAGAGTCTTCCTAAGGTGTCCATTTGATTTTGGAGCCAAAATTTGAACCAAATGGTGTGTTATGGCCGAAATGGTGCATGCCTCTTCTAAGGGACATGGTGTCTTCTCCTAAGGGTGTGAATAACACTATAAATTGGTCATAGGGGGGGTCCTAAATGATCATCCAAAACATTCACAATCCTTCTCTCAAGTTCTAGTTCAGTATTCTGATTTTATCCGATTGAAAGTTTGGGTGCCTCCAAATAGTTTCAATCTGAAAGTGTCGTCACGACTTCAGAATAATCCAAGCATACAATTACCACCATCCATTCGAAATTTTCCAACAGATTCTGATGACTGTGTTGGGTTGTAATTTTCCGTTATGGATACCCGATATGGAGTTATTGTTTCTCGTTAACTGCATGTACTAGAGTTCGAATCGGATCTTGATGCAAAGGGGAATTGAAAAAATAAGTATTAACCCGTCTAAATTAAAAGTATATGTGTTCTGAGTTGGTGTCGTTTGTTAGCTCTTATGGTGTAACAAAACACGCGTGTACCTTATGTTCCAAAATATGGATATGGTGATGCAACAGCATGAAGCAAATGCCATTACATAAAATCGATGTGTGTTGTGCGGTTATGAAAAAAGACACGCGAAATGTGTGTCCAACAACAACGTAAATAAATAAATGGATGGATTTGAGAAAGTAATGATGAGGTGGCATTGTTTGTCCTTTGAGAACTGATACGTCTTTTCCTTGCACAGTTGCACTAAGTAATATTGAGTGTATATGGGGATATATATCATATCATATCATATCATATCATATGTATGGTACTAAAAAGAGTCACAATAACACGTCGTCGTTTTCCCATTTTTTTTTTGCTACGGCATGGCGAAATTACATTACACACAATACTAAAAATTAAAAACTTACTTTCACCACTGTACTATTTCCACGCCATTGTCAAATCAAAGAGTACTAATGATATCAGAATCGGACTAACTCTAGAACTGTTAATAGGGTCGGTTATTAGTTCGTCCGATCAAACCCAGTCAAATTTGTCGGTTCACCATGAAGAAAAAAAACATGTACCGTATCGCCCTCTTCCTTCTTATCTTTTTCACCTTCTCTCAGCTCTTCTATTTTTCACATTCTCTCAACTCTCCCACATCCTCCTCCTTCGCTGTCCCCCGTTCCCTTCTCAATGCTTCCCTCCTCTCAGCCCGCCGCCCATCTCCCGCCCATCCTTCAACTCGCCCACCATCTCCAGCCCGCTCCAAATCCGCCGACCATCTCTCGCCACCTCCCACTCATTCTCCAGCTTGCCCTCCACTCGCTTCCCTTCCGCTAGGGGTGAGCAAAATGCGGTTTGGTTCGGTCTTGAGACCGAGATCGAAATTTTTGGTCCATTAATTTTGGTCTTTAGATTGAAACCGTTTGGACCGTTTATATGGTCTTAGTTTTTTCGGTTTTGGTTCGGTGTAGACCATTTGGGCCGTTAGACATAATATTTTATATATTTTCTATTATGTATGTATATCGTTATACAAGAACACAATATAAAAACTTAATTTTATTACTTCTTTATAAAATATATAATGTATCAAAATAATATTTTATTCAATTGACATAATTTCGTTCTAAATTGAAATCAACCGATTAGACCGGTTTTTTAAAAATCATTTAAAAATTAAAATAACTGTACTATCCAATATAATTTAATATCATAATATAGAATTATATAAATTACTATAACATGATAGCATCTAATATAATTTATTATTGATCTAAACGTTTTTCATTCAAGTTATATTATATTTTTTTCTCGAGCGTTCTTTTATAATTATTTCTATCGAAATCAGATATATATAATAAATTCACTAAAAAATAGTTAATGATCTCTAATGGTCCCCATGGTCTTAACGGTCTATGACCGAAATAAGACCAGGATCGAAAAAGACCATAAGTCAAGACCATTGGTTTCGGTCCATAAATGGTCCGATCTTTTTGGTTTGGTCTCAGTCGGTCTCGGTTTGATCTTGGTCTTCGTGGTCTTATCGCTCACCCCTACCTTCCATCCACCCACCCACCCACCAGTCTGCCCCACCTCCTCTCCCCCTCCACTCTCCCGACCATACGAACCAAGTAGCTCTTTCTTTTCTTATGAAGAAATCGGTTTAAGGTTTAACATCACTTTAAATTGAAGAAAATTGCTGTTTTTAAAAAGAAAAATTACAAAAACCAAATCGAAAACAACCGGTTTAAAAAATAACGTTTTTTGCAAAATCGGACGGTTCACACAGATTCAACCAGGCCCATCAAGCAAGTCGATCTTTGATTAAATCAAACCGAACAGGAATCTGGTCTGATTCTGATAACTATGGTTGAATCACTCAATAATGTTCTCGACTTTACTTGGTCGTTGTTTTAACTGATTCACTTTTTTTTTGGGCGAACCAACTGATTCACCTGACATGTGGTGGGGGTGGGGGGTTCTCTTCCACTTTCCAAAGTGTGGTTTCCTTCCTTCATACATTCTGTAAAAAAAGGTCAATTTTCTATAACATCACATTATCAACGTGTGCATCTACAATGCTTTGCTTCAGGGATGAATATATTTTACATATTTGTCCATAAAAGAAGGTGAAATATATATATATTATACGTGCAAGTATACTCTTTGCTTCCGTATATTAGATATCTCAATTTTCAACCCTATCCTTTTCCAAACAAACAGCTTCGACCAACTAACTATTGTGTTAAATTCTGTCCTTTTCCAGATTTTTGAGTCTTTAATATTTGATAGAATTAAAATGTCTAAAATCCAACCTACCTAATACCTAAAATTCTGTCCTGAATAAAGTGTAATTCAGCAACAAATGTTACAATTGCAAAGATCTAGTATCACCACAATTCATGCTATCAACGTGGACTCGTTTTACAAAAGCCCAAAATGAATTGCCCAATATTCTATTTCGTAACGACATAACTAAGCCCATAGAGAATATTATTTTTTTATTTAATTATTATTTTTGCTAGACAGGAGTCGGTTTTGGGTGGTTTGAAAATGCAGATTCTGTGTCTGTCTTGCATGTATCATGTGAAATTTGGGGACAACCAAAACGAGTCACCACATGGATACTTCCTATAAAACATATTGAAGGTTATGACAATTATTATTATTCAAATGTAAAATCAAATATACATGCTATTCAATAACAAAATGTTTTATCCTATCTCTATAAATTTGTTTCTCAATTTCTGTTGTACTATAACTTATCAGCAATTTTTTCAAGTGCATCTGCTAGTTTGTTGAGGACAAGTACGAAGCCACCAGCTTGGTCTCTTTGTTGGTCTCGATCCAATCTACGGTGGTTGTTTTGTGCTTCAAGTTGTTCTGCTACTAATCTACTGTTTTTCTCTAATGCATCGACTAATCTTCTCTGCAAGTCATGGTTCGGTGTTTCCTCATCTAGATTCACCCGTCTTCTCTTCCGCCTTCCATCTTGTGAAGTCAAATGGATCTCGGTATTTACCTCAACATTTGAGGTTCCTAGAAGAATATATAAAAGATGTATTGATTTTATTACTGTAATAAGCAATGAAATGATAATGTAGTTACAGATGACACATGGTTTGAAAAAAACAGCAAATTTGATAACTAAATGTAATGTTTTGATTATTAAGAGTGCATAATGAAATTATGACAATTATACATATATTAGATAAACATAGAGATTGATTTTTAATTATCAAACAAATTGTTAATTAATAAATAGTGAAATTAAAATGAACCGAAAGCCAACCACTCTAAAATACTCACAACACCAATAACTACTAAATATTTAGAGGTTTAGGGAAAACTAAAAATAGTTCAATATATTTTATATAAAATTTTAGTTATATTAATATTTTTTTTTTTTGTGGTGATGAATGCACTACCATGTTTTAAAACAATGGTAATTACACATTTCGTCAATCATTTGTTAACTATTTTTTTTTAAATTATTGAAATACTTATTCAAATAACTTATACTAATCTTAAAATTGAGTATCAACTCATTCGAGATACAATTAGAATCCAATCAAGGGGACTTTTTTTTTTTTTTTTTGGCCAAAAAATCAAGGGGACTTGAAACCTCACTAAGTCGCCAAGGTCGGAAAGTTGACTTGAGTTGAGACCCAAGTCAATGGACCATGATTGAATTCTAATGGAGTTTCAATGTTTGGATCCAATTGGGGTCCCCACGACTCACGTGGAACCCAAGAAGGGGATCCTTATTTTTTTTTTGGCCTAAAGAGGAGGGGATCCTTATTGAGTTTATAGAATTTTATTGTGATAATTACAAAACAATATTCAGTTGGTGGAGAATTAACGAAAATAATAATTAAAATGTTAATTCATTTAAAATATTTTGAGTTGAAATGTTTTTTTACAAACATGTTGGATATATATATATATATTTTTAAATAATAGTGAGTTATAATTTATTTATTTATTTAAAAAATGGAAAACTACCACGTTGGTACCTAAACTTATGGGTGATTAGCAAGTAGATACCTATTTTTTTTTAGCAAAGTACCTACCGTTAATTTTCGTTAAGAATAAACAAAAAATATCACGTGAGGAGTAAACATGTACCCGAACTTACACAAAGTAGGTACTTGAACCGGTTCAAAATCCGGTTCATAACTATTTTGGTCGAACCACTTTTTTTTTTTAAAGTATGGTTTATATACGAAATATATGCATAACTCAACTCCAGAAGTTCTCGGTAACATAGTTGAGTCATGCGTTTGGTATATAAATGCTATTTTTTTATCAAAAAAATAAAGTGGGTTGACTGAACCGGTTCATGTACCTACTTGCTCATTTGTATATGTTCAGCTACTTGTTTGTTTCTCACGTGATATTTTTCGTTTATTCTTAAAAGTACCAAATTAACAATAAATACCTATTTACTTATCTAAGAAAGTTCAGCAACCTATTTGTTATAAACAAAAAAAAAAAATTAGATACTTACTATAATCAATTACAAGTTCAAATACCAATTAGTTTTCCCTTTTAAAAACCATCCATACTATTCCTAGTCTTATCCGTAGAAGGAGTCTTTAACGTGTGAATGCAGTTTATTCAAATTTAAAAAAGGACAGATCTTGATGATTAGTCATTAGAGCACCTTCCTTCACCTTTTTCTGTTCCTTAAAACAGAATTTGAAGAGCATGTTCTTGTCGGAGTTATGGATTGTTTGTGAACCAGGCAGAACCAAAATTTCATGTTTACTTATAGTGTCTTGGAATTGTTTCAAATTTATTCAAGATTGGTAAAAACATTAAAAAGTAACAAAAAATACGTAAATTTTTTACCTGGAATATGCGCCGGAGCAGTTTCCGGGTCCCTCTTCGGGCTACTCCGGCCACCACTACCATCTCCATCGTCATCCTGTTCAAAGTCTGAGAACAGTCGTTCTTCAGCTGCCGCGCTTCGCCTACTGTCCAATGCTACTTCCTCCGCCTCCTTCCCATCGTTCTCGTCCTCCACCGTTGCCGGAGCGAGTGTCAGAGCAAGTAACGGCAAAGAAGCGTTTGAAATTCCCTGATCGAGGATATCGTAGACTTCTCTGTCGAAGAATCCAGGAAGCCGCCTCTCTCGACGGAGATCGTTCCGCATCACCCAGAATGACTCCGATTCGTCTTTCAGCTGCAGCTCCCACTCCTTTATCTTCTTGTAGTCTCCGGAGAGATTGCTCCACCGCTTCCGGCACTGCACGGGCCCACGGTTGACACCATGACGGCGACAGTACAACGAGACTGACGTCCATTTCGGTTCCATTTGACCGGAGCCGATGCCGATTCCCCTCCCTCTTCTGACCCGATTCTCCGCCACTCTCTTCCCCTGTATAAGCACCAGTATCTCCTGTCTCGTCCACCGCGGAAGCCTTGGCACCTTCGCACCATCGTCAACAACCGCCGCCGCATCCTGACCCTCTCCGCCGACACCTGAGACTGGCGTCTTGGGTCCCAGCATCAGTTTCTGCTCCGCAGCCATACCTGGCTTCAACTACCCTGCAAATCACGTATCTTTAATCGCCGAATCAAAGTGGGTCCTCTGTGCGCCGTCGTTACGGCGTTAGAGCTTCCACTCTGTGTGTATAATCTTGAAAGAAAGGACTGCTTCTAATTTTAGTGCTGAAGGGAGTTAGAGACGATACATCTGTTTAGCTTAATAATGGTGATTAAGACATTTATAATCATGATTAATTACATAGATAATGTTTTGGAATATCTGCTTGAGTTGGACTTGGACGTTACCAAATACCTCTTTTAAGGGCACCCCCTTGCCGCCCCACTCCTCTTAGTAATAGTTAAGTGTGCTCAACTCCATGGGTATCTTGTGCACTTCACTTTCTATAAGAGAAAATTACCCCTTAAAATTCGTGTAGTCCATAATTTAGGAAAATAATAGTGTCTAATATTCTTTTTGCCTACAAATTAAATAAGTTTATACCGAAATATTTAATTAATACTTATATTTTCTAGGTAATAATTACAGTATATAGGAAGATTGACCGATAGTTAATGTAGTCAATGTGATTTTTATAATATTAAGGCATCTGATTAAGAGTGTTATTATTTGTATGGATATAATTTGTTTTCAGTCAACGGTCCCGTACTGCTATAAATAACGTGTAAATGATGATATTCATATACATTTGAAATTCAAATACAGATTATTTGCATTAATTTTGATTCGAGACAAGACAACTCTTATGCTTATGCTGTGTTCCGGATTAGAGGGTCTACTTCCACAAGCAACCTCAAGAAGTCAATAACAGAAGATATCTAACAAATCAATTTGAAAATACTGAAGAAGAAAGTTACTTGGGGAAGGAAAATCGGATAATTCAAGGTAAATGATAGATGTAGATAGTTTATAAAAAAGTAAGTATGTATAAAATTAAATGTAAATGTAAATTTTTTATTTAGAGTGATGAATATATTGTGTTTTTTTTCAGAAAATATTTAAACATATACTTTTTTTATTTAGATATGAAGACAAATTGACGTAGCAGTTCAATCATTTTTTCTTTAATTAAAAAATGAAAAGTATTTATCGTTCTCAATTTTGGGTATAATGCAATTTCAACTTTAAAATATAAATATTTACAAAAGTAAGTTTAATGGAGGGGCCATCACATTTGCATTAGCCATTAAGTATGGATTAGGGTAAAAGAATCTTCTGTTAGGATTAGTGGACGAAGAAAGTGATGGTTGAGAAAACAGAAAGCTTCTTTGTATGGATGTCTCGGGATGGGTAACTTTATTAAGTCAAGTTCATTTTGTGGGTAAGAGTTTTTTTTGTTGGTCCTCATAATTTGAATTTTGGTACTAAATTAATTTTAAAAAATATATTAAGTTAACTATCTTATAAATCTAAATATGTGAATTAAGATATTCAATATATTCTTAATATATATATATATATAGTCTAACTCATTAAAATAAAATAATTTAATTGATTTTCATAATAATAATAAAGAAAGCGATATTCATATAAAATTTCATTTGAATTAGGCATTAGTTCTAGATTGATTAACTATTCATGATTATATAAATTATAATCTTATACATTCTAGATTTAGGGATGCGCCAAATAAAAGGCGACTAGGGGTGAGCGGTTCCGGGTACCCTGTATATTTAGGAGTTTCCGGAACCTACCCAGTTTAATACAGAGTATTTAATTTTGGAACCAGAACCTGTTTGTAGAAACGGTTTAGGGTACCTTGTTAGGAACCTGTTTATTTTCGTCCCCGGTTCGATTCCAGTTCGGTTCCGATTCAATTCCAGTTCGGTTCCGGTTTGGTTCTGGTTCAGATCCGGTTACACAATTCATTTCAGTTCCAAAACACAAACAATTCCAAATTAAAGTCAAAACCGATCAGTTCCCAAATATACAATTCAAAATTACAGTTCAAACCACAGTTCCAAATTACTAAATTGACTCATAATAATGTAACATATCACACAAAACCTATTTGGCGCAGGAGCAAAAACAACATGGTCTATTCGTTTTCTGGTTTTCGAAACACCAACACATGCTCCACCAACTTGATCAACTCTTTTCTGCATGAAATTATGAAAATGTACAGCTTCAGCACTTTAGGAAGCATCTGATGTGCCTTGTAAGCCAACAAAAACTAAATTTAAGGACAAAAGTGGATATAAATATCTGATTTAGTGTCTGACACCGCACTCACTGATCACCTTAGTTGGTGCGTCTGCACACCTAAGAGTTAGTCCAATTGTTTTTAGCACGCTCAATAATAAACAAGTCAAAAAGATAGTCTACAATGAAGGAACCACTACGTAATAATATTCTTTAAAGTAACTACAGTCAGCTCGCCTTAGGGATAGCTCAGATAACTAGGGTATAACTTGACTCGACCATGGTTACAGGTATGAAATGTTATAAGTAGTGCAATACCATCTTCATTCAATGGTAAGTATTATCTGAGACCATAGCATTTTATACTATCTACATATTACATACAAACGAACATCCGACTCACTTTGTCATCGGATGGAAAACAACGCAAACACCCCGGGCTTTCCTTTGTGCATGTCAACGGAGCAAACGCTTGGAAGGAGAATACAGTTTATGTGATCCAACATTCTACATTCTTGATATACTTGCTCCACATTTAGAATAATTCTCACTCGCACCGTGGGGAATTCGTAAGAGGTAAGATGTTGAACATAAACATTCTAAAAACTCGAACCCAAAAACTCTGATTAGGTGATAAATATTGAACCGATATACAGTATTACAATATTTTTGTTTTGACATTTATTCTTCTAAATCTGATAAAAAATATTGAATTAGAGTCTTTAGGATCATGATCCAAGCCGAAAGCCCAGTTTGAGATATTGGGTTTCAAAGACACAGTACCAGACTATAAATAAAGGCCCGTAACTAACACGTTCTTTCAAACACTAGCAACGTAAGATGGAGCACGTGCGTCCAACTAAGTACTTCAGTTTCAGTAGATGTATAATGACAACAAATTACAAAAAAAACATACCGTAGAATAAAGTTTGATTTCTGTTGCAAAAGTTAAAAAATAAAATAAATGATACCATTCTATTTGTAGTTTGAAATGACAATTACTTATATATTTTGTGTATATATAAAAATAATATATCACAGGACACATACAGATGCAATTACGTAGGTAAATTCCTGGTATCCTGATTTCCATGTGATTCATGCATGCCTTTTTTAGTGATTATTATGATATTATGTATAAGTTATTAGTTGTGGCACATCGGGATAATGCTGCGGGGGTTATAAAAATGTATATTGACATATAGTTTTCCATATAACGGATACACTTGATGATATTATAAATATTGAAATATTTTCTAATAAAAACACGTAAGGATCTTATAATCAATAAATGAGATTAATTTAATTTAAAGTAGTTTTTATACGGAAGACACGCGTCAGCCAGAGGTAAGTGGTCACGGTTGAACTCTAGTACTGCCGTAGAATATAACGCTCCTTCTCTGTCAGTCGTGCGAATTCACCTGCTACGTGAACGTACAGAAAAATCCTTTCAAGCCACCACAAAGTCGACACGTAGGAAATAATTCTGCTTGGGACATGACCGGACGCACTATAGTGTACATCGAAGCAGAGAATCATTTTCTCTCCACCCAACAAACATCAACTTTATCTACCAGCAAAGAAAACTAGGAACATAGCACGTATCTCGAGGCCCAACGAGTATGTATTGTAATTCATTATAATATGGTTTTATTTTTAAATCATAAATTTTGAATTTTAATTTTAAAAATAAAAAATATTAATTTACTATTAAAATTTATTTCAAATATAAAATAAACATGCCAAAATTGCTATAAAAAAAAAGGGTATGTAATTTGATCCTCACCCGTTTCTATTATTATTATTTTTTTTTTGATAATTATGGATTAAAATAACTGCAAAAGGTGACAATTAATCACCCAAGTTCAAAATACATAACCAAAACTAGCTAACTTTAACAATTCGCGAAACAGAAAAGCCCACAGCGTCTTTCCGGAGTGCGATAATAGTTTCCTTCGGCGGAGAGCTATGGATTTCAAACACATGTCGTTGTTTGAGCGCCATTCCCGCCATGGTATCCGCTACCGCATTCGCTTCACGAAATATATGTCTGAACTTCATTCTTTCGAACTGCATCAAAAGCTTCCTGCAATCCGCAATGATCGGCATTAGTTTATGATTTGACATATTTTCATCAGAGATTACCTTATGGGCTAAGAGAGCGTCCGTCTCAAGGTGAATAGCTTTTAATCCGAGCGTTTTTGCCAACAGCAGTCCGTCTCGGATTGCCCAACATTCCGCAGTGAGGCTGTTTGAGCAACCCAAATTCCTTGAGAAACCTGCAACCCAAAACCCCCTGAAGTCCCGAATGACCCCACCGGCTCCTGCGAAACCTGGATTTCCCTTAGCAGCTCCATTTGTGTTAATTTTAAACCAATCCTCTTTTGGAGGAACCCAACTAATATCAATGGAAGAGAACTCATTAGCACAGTCAGTCTCAAGATAAACACTTTTATGAAACTTTGCCTGAGTTAAAGATAAAGAAAAAACAGAAGAAAAAGCCGGTTTATCATTAAAAATAAGGGAGTTCCTATTTTTCCAAATGTTCCAAATCGCATAAGGAAAAAAGTACTTCCACTCAACACCCTGAATATTGACACCCGATTCCTGACAACCCTTCTTGATCCACTCATTCAAAGGGTCGTCGCTAGATTGGCCCAGATTAGGCGAACCTGTGGCAGAGATCCACAACTCTTTAGCATGCTTACACCCTCGTAGTATATGATCAATGTCCTCAACCCCAGAGTAACAAATTTGGCACATGGGGCTCAAATTACATCCTCTATGGTTCAAAAGTTTGCTGGTGGCTAGTCTATCTTTTAGGCATAACCAGATGAAATGCTGAATTTTTGGGATAGTCTGAATCTTCCAAACCCAATCCCATTGATTAGACCCCTGGTTGTTTGTGTCATGACCAGCTAAAAGAGAGTAAGCAGATGCTGTTGAGTAATTCCCCGAGTGTGTGTCGATCCAGACTTTGTGCGGGATTTAGCAGCCCAAAGTTTTTCTTCTTGGTCAAGAATCTCAGAAAGCTCCGCTTGAAGATTTTTTTCCAGGCCGACAATGAAATCATTTGGTGAAATAGCAATTGCCTTTTGAGCACCAGAGATCCTCCGAAGGATTTTCTCTTTTCTATGAAAAACATTTCCAAAAATTTCTTTGTTCCAAGCACGAGCTTTGACAGGGAAGTGATTAATGGCTGGCGTGAGTCTATTACTAAACTCATTCCAAGTATTCTTAACCATTGGTTCAAAACTTGGGTGATCAAGCCACATAGGTTCCATCCTAAATGGTCTAATTGTCTTGATGCCACCTTCCCCACCAGAGTTTATAAGAAGCGGGCAGTGGTCAGAATGGGTTCTCATAAGGTGGGTAACAGATGCATTGGGAAAACTAAATTTCCAGTCCATATTAGCCATCATCCTATCTAGCCTCTGCTGGATTAATCTATCTGAGTTCCACATATTGACCCAAGTAAACTTAGGCCCCCTAAATCCCAGGTCAATCAAGTTACAATCACTGATCATATCATTAAAAAGAGACACCCTATTCATGCAAACCCTATTCCCCCGCAATTTTTCAGCACTATTTGTGACATCATTAAAATCACCTACTACCAGCCAGGGACAAGAGATAGTAGAGGCAACCGATTTAAGATTATCCCACAAAAGTAATCTTTCATTTAAAATAGGGCTAGCGTAAATAGCAGACATGAACCAAGATAGATTAGAAGGGATAACCTGAATCTTAAAGTGTAATTCCTGCTCTGTAGACGCCATCTTCGAAATATTAGTCTCGTAATCATTCCAGAGCACAAGGATTCCACCCTTGAACCCTCTAGCTTCCACCCCTAGGAATTTGTTGAAAGGAAGTTTTCTTGCTTGGTCGTCCATCTTTTGGCCACTGAGTCTAGTGTCAATTAAAATCAACACTGTAGGCTTGTGAACATGGATGAGGTGCTTGACCGCCTTAACAGCTGCAGGATTACCAAATCCTCTAACATTCCACATAATGGATCTCATGTGAGCTTTTTCAGGAACCATATTATTAGACAGATGTACTTGATTCATAAATAATATGCTAAAAATAGAACCAACCCAATTACTTAGTACTACTATCAACTAAACACATGTTAGGTAACTCACCTTGTCCCTTACCTCCCTGAGTATTCTCATTCTTACTCTCTTGCACATTAGATGCCTTTGTTGTGAATGTTGACCCTTTTTCCACCGAATCTAATTGGGATCGCGACTTCCCAACTTTCTTATGTCCTTGGCTTTTTGAAGGAATATCCTTGCGGCTTCCTGCTTTCCCTGTGTCCCTGGGCTTAGAAAAATTCACATAAGTAGTTAAATTGTTTCTCTCATTATGATCATAATCAGGACTAATAAAAGAAAATTTCGAGGTGTTATCGGATGAGATTATGGCTTCCTCGATAGTCTTCAGCTTTATAGGCCAACTCCCCGACTCTTCTTGGATTTTTGTATTGGATTTGACCACTTCCATCTCATCATGCGTTAAAGCACAGCCCATCCCGACTCCAACCAGATTCTCATTTCGGTCCATGCTATCCATTTGGCCCATCTGTGCACACCGGCCCGTCTGCTTACTCTGGCCCAGATGGACACTTCGGTCCACCTTCTCAATTCGGTCCACCTTCTCAATTCGGTCCAAAGGCCCAAGCCCACCATTCCTCAACAGCTTCATCCCTTCACTGCTAGCCTTCTTCACGTTATCAGCATGTCCACCTCTCCCAAGTATATCCACCTCTTCCATGTGCATGTTGTCTGCCACGTCACCCTCCACTAGGCGTCCACCTTCTTTTCCATGCACATGTTGTCTGCCCACTTTCACTTCTTTACTTATAATATTCCCCACTTCCACATATTGTAATCCTGTCACACTCACCAATGGCATCGCACGACCTGTTGTCTCCTTACCCGCCCGGTCGACTGCAGCGTGCCCGAGACCATCGTGCCCGACAGCTTCTTGGGCGGCAGAAATCTGAGCGACATCAGCGTTATCGATACCGACCGCAGCGTGGCCGAGACCATCGTGGCCGACAACATCTTGAACGACAGAAACCCGGGCGACCTCGGCGTGGGTAGCTCCCTCGATTCCAGCTTCGTGTCGAAAGACCTGTCTGACCCCCTCCACCTGCATTTGCACTTCGACCCCACCTACACCATGCTCAGCATTGTTAGAACAACGCCCCTCCTCTCTTTTCCCCGAACGGTATTGTTCTCCACCATCCTCCCGAGCTTTCCTCATCCTTGTGTCATCCTGGTTGTTTCCACTCCTTCGAGGTATTATCCCAACATTGCGGTTTTCTCTCCACTCACTGTCGGTCCCGACCGCATCCTGTCCCCGCTCCCTTGGCTCCGAGCTGGTCTGGTCAGTTGTTCGATCTATGATGGTCTGCCCGGTTTGATCATTCCCGGTGGTATTTCCGGTGACCTGCTCCGTATTCTTGCGGTTGCCCGTTCGGTTATGAGGAAGTAAGATCTCCATTTGATTTGGGTGCTTTGGGTCCATTGTTCTTTTTTGATTCTCACGCCAAATTCTAGCTGTTGCCGATGATTTTTTCCTGCGAGTAACCAACATCCAGGGTCCCCGATCGCCATTTGGGGTTTCTGAATTTGTAACAGTAGATTCAGTCGTGTCATTACCTTTTGCATTTTGGGCGTGATCCTCCGCCCTAGGAACTGCCAGTATGACAAGATTACATGTTTCTTTACTATGACCCGCCATGCCACACGAGAAACAAATCGATTGAATTCCTTCATACGATATTTTTTGAGAATATCCATCAATATCGATTGAAGATGGGAGTGGTTTGCTCAAATCTAGTTGTATACAAAGCCGTGCATATTTTCCTCTCTCGGCATTTATGGTATAACTGTCAATTCTCAATAAAGGTCCTATTGTATTTCCAATTCCATGCAGAATTATTGGGTCAAAATACTCCATTGGTAGGTTGGGCAATCTGATCCAAATAGCCACTTTGGAAATATTTGTTCTTTCTGGGTTGAATTTGGGTTCCCAAATTCTAATGGATAAGAATTGCCCATTAATGAACCAAGGACCATCTCTAAAAACCCTATCCATGTCTCCAGAGCAGGTAAAATTGATTAGATAAAACCCTTCCCCAAGTAAAATGCAGGACATTTCCCCTTCCGGTTTCCATAGACTACGAATTTTCAGCACCATGAGGTGGTACGGTATGCTTCTTCCTATTATTTTGATGATAATAGAATGTTCGTACCTTTTGTGTATCCTTGCTTTCTCATCTCTGGATATGGAATATGATAGTTTACCAGAAGATTCCATTTCATCGTTGCCTCTTGGGGTAGAAGATTCAGACGAATTCATACATTCTTGATAGAATGCGTTTTTGTATGCGCCATGAACTATCCCGGTGAGTTTATCCCTGTAGGAGCTGGAGATTGTTGCTGTCTTTTGTGCCTCCTCTTCCATGCCTGGCAGATTATGCAGTTGATCCTCCTTGAGTTTGGTGTTGCTATTCAGAATTTCTGCAGTCTCTGCTGCAGTAAGGGAATTTGTGTAATTTGAGAGCATTTTGCCAACAAATTTTCTATTATTGATTATTACCAAAACCACCTTACTTCTTGCCTAATATCTCATCTCCCTTAATTAGATTGAGAGACACAACACCTATTAAGTTAAATAACAAGGAACTACATGATACGTGTTGTGTCTCTCAAACTAATACCAGGAAAACGGTAACTCCAATTAACTAATACGAGGAGTGACTCACAATACAACTCATTTTGAAAATTTGTTTCTATCCCGATTTAAATTTTTTATATTTAAATTTAGATTTTCAATTAGGTGTAAAAGTTTTAAAAATAGTACGAATCATATCAACCATTAAAACTTATATAAGATATTAATTAGTATTCATATAAAATATAGTTAATTTAATAGTTCAATCATTTTTTTTAAATTATTTTGAGTATAAAATTTATTTAAATATTGTCCAAGTAACTTATTTAATGTAGTTTTAAATGTTAGTTTTTATTTGAATTGTGTATTTTTTTTAAAAATTTAAACCAGATTAAAAAATTATAGTATAAACGAATAATTTATATTTAAGTGGATGTTTTTATAGTCAACTTGATAAATTTGGTACCATATATTTTCCCCCCGAAATATACCTCAAAATAAGATTCACATGTGGATATACTGAAAAAGTATACCCGCGAAAGCGATTCGCGGATGTCCTAAAAGTATCACCGCTCATAGCATTCGCGGTCGCGGATAGAACAATGATGAAATCATTAATACGAGAGAGATAGATTGCACGTAAAAATGAAGAAAGATAATTTTGCTTTTCAGCTGTAAATCAGATTTGTGAGTAAAATTTACACGTGCGAATCGCATTCACGAATAAGATCATTAACGGGTGATATTTTTTATGTTCATATAGAATTCGAAGATAAGTGTATTTTTGTATTTTATTCAAAACTGATCATATTTTTGTATTTACTCTATTTTAAGGTATATTGTGAAAAAAATATTACAACTTAATGTCCCCTTCCGAAATAATACTAATAATAAAATCGACCCGTTCCGTTTTCTGTTTTCACCCTCCAGCGTGGATTCAAGAGAGACAGCGGAACTCAACTGCACTCACTGACGACGTCATAACAGCTACCATCCTTGTTTGTAGGAGGAGAGGAGAGCGATCTCCGTCTGGTCTGGCTTATTTCCACCACTCCGTCAGATCACTTTCTCCATCTGTTCAAAACCGGAGAAGAAGAGAATAGCAAAAAAAAAGCAGGCCTCTCCTCTCTGTGTGTCGAGGCTCGAAATCTCGCCGGAGATTCCATTAATTCCGGCCAATTGAGCTCGACAAGCCGACCAAACAGAGGGAGAGGCAGTGTTTCTTTGTCGCGGAGATTGGCTTTGCTTTGAGAAATTAAACGAATTTCGGAAACCATGTTGTTCAAGAAACCAGAGGAATGGAGTTTAACGTGCAATGCAGGCAAAAGAGGAATCGAAGGCTAAGCTCGGGAGAATCTCACACGCTACAGATGCCTAAACGATCCGCTTCCAGTTTCCCTTGCCTTTAGCCGTAATTCATTCTTGCTTCTCTGTCTTGGGTTTGAGCTTATAATTCTTCCTCCTCTTGCTTCTGCTTACCAAGTCGGCGCCTCTACCTCACGGTACGCAGTGTGCTTGTCGCTCACTTTGTTGAATTGCCTTGAAGTTCGTGTTTTTGGTTCTGGGTCTGTCTTGATTTCCTCCCTTCAGCTCCGTTCGGTGGCCAAAAGTTGGGTTTTTCTTGCTCCAATCTGGTGAGTTTTTGGTGTACTGTTCCATCGATGTAGGAATCCAAAATCTCAAGCTTCCAGCCCTTTCACTTCAAAATTGAGCTGAATTGAGGATTTTTTATGTGGGTTAGTCCTTTAATTCTCGTGGAGTTGTTTCTTTCGGGCCGTGATCTCGTTGATCTGAGCTCCAGTTATGTTATCTGCAAGTTTTTCCTGCTTCTGTTGTTGGTAAAGTAGTTTAATTTAGCGCCATGCGTATATAATTCCGAAATGATTACCATCAACTGCTTAGATTTCTGTTAACTCATCAAGTATAATTTCTGTTATTTATTTTCAATTATTTTCCAATTATGAATCCTTGATATGGATTTACTTGTCTGCTCAAATATTCTACCGCTCTTTCTGCAGAAGATGGACTATCTTTATTAAAATTCTATGGATTCTATGGATGGTGCCCTATTATCATGCCAACCCCAAGTATGGACTTGAAGGGATTGTCTTCTCCATCCTACTTTTCTGAGGATTCATGTTTCCTTGGCCAGGTACTTCCAAAACTTGTCCTTTTAACTGAAATCAATAGTTTCTTATTCTCCTAGGAACATAGTAAGTTTTGTCATGTTATATGATGTTTCTCTCCGTAGCACTAATTCCTGTATCCGTACTTGTAGACTCAGGTTAGATCTTGCAAATCAGAGTTTTTTCCCGAACAACATGGTTAGTCGTCCCTTGTCTCTTTCCTTACAATGCTTCTTTTGATGTGTATTTTGTTAATTTTTCTCATTAATTTTATGTACTTATTTTTCAGGAACAAACAGTAGAAAGCCATTTGACTCACCAAACTTCCAAAAATTTACTCCATCGGATCATCTCGAGCCATTTTCAATGCATGATCGGGAACTGAAACTTGGGTTGGATCAGTATTCTGTACAAAATGCAAAATCCCCTGCAGATCGCCCCCAATTATTAAGATCTTTAGAGCATGATCCTGGCTCTGTAGCTGGTATTAGTGCAGCACAAGCATCGTTTGCAGATTGTAGGGCTAATGGCATAGTTCCTCCATATGGGAACAGTCTCTTCTCAAGCTCACTGCCGGATCTGTTTAGCAGGAAATGTAGGGCCTCTGTCAACTTGATTTCCATCCTCCATTTGTTGAAACTTCATATCTCTCAGTGCTTCATCATCATTGTTTTTGGAGAAAAAAAAGAACTTTTTTGCTTTCGAATGCTTCAAATTTCATTAATGCTGCTTAGAGCTGCTAGTTCATATTTTTGTCCAAAAATGAGCGACTTTCTGTTTAAGCGTACCTTTGTTTGTATGGTTGTGCAGTGAAATTGTCAACAAGAAGCACTCATTTTGATAAGACCATGGATACTGCTAAGCTGCACTACGATGAAGAGGAGCCCTTTACATCTATTGAAGAAATTGAATCACAGACCATTGGGAACCTCCTTCCTGATGATGATGACTTGCTTTCTGGAGTGACAGAAGGACTTGATTTTGTTATGCCACAGTCTAATGGTGATGATTTGGAAGAGTTGGACGTGTTCAGCAATATGGGAGGAATGGATTTAGAAGATTGTGATTCCTCCATAATTCAAAGGAACATTAATTCTGGGAAAGACGGTTCAGCAGTTCATAATAAGCATTTTTCTAGGATTTTGTTCGTGAGAAACATAGATAGTAATATTGATGATTCTGAGCTCCAGATTCTTTTTGAGGTTGGCTTTTCTTTCCCCTATTTCTGAGTGTATTCTGCTTTTACTGTTTATTTATCCTTTTTTTGTTTGATTTAGCAATATGGAGAGGTCCGCAACCTTTATACTGCATGCAAGCAGCGTGGATTTATCATGATATCTTATTATGACATTAGAGCAGCACGAAAGGCCATGGAGTCCCTCCAGAACAGATCAATAAGAGGCAGGAGACTTGACATACATTACTCTAATCCAAAGGTCAAATTTTCCTGGACAAAAACTGTAAATCGTTGCATCATATTAATAGTTCGTGTAACTGATCTTCAGTTATTTGTCTTGTAACAGGACAACCCAACAGAGCAAGACACAAATCAAGGGATACTTTTGGTCTCTAATCTTGACTCCTCTGTTTCAAATGATGACCTTCGTAGCATTTTTTCCGGTTATGGTGATATCAAAGAGGTAATCCATTTTCTTAGTTTTCCTGTTTGCATGAGGAAGACAATTTGTGGGCCCAGTTAATGTTCGAGACATGTTCCTTTGACTGCAGATACAAAATGTTACACAAAGGAATCACCAGAGGTTGATTCAGTATTTTGACACTCGAGCGGCAGAAGCTGCTTTGCGTACCTTGAACAGGAGTAACATTGCTGGCAAGCAGATCAAACTTGACAGATTCTCTTCTGGAAGAATAAAAGGGTAAAACTCTTAACACAAGAATCTGCCTCATTTTGGTATCAATTAATTAGTACTTGTTCAAATTTAACATCTGCTGTTTATGCAGGTTCTTGCAGCTTTCAAATGAGTTGGAGCAAAATAGCCCTTCAAATCACTCTTTGGGATTCTCTGGTATTAGTTACTACTCTCAAAACACAATTGACTTCTTCATTTATTTGTCACTCTATTCTCCAATTGTTGTCTAATTAAAAAAATTCTTCAGGGCTCCCATTCAGAGGAATCTCTTCTTCTGGGATGGAAAATGGAACTCCTTTGGGCATGAAATCTTCGATGCGTGTCCCATTTATTGGAAGTCCGATCCACCATGGCACCTCTTCTTTTGCCCCTGATGGTTTGCAATCTCTTCTGAGGGTTGAGTCAGGAACCCCCCAAGGGCAGTCAAGTTTCGATGTTCAGGAATCGACAAACTTCCACCCTCATTCACTTCCAGAATACCCAGATGGTTTCATAAACGGGATTCCCAGTTCTCCAAATCTTATGGGTACAAATTTTGGTCAATGGCCGCCTGAAGTTATGGATGGTAGGCAATTACACCGGATCGGCTCAAATGGACATTCTCTGGAACAAGGTGGTGAGTAAACTTACATAATGAGTTGAGTATAATTTACAGTAATTTTTATTGAAAATTTGAAAGCATCTTTTACTGTATCAAAAAGCTGTTGATTATCTCACCAAATTATCGCCTTCTTACTTTCATTTTCTTTAATTATTTTCCTTTAGATTATCAAGTGCTTCTTTGATTTATGATGTTAAAATGTTTGCTAGTCCAAATATAGTCATGGCCTTAAATTTAGGTCCCAGCTACCAAAATGAAAGAGATTATTACATGACCCCAAGTTAATGCTCAAAGTCTTTCACGAAAGGACATGGGTTCCATCCAAATCTCAATCTGTGATTGATCACGAGCATTCCCTTATTGCTTTCTTGCAGTTCTTCACTGCTGTAAGATTTCATTTTTTATTTTTTTAATGGTGGGTGGGTTCCTTAGTTTATGGATCTCCGGGGAGCTCTCCAATTTCAGGACACCACCTTATGTGGGGAAACAACTCGTATCGGTCTCAACCACCCTCAGGGATGATGTGGCAGAACTCACAATCATCGTACTTGAACGGGCTTGCAAGACTCCACAGTCTCCCATCTTCAATGCTGAACGCATCAACCTTAAACCAAACGAACAACCTACACCATGTGGGGTCTGCTCCTTCAGTCAACCCAACTGCTCTCTGGGACAGACAACAACAACAACAACAACCTTATGCTGTTGGGTCTCCAGAATCATCGTCTTTCCATCCCGGTTCTTTGGGGAACATGAGATTTTCGAAAAGCTCACTTCATTCAGTTGACTTTGGTCCTCACATGTTTCCTCCTCATGTTGGTGCGGACCCCTCGAAGGTCATTGGGCTCCGATCTCCTCATCGCATGATGTTTCCTGGGAGAGGAGGGCAAATGGTGGGCCCTGGTTTGAGTTTGTTTGATTCTCCAAATGAGCGTGTTAGGAGCCGCAGACATGAAGGTGCTGCTTCGAGTCAAGCTGATAAGAAGCAGTTTGAGCTTGATGTTGATCGTATAATTCGCGGGGAGGATAAGAGGACTACTCTCATGATCAAAAACATCCCTAACAAGTATGTTTTCTCCCCTATATCATCTTCCAACATATGTATCTATTGTTCTAGGTCTGGTAGTTGATTGTAATGTCTAGAGGGTTTGATGTTTTATGATAGGTATACATCAAAGATGCTTTTAGCTGCGATTGATGAATTTCATCGAGGAACTTATGATTTCATTTACCTACCTATTGACTTCAAGGTAAGTAAGTCCCTTTATTTACGTTATAATGAAGTTTTCACTGTTTGGATGAGTTCATTGGATGTTTGATTTTATGCAGAATAAGTGTAATGTCGGGTATGCATTCATCAACATGACTGATCCAACCCAGATCATTCCATTCTATAAGGTGTGTATAGCTTGTTTTCCATATTTAGCAGCAGGATAACGGTGAAGAAAATACAATGGATGATGGATTATAAAGAGCTTGTATCTATGTACTTTTGGTAGGCATTTAATGGGAAGAAATGGGAAAAATTCAACAGTGAGAAGGTGGCGACTCTTGCATATGCTCGGATACAGGGAAAATCCGCTCTTATTGCCCACTTTCAAAACTCGAGCTTGATGAACGAGGACAAGAGGTGCCGACCCATTCTGTTCCACACTGAAGGCCCAAATGCTGGTGATCAGGTACCATATTACTTACCATTTGATCAGACATGGGATGTTGGCAATAAACTGACCAACAATATGACATTTCTGTTAAGAAAATGAAGCTGAAGCATGATAATGTTGGAATTTTGCAGATACCATTTCCCATGGGTGTTAACGTTCGGTCCAGACCTGTAAAGACTAGGGTCAGTTCTTTCGAAGAGAACCATCAAGGAGCAGAATCTTCCAACAGAGATTCATCCACAAGTCCCATCCGGGACTCGGAGTAACCAGAGATACCTATTGATCCTATCCTCTCAGGGAGCAGACCCATTTTTGAAGAAGCTAATGCTGAGAGAGATTCCCATTTTTCTTTGGGTCTGTATAATAAATAATATATACATAATTGGAAGACTAAGTGATGATGATTAGACAGAGGGAAGTGGCAAAACTCGTTAAGCTTCCAAGTTTTGGATGGTCTTTGGCAGTGAAAGTGACGTTGTGTAGTGCTTTTCTTTTTTGGGTGTTTCATCCATTCTTGTAATTCTTGACATTTTTATTTTATTTTTTGCTTCTGCTGAATTTGTCTGTCTTTGTTCATGTTATGTTCTCCCCTATATCTGATGTTCGGGTTTCTTAGGAGTTGTTTTGTACGAGTAACTGTCATCACCAACTGGAACCCTATAGTAAGATGCAGCGTTTGTCTCCTTCCTCCCTCCATAGATCGATTATTTTGGTGACATCTTGCTGCCGCATGATATCTTCATCCATGTAATGGAAGTTCATCCTTGATGATACACACACATTAGAAAGTCGACACCAGAAGTTATAACTAATGGAAAAAATCATGAAAAGTCTCTAAGAGGAGAAGGGAAGATGAAATGAAGTTAGTTATCTAAGAAAAGACATCTCCGTATTAGTGATGGGTTATTAATATTGGACTGAGTTATTTTTAACATTTGACCCAATAACGCTTTAGATTGAACTTATTAAAAGCCCAACTACATTTGGGCGTCGTCCTATGGCCCTTAAATGCGACGCATTTAAGGATGCACCAAATATGAGAAAACTCAGATTAAGTGTGTGACATCGCATCTATTGACCACCTCAGTTGGTGCGCTTGCACACCAACGAATTAGGCCGATTGCTTTTAGCACGCCTATGATTAAACAAACTAAAATGATAGTTTACAGTGGAGTAACCACTACAGAAAAATGTTTTTTAAAATAACCACAGTTGGCTCGCATCAGAGACAACTCAGATTATTATGGTATGATTTAATTTTACCATGATACATGTATGGAATGTTATAAATACAGACTCATCATTATTATTTGGAGGTAAGGATTCTATGATACTAAAACAATTACAAAATCTGAGTACTTGATACAACGAACCTCCGACTAACTTTGTCATCCGAGGGGAAACAACGGGAACAACTCGGGCTTTCTTTTGTATAGGCAAACGCTAAAAAGAAGAATCTGATTTATGTAATGCAACAAGTAGTAAGTACGAACGAGGTTTTGCAGGCGTGACCGAAAGGAGTTTCAAGGACCCACGGACGTTACTTTTCCTTTTGTGAATGGATTTGGATCATAGATTTTTTAAAGATTTGGCAGGTCATAGTATATTGTTATGTGCGACAGCACTCCTACAAGAAGAAGACGACACTCATCCCAGAGGAGCTGGAGAGAGATTCGACGGTTCTCCACCGTAAGTAACATCAGTTTCTTCCCTTGTCATCATTTATTGTTATATATATATTATATAGTATTCAGCTTTTTTAGGGTATATATATATATGTATGTAGTTGTATTGCATTGGTATATTATATACACATATATTCCCCCAGCATGCTCGAACAAAAAAAGCACACGACAAGTTGGCAAAGAATCCGACATCTGTACCATATCGTATCCAAGGAACCTAGATTTTTCCTAGAACTCATCGACTGATCAGAGACGTCTGTGTTGCGCATGAATTATGAACATGAGAAATTCATGCATGCGCGCTACATCTCTTATCATTCATTATAGACTACGTACCATCACATCTACACCCGTCACTGTCCACAAATTAATCATAAATTTGCGTGGTATGTATCCCACATCGATCTGTCACATAGACACTTCAATGAAAATTAGTATATATAGACATATTAAAATTAGTTATAATATATACAATGGCTGTAGTTTTGTCAAACTTAGAACTAAATCGCAACACGTTTATAATTAAAAATACGTGAAACTCAATGACTAAGTCGAACACTCAACCAACCTCAAGAAGATCGTGGAAGATCAGGGTGCATTTGTATGATTAGATTGTGTATTATTAGTTTGAGGACATGAATCGTCTCATTTAGAGATGTCATTTAGAAATATATGAATATACAAGTTCAAATTGTTGGAAAATAAAGTTGAATTTAAAATGAGATAAAAAATGAAAGGTTTTATATATATAAACGGCGTAATTTATTGTAACACTTATTCTGAAAAATAAAATAAAAAATTAGATAAACTTATTAAAAAAACTATAATGTATATATTGAAAAACAAAACTTTAAAAAGATAAATAGATCTTAAAGGTTCATTTTTCTTAAGAAATATGCATTTTTCGTTTTTTATAATTACTTTATTTTTCCCATATTAATATTATTTTCCAATTTATTAGTAATTTTATATTATATTTGATTATTTTTAAAATAATCAAACAATAACTTAAACAACTTAAAAGAAATAATCATAAATATTGTGGTTATAAAAAGTCTGTAATTATAATTCTTCAAAGCTTTAAGTATAGATAAATTAAAAGCACGCCTTTATGTTTTATTAATCATAGAAGTACCATTTAATTTTTCCTAATTTTGTCTCTTTATCGTAGTTTTCATCAAATTTCATCTAAATATACCGTATCTTACAATATATATATATATCCTCATTTGAATTTTACTATATACCTTGCGGCCTGCCATCTCCATGCCAACTCCTAAAAGAGAAAACAAAAGAAAGAAACATTCCAGAGAAAGATTTGTTCGTCTCATATCGTTTTCACTTTGACAACATACTTTTTATTTTTTTATTTTTTTTATAAATTTAAAAATCATAAAATAGTAAATTTGACCGATAAATAAATATTGCCCTCCTCTTCCAACCCTAACTTAACTTCCTTCCTTCGTTTCCTTCATCTCTCTCTCTCTCTCTCTTCTTGTTGTCCTTGTCTCAATCGCTACATCTCTCTCTCTCTCTCTCTCTCTCTCTCTCTGTCTCTATCTACTACTAGCTTTAAAACCCTAATTTTGTGTAGGAGATCAGATCAGTTAAGGTGGATCGAAGACATGGAAAGAGGCCGCTTCCTTCTGAAGCACCGAAGAAGGAGGAGAACACAGTCGTTGTTTCTGGGCAAGACGGCGAACACTTCGCACGCTACCAATCTTTCTCCGAAACAGACGTCTCAGCCATGGTCTCGACTCTGACCCGCGTCATCGGGACGAGCCACGAGGCCCAGAAGAACCCACCTCGAGCCGCCAAAGACGACCCTTCTACTAATCTCGGTATATACAAATTTCTCATCTCATATATCTTTCCACGATTTTCTGGATACGGATGTCGCAAGATAGTTGCTATTTTTAAGAGTTCTAATTCATATGCATAATTAAATTTAGTTATTTGTAAGTAAGAGTAATTTAAAAAAAAAAAGTAATAATGTTTTATAAGTAATGATTATATCACGTGTCGATTCAATAAGTTTGATCATTTTTAGAAAATTTTAAAGTAATAATTTAAGAAAGAAAATTAGATGTCAAGTTTTGATTAGCTTTTAAAAGTCTTACATGATAATAGTTATGAAAGAATGGGTAGATTGCGTAGTTGTAAATGAGAACGACGAACTATGAGTCTACTATTATTTCCGAAACATCATCACTGACAGGTAAATAAGATTGCCTAGATCTTTCTTTCCCACATACGTCGTATGTAGTAGCATTTAGGTGTACTTTTTTATACATATAATGTCGGTCGGACAGGTGTTGTTCGATTGTTTTACATGATCTTTCATCGAATAATGTCATTCCAAGTTGTCCAATCTTTACTATACCAGACAAAGCAGTGTTTGGTTTGACCCCGTTTCTTTGTTCTTCCTACCTATAGAAAACTTCAAACTCAATCATGGCTATATAGACGAAAGATTACGTGGCTTACTATAATTCTTTCCTTGGTCAATTCAATCGTTTTGATCCCCATTCACACATTGTCCTTTCCTACATTATATATATAGTACAAAAGTGTTATCTGCTCTACATGTTAGTGATTTAATTTCTCAAGCAAAATATGTTTATTTATTTATTTTTAGAAAAAACCATCATGCATTGCATTTTCATCTAGGGTTTGGAAGAATCTTCTCCATTTGTCCATACATCATTAGGATCTCATGGTCACTTGTATTCGCAGCAATGGTGTTTGTTTTATAGATCTATCCATATAGAATAAATATAGTCATGGATGGTGGTTGACAATAAGTACTGTGTATGTATATATGGTGATGAATTTTTTGCCATTTGATTTGTTCTTCGAAATTAACATAGTTTGTCCTTCGATGGCAAAAGACAATAGTACAAGAGCTGGTCGAAGACACTACAGAGGAGTGAGGCAAAGGCCATGGGGGAAATGGGCAGCAGAGATTCGCGACCCGAAGAAAGCAGCTAGGGTTTGGTTGGGCACCTTCGACACTGCCGAGGATGCTGCTATTGCATACGACAATGCAGCCCTAAAGTTCAAAGGCACCAAGGCAAAGTTGAACTTCCCAGAAAGAGTTCAATTTGCGACAAACACCGAATCGGGCGGAAGCAGCTATCATTACACGGCAAATACAGTTGTTCCGACCACCGCAGCAACTGCTTCAAACATCAGCGGTTGTTATGTTCCGGAACAAATGATCGATGAATCTGGTCCACCTCAGCCGACACCGCCAACAAGGACATTGGACTATGATAGTAGCTGTTACTCAGACGATGTAATGCAGTACGCGCAGCTGTTGTCGAGTAACGATGCTGATTACCAATACTTGATGTCAAATCTGATGAGTGTGGATCAAAACACGACTGGGAATCTATTTGATTCTTCTCATCATCATCATCCTCAGTATTCTACTTCATCTTCTTCTCCAACGTCATCTTCCTTGGGTTCGGGTTTCCACAGTCATGGGAACTACCCAGCTTGGAATAACAAAAGGGATGATGAGTAGCAAGATGTTGATCGATCGCGGGGGTCGTATGCCGCCGCTGCCGCCGCCGGTGGTTCATATGTAGCAACCCGATGTTTTCCTTCAATAATAAAAATGTACTAAATATTTCGAACTCGAAGTGAGGATCTTGGATCTCTGTAACTGCGAAACCTCGACATCTGAGTGTTAGTGAAGTGTTCACATTTGATCAGATGAAGGACCAAATCATTTTGAGAACGATTCTTTGAAAATCTTGTAATTTTCTGTAGCTAGGGTTAAGGGGTTTTATAATTTGGCAGTTCATTCTAAGTTTTTGTCCAGAGACGTGCGCGTAATATTATGTCTGTTTTAGATCACATCGAATTCGTTTCTCCAATGGAAGAACGACAACAACAGGAACAAGAAAAGGTACAAAACAAAATACTAAGAAGAAGACAAAGGAATTGCTGGGCCATTGAAAACATCCTCCCACTTATATCGATAAGATGAAGATTCAAGCAAGTGGGTATGTACGGTTGAAAATGCTCGCTTACCGACAAAATCAATCAAATCAAATCCAAGGAAGCTTCTTCTGTTCTTTTTTTATAGGCCAACGCTTCTTCTGTTCTCTGTTCAGCTCAAATGTAACCGCGTATTTTTCACGAAATTCACGGAACAGCAAATAGTAAATAAAAAATAGAAAATAACAATACGAAGTTATTTTTTTTGTTGTAAGGTAATAGAATAAGTAATTCAATTGTTTTGTTTTTGAATTGTATATGAAAATGAAATAGAATAAAATGTGGTAAAATGATATATTTGTCCCTCCTTATATATATGTATAGTATATAATATAATTAAATTTATTAATTAATTTTAAAAATTAATAATAATAAAAACTTAAATATAATTAAAAATAACTTTTTAAAATAATTTATTTAAAATGACAATATTTTATATCTCCATATATTCTAACAATCCACAATATAATTAACAAAATAAGTTGACAACTATTTCTTTATATCCTTTGTAAATTCTCATCTTTGCATAAACAAAATCGTAATTCCAATATCTAAAATTGATAAACATAATTTATCCATATTCTTTGTAAATTCTCATATTGACAACTATTTCTTCATTGACTCATGTTCCGATTCCGACTTCTCATCGTCTTCATAACATTCAATACATATCGAATCAACATTTCTCAGTTTTTTTGAACAAGAACATCAATAACACATAACAGGAACATCAATTAATTGACCTGAATCAACCCAAATGAAACAAGAACAAGAATAGCATATCCGAACAAGAACATCATATTTGAATCAGCATGTTGTTATTAACATAAGAAGAAGAACATAATCAACATAACAAGAACATAATCAACATATATACTGAATTAACATAATAAGAACAACATAATCAACATGGCGTTATTTACTTCTCAATTTGAGAAGAACAAGAACAACATAATCAATAATTTCAGTACAAGAACAACATAACAAGAACAATTTGAGAACATAACAAGAAGCGCGATTAACACCTCAATTTGAGAACAACATAACCAGAACAAGAACGTCAATTTTGTTATAAACACCTCAAAAAGAACAACTTTATACGAAATTCGTATCACCTATTCAATTATTATTTCACAAAAATAACATGGTGTAAGTGTTAGAGAAGTCTGTATAAATAAATCTATATTCCTTAAATAGAAAATTCATAATAAAAAATAATGATTTTAGTTTTTTTTTTTAAAGTATAGAAAACAAATATTTCAAAAAATAGGTATACGCGCACCCCATATAGCTAGGGGTGTCAAAACGGGTCATGGGTCGACCCATGGGTCGTGTCGGCCTTGGGTCGTGTCAGAGACCCCCTGACCCAAACACGACCTGTGGAGTAGTATGGGTCAGGTTTGCAAACCCAAACCTGACCCGCGGGTCAGAATGACCCGTGATGAATGAGAGGGTTGGGTCAGACTGACCTGTTTGACCCTTATGACCCGCGGGTTGGTCTGACCCGTTTGACCCGCGCGGACACAAAAAACCAGAATGAACTGAGTCATATTACCACCAATTCTGTCAAATGCATACAAGATTACAAACCATAATGCATCCAAAATGCATCCACAATTCATACAACATTATTGACAGAATCACAACATAACTAGTTAACTACCAAATTCAAACTAGAATAACAAAAAGGAAACCAACATATATCATGAATGTACAAACCAGAATTTTTCCAAATTTAGTTTTGTTGCACTTGCTCCTTACATCAAGTCATTGCACTTGCACTTGCACTTGCTCCTCCCTTTTCAGTGGTTAAGACCTTGCATTATATACATGAACAAACCAACAATGATACAATGCATACAATACGATTATCAAATAGAAAACAACTTAATTTCAACAAATAGAGCCTTGTGACTCTTCTACCTCTGCCTCGCACTTGCCAACCGAATCAGCATCCATTAACTCAATTGTTTCTTCATTCACTCCTTCACATATAAATGCAAATAAGTTAACCAATAAAAATATACAATGAAACGAAATTGTAACAACAGAGGTCAAATAGGTTAACATACCTTTTCCATAAGATATCCAATCTCTACAAGACATGATCGCTTCAACAGTTTCTGGCTTAAGTGAACTTCGATATTCATCAAGGACACGACCTCCAATACTAAACATACCTTCGGAAGCCACGGTTGTAATGGGGACACTCAAAATATCACATGCCATTGAAGAAAGTACAGGACATCGATTGCTTTCACTTTTCCAATAACTTAAGATATCCAAATGTTCTTGTCCATCAAATAGCTCCTCATCTAAATAACGGTCTAGTTGGGACTTCTGACAGTGTTGATTGGTCGATCTTAGAGAGCCAAATTCCTGAAAATATACAAATAACAAAAAACATTATAATATTATCAAGTGAATGTATAAATAAAAGAAAGAATTGTTGAAATTATTACTTACATTGAACACAACACCTCCCATTTTTGAGTGTCGTAAAATCTGACCCTCAACACTAGAAGAACGCATCCTTTTGTATGAATCTTTAGAAGTCGATGGTCTTTCAGATGATTTAAACACATAAGCCTCGTACACCTCATATAACTTAGAGTGGATCATCGAAGCTTTCACCTTTCCAATATCTTCACCATACAACTTGTTGAATGCAAACTCAACAAACTGAAATTTGTACCGTGGATCCAACACCACGGAAATTGCGAGAATTTCACTAAAACTAGACCAATACTTGTCAAATTTCAGTTTCATCCTATCCACCATACTCTTCATGAAGTAACGTTCAGCAACGTAATCCTTGGCCAATGTCAAATTTATAACAAATACCAATGGAAAGTATAAATTGGCAGTTGGATACTTTGTCCCAGAGAAAATGCAAGTGAGATCATAAAAAGCACCCAAGAAATCCGTAATGGACTCAACTCTTCCCCATTCATCCGCAGTAGGACACTCTATGGAACTTCCAAACTCCATGTGTCGAAGGGGATTTTTATAGTGTAAGACACTTTGAAGCATTTCAAAAGTTGAATTCCACCTAGTAGGACAATCTTGCTTCAAACCTTGATGACCATCCATCCTAAAATCCTTCACATTTTTTTGAAAATCTACTTTTCTAACTTGAGAGCCTCGAATGTATTTCACCATTTCTCTGATTTTTTTGACAACCAAGTCAATTTCTTTTAACCCATCTTGCACTATCAAGTTTAAAATATGCGCACAACAACGCACGTGAAAAAATTCCCCATCTAAGATAAGTGGGTTATTTTGCAATAACTTATCTTTCAGCCTCTCCACACAAACATCATTTGAAGAAGCATTATCCAAAGTTAAAGAAAATACTTTATCAAGAATGCCCCAATCACTCAAAATATCATAAATCTCTTCTGCCAAAGCTTTACCAGTATGAGGAGGGGCCATAAAACGAAAACCCAGCAACATCTTACGCAACACCCAGTCACTATCAATAAAATGTCCAGTCAAAGCAATATATCCATCAGTAGTAACAGAAGTCCACAAATCAGAAGTCAGACAGATTCTACTTCGACATGATGCTAACATAAGTTTCATTGTCCCTTTCAGAGAAGCATGCATTTTCATGACATCAGCTTTAGCAGTATTTCTAGTGATCATTTGTATGCCAGGTCGCAAATATTGGAAAATAGCCTTTATCCCAGGATATTCAACAAACATAAAAGGCAAGTTATGCATAACTATCCCAGATGTGATCAACTCTCTAAATTTCATCGGATCAAATTGATTAGACTGCAAAGACATTGAACCGTCTGTACTTGCTATGAGCATTTGACCCACATCTTTCATATATCTCCTAGCACACTTTTCTCTATGACGCTTCATATTACCGGTTCCATACTTACTTGAACAAAGGTATTCAACCTTGCATTTCTTACACCGTGACTTACGTACTCCACCAGTTTGAGATAATGGGATAATGTCAAAGTATGGCCAAATTTGTGATTTCAAGATTACTGGTTTTTCTCCACTAGGCTTGACTACACTATCAACCATAACTTCTTTACCTTTACCAGAAGTAGCTGATGTTACTTCAAGCTCAGTACTAGGCATAACTCCTTCAAGTGCATCAATATCAACATCTATATCATGGAACCTCTCATCATCAAAACCATTTCTCAATAGTTGATCATCAATATGTACAAACAAAGGAACAGAAAACCAGTTTTTTTTTTTTAAAAAAAAAGAACAGAAAACAAGTTGGTATTTCAGTTCAGCCAAAGGTGCTACATCTGGGAAGAAACACAAACACCACTTAGACTCCTACATGCTTCTATAATCTTAGCACGGACAAAATCTCTCAATAAATTGGAAAAGTCAAGTAGCTTTTGTTAGCAGATGATTTTTAGCAACAAACTAAAGAAACGACTTTGTACACGGGAATACTCAAAGATCTCTAATCTTGACCTTTCACAAGTAACAGTTTGGTCTTTCGGAATCAATTACATAACATATGATTCAATGTCTTTCAGGTCTGGTTATGAAGATTAGTCACAATCTCATCAACATTTCAATTGCAGACAACAGTAAACCGGTATGAGTTCAACAAGAATCATATACATGACAAACAATGTGGCATAAAAAAGGACAGATAGTGGAACGCTTCAACGAGTGCCATCGGTTGAATTTCCAAGTTCAAATTATTTGAAGAATCTAGAAGGAGACACTAATGAATGACTTAAACCAAGTTGGTATTTCAGTTCAGCCAAAGGTGCTACATCTATCACCATATAATCATCCATAAGGGGATAAGAATACTCGAACAGGATGTTCTGCATACACGAGCAAAGAGAGTTGCATAGCATCTGTAGCTGTCTTTTAGACATCTTTGTTCATCAGAAAACACACATTCATTAATGGTTAACAGCACTGATACTCTCAAGAAAGCTAGTCTGCGTTTATCCCAGAAAGAGAATGAACAACAAACGTGTATAAATCTTGAAGAAGCAACAGACCATCAATAATCGAAGGTGCTATTATTTGACAAACATAACCAAATCGTCATTCAACACAGCAAAGCACAGAAAAGCAGACCGAACATCATTCAACAGACCGAACATCATCATTAACACAGCAAAGCACATCAAATCGAACCTAGCATAGCACAGCAAAGACCGAACCTTATCATTCATGCTGAAGTGCTGATAGAACGAACGAAGCTGCGCTGGAACGAAGCTGCGCTGGAACGAACGAAGCTGCGCTTGGAGAAGAAGGGAAATGAAGCCTCTGTCTTGAGTCTTCTGAATTGCTGCTAGGACGAACGACACAATACTAGGTTAAGACTTAAGAGACAACCACGGATGTTCGACACATGTAAGGTGAGGATTTTTTTTTTTTTTAAATACTGGTCACGGGTCACGGGTTGACCCGTGGGTCACACATTCCGACCCAAACCTGACCCGTGTTTCCACGGGTCAGCTACGGGTTGGGTCTAATTGACCCATGGGTCCAAAATACTGACCCAAACCCAACCCGTGGACGGGTCACCCACGGGTTGGGTCAATTTTTGACACCCCTACATATAGCGCATATTGACAATACGCGCACCCCAAGTGGCGCCTATTCATATGGGCGCCCAACACTTTCACTTTTGTTTTTAAAAAAAATTTCATAATGACGACTCGATGTTTAATCAAAAATAAAATTATGTATCTATTAAAAAAAATAAAAACTTATAGTAAGTAGATATTTTAATTGCACTTCAAATGATGCAAAAAATATTAAATTTGGATTTATGGATTGCCTGTACGGCATGCCGAAAGTTGAGATATGAAAATTTGACTTAAAAAATTATAACTCATACCATGTAAGTCCAAACTCAACACGGTTAACGTCATTTATGTTGTAAATCAATTATCTATGTAGGGTAATTTTTTTGATTAAAAATACAGTGATTTTGTAACCTAACATCGTTTGTTTTACAATTTGACCGAAATAAGTAAATGCATTAGATGAGAAATTTAATTATGTACTTACTCAAAAAAATTACGGTGCGTAGATAATTTAATTACGAATCAAATGACGCTAACTATGCGTTAAGTTTTTACTTTTAGACTGACTGTATAATACGATACGTAAAAAACTCTACATACGATACAAAAAAAATGAAAGTGTTGGGCGCCCATATGAATAGGCGTCACCCTGGGATGCGCGTATACCTATTTTTCAAAATATTTTTTTTCTATACTTATTTTTCTTAAAAAAAAATTAAAATGTTTAGTTTTTGAAAAAATTCAAAAATAATTAGTGCTTTGGATGTAAGTAAAAAATTATTCTGTGTATAGTGAAAATGACCGTGGGAGGAGAAATCATTTTTTCATTGTTTTGCCGCTCATCATCGCGCGTGACGTGACATGACGTCTTAGTTATCTTCTCTCTGCAATGCATGGAAGAGGAGATGCGTGGGTAGATAGTGTTTTTTTTAAAAGAATATATCCCAAAATAAATATTAAAATATTTTCCGTTTTAAAAACAGTATAAAAACATATGTATCATGAATACCATTTGCGGATAGAAAAATGCAACTTTTGTATATGCTGCAGAAAAAAATAATGAATGAGAGAGTAATTGCTGACAGGTGAAGAAAATAAATAGCCGCGAATGTCATTGACGAAATGAAAGTTTTACCTAAGAATATTTCAATAGTTACATTTCTTTACTGTTGGGAGGTATATTTTATTATTTTGAAATAAAAATAATTAGCTAGAGGGACCGTTTTCAATTGAGAGACGTGGAGGAAGAGGATTTTTCAAATGTTGCGGCTCTGCAGGGATCAGATTCAGAAGACATCATGAAACTATTTTTACTATATTATATATATATACTCATGATGATCACAGACGAGAAGAGACAGATGCCATGCGCCGCCGCATGCACGCCATTGCTTTGATAGCTTTCCTTTCCTTTTTAATCTTTTTTGCTTTCCTTCACGTCACTCACTACTTGCACACAGTTCTTCCAAAACCCTAAACCAGAAACCAGACCATCTGTTTTGTTTCAGACCATTTGTTGCTTCTAAATCATAAAGTTAGCGGAACAACATTTCAGCCCAATTTTATGAATGGCCCATTTGTAATATTGGGCTACTGTAAAATGTACTCGGATCATCAAATTCAATACTCCCGTCAGATATTTCCGACAGAAAAGCCGACCGCGCCATTGGTGTCGACAAGTTCAGTAACCATGGCAGCATCGACAGCGGTCATATCCTCAGCATCTATGGTTTCTATCACTTTCGCCTCTCATCCTGTGAAGCCATCAGCTCTGCCGCCCCCTCTGAAATTCTCCAGCAGGTCCCTTCCGCTGGTCAGCAGAGGCAGGTTCGTACAGTGCAAGGCGGTCGGCGAGAGCTCCGGGCCCGTGTATCAGGGTGTCTATGGACCCTGGACCGTTGAGCCTACTGACGTCAGAGAGGTACTCAAATTAATAATTGACCTTCTTTATCTTTGGAAATGCTAGCTTGGCTTTGAACTCTGATGAAATTGAAAGTCAAGAACCTGAATGCTTTCTTCATTAAAAATATAATTTTGAACCACATGAATAATTCGGTATGCTCGATGGTGTAATCTATTCTATAGCTAGAGAAGTACCTATTCTATTGGAACAAATGCTATTACCGGTTAGTATGAGCTTAGCCAAATCAGTTATAAAGAATCATCCTTTTCACCAGCTTCATCTTTTGTTCAAGTGTTTGGGTAGTGATCGTAAATCACTCAATCGATCTTACCCAAGTTTTTCAGTAATTCATTGACTTGTATCGATATCAGGTCATACTGTACAGATCAGGGCTAGTCACAGCAGCTTCATCGTTCGTGATCGCTTCTTCAACTGCATTTTTACCCGAGAACTTTTGGTTGAGAGAGCAAATCTCTCAGAACCTTGATTTCTTTTATGCCCTTGGAGCAGGAGGGTTGGGTCTCTCGTTAGTACTGATTCATATCTATGTAACCGAGATTAAACGCACTCTTCAAGCATTTTGGGGGCTTGGTGTTGTTGGATCTTTGGCGGCTTACACTTTCCTTGCACAACCTGCTGGTGAGAATTTGGTGCATTATGTTGTGGATAATCCCTCAGCTGTATGGTTTGTTGGACCTCTCTTTGCGGCACTAACGGGTCTTGTCTTCAAGGAAGGTTAGGTAGCGTAAATTTGTTTATTCGTCTGTTCAAAACAGTGGATCATCATGTGTTGTTTCCTTTTGTGGTCTTCTCGATTGTCATGTTTTAACAGGTCTGTGCTATGGAAAGTTGGAAGCGGGTATATTGACGTTCATCATACCAACAGTTCTTCTTGGACATTTGGTAATTATTTTGTTTTGATTCCTAGATTTAGTATTGTCATCCGAATACAGCAGTTTGAATCGTTCCAACCAATTAACGGAAAACTAAAAGAGTTGCTCTGAAATTGGCAGAGTGGGTTGATGAATGGCGAAGTAAAAACCATTCTGCTTGGGTCGTGGATGGCTCTGTTTATGGTGTTTGCTGCAAGAAAGTTCACTCAGCCAATAAAGGTAGCTTTATACTACAGTATTGTCAATCGTAATCAAATTTATGAAGTGATTGTTCCCCTAATGTGAGTTTTTGAACATTCTTGAAGGATGACATTGGCGACAAGTCGGTGTTCATGTTCAATGCACTCCCGGAGAATGAAAAGAAGTCTGTAATCGCTAGGATCAAACAGCAGAACTTTGACAAAGAGGCAGTAGAATGAAATGAAATCCATGCTACAACACTATATGTAACACGATAATGAAAAGTCAATCAAATACAATTTTGCAAAGTTCAGGCCACTTCGACGTTTGTGTCCAAAAAACACACATTCAGAGCTATAAAGCCATAACCGCAAGCCGGTAAGAATATATTATAACATAGACTGATTCCTTCTCCCTGACCAGACCAACAAAACATGTCACAAAATGGTCGTCAGAGCCGAACAAAATGGATTTTGAATCAGGTGGTGGTTGGTCATGTTGCGGCAGTAGTAACTTTGGGCTTTTTATTGCCATTGCTATCAATTTCATCACATAATTTCCGCTTTCCATTCTCATTCAAATCAGCAGTTTTCTCAAGTTCGACCTCCCCTTTACGGTTTTGTTCTTCATCATTTTTCTCCTCAGCAATGGTATCATCATCATCATCTAATTTCTCAGAAGCATCTTTGTTCTCTTCCTCAGACATAGATTTCTCTTCCACTTCCTCTTCTTCTTCCTCTTCATCGCACTTCCTTTGCAGGGATTCGATCACACCCATCAGCTCTCTGTTCACCTGTTACGGTTGTTATGCAGACACCCACCAAATAGATATTGATTCAATCAAACAATTTCCTGGGATAAGATTATATATAATATATGGTAAAGATGTGTTCTTGAAAATTAACCTGGGGATTTTGAAGAAAATCAGCAATGTCAGCTGGACAAGAGGGGCACTTCATGATGTTCTTCTGTGCTCTCAATGTCCGTCTGCCTTCACAAGTCCTCTGTCTTATAAGAGTTTGCCCTGAAAAGGCTCCCTCCAGGCAACCCTTGCAGAAGTTATGGGCACAAGGAGTTGTAATTGGCTGATTCATCACCTTTCTACACAGTTGACAGCTAAATTCTGCACAAATCAAACCATGTCTATTACTGCACCGTAGCCTAAAATTTGAACGCACTGAAAATTCTTAGGGAGCTACGCTATTATAACATCATCCACAAAGAAATTAATCAATCCAACCTTTGAGAAGTCTATTCCTCACGGACATAGGCTGTGATCGGCGTATGTTTTTCCTCACTCCGTTTTCTTCTGAAGAATGTTGTTTCTTACTGATTGGTGGAGACTTCTTCCACATCCAGCAACTCTTCGTCTCCTTCAAACCAAATAAAAAATCAATCACTTCACACAGAAAGAAATAGAAAAGGGCAAATTAATGGAGGACAATAATGTACTTACATCATAATCCCATGAAGGAGATCCTTTCCTTTCTGTGACATCGATGGCTCCCTTAAGCTCCCCGATAAGTGGCAGAGGTCTTGGTCTATCCCCATGTTCATCACTGGATAATAGATCCAATTCTAGTAAGCATCGGTATTCCGTAATGAGTATCAAAATGGATGGAAGATGATGAAACTGTATACCTTGTCCATGGGGCAGGCTCATTATCACATCGAACAAAGAGATATCTGCAGACTTTGAAACCCTAGAGGGATAAAAGAACCCAATCAGTTTAAACCACTAATTGTGCACAGCAAAACCGAGTTAGCAGGAAAAACCATTGTCCTTAGTTGCTTACTTGTATTCCATCCTTACGCCAACACTTCTCAATTCTATATATTCCATCATATCTTACTCCCGCTTCTGGGGCATAGTTGGACCGCTTCTCCTTGTGTGATCTGCCAAAATAAGAAACTAATATTAATATAACAGTCATCTAATATTCTTCTAGAAACCAGTAGGACCATGAAGGAATATAGGGAACAGTTCATAACTTATTATCAACCTACAGCACAATCAAGCAGTGTAAGGACTTTCTTAAGACAAATCGCAGTTTGAATGATAGATTAAACATGTACAAATAAGAAGGCAGAGCTATATAAAGGTAACAAAACGATCTAATATCTAAACCAAAGAAGGTTCTCTTCCCGCTAAATTCACTTTGTGTCCTACAATTTTCTTTATGTAACAATGGATTCAAGATAAATTACTCAGATGAATAAAAAATGCAAAATTTGACTTCAGATACCAACAACTCATAATGCCATTATATAGATTCACTAAAATATGATCAAGTCCTCACCACATCTGAGCTAGAAAAGATTATGTTGTCATGCTTCCCTAATTTTTAACCACAAGATATAACTTCAAATCATCTCTTTAGTGGCAGTAAAAAATGCTACTTCCTAGTGACGATACTTACAAGTAGAAGCTGATGAAAAGTAACTTACCTAACCACTCGAACTGGATACCCAAGCTTGCAACTGAGTCTCAAAGCCTCATTCATCTTATCAAATTTCTGATCAGATGATTGTGACTTATTTGTACGTTTATTGCCACTTAGGTCCCTTCCACCACTACAGCATGGTATAATTAACTGTATTAGAAAGTTATTCATACCCTCCAAAGAAAGCATGGAAAAATACTTAAGGAGATTTAACCAATAAGTTGATTCAAAAAAACACGGTAAGCACATCTGGCCAAACATTTTATGAATATATACATACTGAACACAACACTAATTCACTATGCACTTACCTATCACCTTTCTGTTTATGGAACTTCTCATCTATCTAGTAACAAGAAATTCTTACAAAATATGTCATCAATCAATAAGAGAAAAAAAATAACACTTAAGCAAGTAGTAACAGTTTCCACCATTGGATCTGAAAATGTATGTCCATTTTCAAAATTCCCGTCATCAATATCTATGTTTTTAATACCCATCTAAAACTACCCAACTTGACACTATGCAAAACCACCCATCAAATACCGTCAATCAAAAACTCAATTGTGGATTGTTGTACTTAAATGTCAAAAAAGCTGACGCGCCTTCTCTTTTGTCAGAAAACCAAATAAGGAAATTGAGTAAGTTCGGATGTAAGAGAACTTCGTAAGTACTAAATAGTAATTGATGAACGAAACGGATTACCAACAAGTACTAATTTCCAACCGACAAGGAGACAACTACAAACCATAGGACATGAGACTATTCCAAAACAATAACGATGTATGAGAACTTAAAGAGAATGGAAGTACTTTTAACACCAAAAACAAAAACGTGGACTGAAATAAATATGACACGCATTTGAAGAAACTTCAAATCCACTGTACTTCACATGCTCTTTTCATGTCAAACAATCAACATGTTTCGGCATAACCTAAAAAGGAAACCCCTCCAGAAAAACTACCAAACCAAGCAACAACAACAAAAAAGGACATTACCTCCCTGTATATAGAAACCACTCTCCATGGTCCTCATCATCTTCATACCCTCCAGAGAGAGCGACTGACTGGGCACCATAAGTTGACTGTCCAGCAATCCCAGCAACGTGGGGAAGGTGAGCCCCCCACTGCCTACACTCCATCCTGTCTTCCCAAGTTTCACCAACCAGGACCCCCTGATTTCTCTGCGGATCGTTCTCTGCAAGAATGGGACCAAAATGGTCAGGTGGCACTGTCACAAAGATTTTTCCACTACAGGCATTGGCCTTCCCCGCTTTCTTCGCCCTCTCAGTGGTGAAGGCCTTGTCAGGTCTGTTCTGGTTATGGATGAAGTGGCAGGCTTTCCCCTGTGCAGCTACGCTGTTGGATTTTGACAATTTCGCCATTCTGATGGCCATGACGAGAGTAGAGTTGATTCGAAGCTCCATCTTCGCCGGAATCTTGCCCCTGCAGTTGGCACATGTACGGTTTCTCTGTGACGATGTCCATTTCTGAAAACATTTCAAGCAGAAGTTGTGGCCGCATGGAGTCTGTAAAGGAGCAAGAGATTAGTTAGGGTCGAGACCGCTGCCTATAGAGGCGCAATCGATGCCATTATACTACTGTATGAGAACTTTGGAGGATTGCGAAGATGAAATCGAAGCGTTTTGTCGCTTTCCACACTATCTAACAAATGTAATATAGGTAAAAGCGGACAAGTTCAAATAGTCAATAGCTTCGATTCAACAATCGCTGCTGGAGACGTCTGCCCCCATTACAGAACTATGATTATCACTTGTAGCACATAGATTAATGCAGATCAGTTTTGCAAAGGGTGATTATACGCGAATGTGGACATGGAAACCTCACCGTGACAGGACGATCCAAAAGCTGCATACAGAAAGAGCAATTTAAGCTTCCATCAACGATATCCAGAACATCGTTCTCTTCTTTCCTCAGATTCGCCTCATCCTCGCCGTCCGATGGCCCAGCACTACCGCTGAGCAGTTGCTGGCGCTGCTTCGCCTTTTCCTGCTCAGACAATGAAGGGTCGGACTCAATCGCGCGAATAGCCGCCACCAGATCGGCAGAACCGCCTGATGCTGAAGGGGCGGCGACAGCTTCAGCCACAGCACAATCCAGAGAACAGTCAGGGCACTCCCAGTCGAGAGCTGCGGACATGGTGTCAGGCCGCCCGGAAGCAAGGCACGCCACGTGCCAGGGGGTAGCACACGTCTTGCACGTCAAGGTCTCCTCGGCCGCCGGCTTCTCCTTGCAGACCATGCATACGCCGTCGCCATCGCAGGGAAGTTGGTTAACGTGCGCCATGAATGGGGTGCAGGATAAGCCCGATTTGAAGAGAAAGAGAGCACAAATCAAGTGGTGACAGATATACAATACAGAAAATATATAAAAATATTCTCTCTATATATCTGCTCCGCCCAAGTCTCCACCCGCCTTCAAACTCCGACGAAAGATGCAGACATACACAGAGAAGACGGTATGACTTAAAAGGGGGAGAAGGGAAGGGACAGGTCCGTCTCTGAATGTGTGGAGAGACTGTATTTATAGTGGGAAGGATGGGGGAAAAAGGGTTTGAATTAACTTTCCCTCTAAAAAAAATTCGAGGGTATATTCATATATTGCTACAAACGCCAACCGTACAGTTTTGTTTTGTTTGTTTGGGAGGGAAATTAATGTCGCTAAATCTAATCCAGGAAATGAGTTTTCTTTCCAGTGACAGCTGCAGATTCTTGTTCATAATCTAATGATGATGGAGATGAAGATGATACTCAACAACTCCGGAATCTTTTGGTAACAAACAGCGAAACCAGAGTAGATAGGGTACAAATACTCAATTTATCGGACACATATCTTTTTTTAATTGTTTAGCAATTCAATCCGCATATTTATTTGTTTGTCGCTTGATCTATTGTCACTCAATACTTGGAATGTGACTTGTTTTCCTCCATATCGTGGCTATGATGTTCTCTAGACTCCAATCACCACTATCAGCTTCCCCACTTATTTGCTTGATGAGTCTCTCACAGTCAGACTCTATGATGATTTTTTTACAGTTCCGGTGTAGCGTCAGTTCGACTGTGTGCAACGCAGCCCGTGCTTCAGCGTTGGTCGTCGACGTATCACGACGGCCCGAGTTGCGTCCATCAATTGTGATGATGTGGGTGTCTCGAGCTATAACCCCTGTCTCGCTCCTTTTTTAGGGATCTCACGCTCCATCACAATTTAGCTTAACTTTTTCATTTCGTGGCGGTTTTCAACCTTCGGTCTGGTTGCCTACATCCCTTACTGGTTATTAGAATTGTTAATATTATTTTTTATTAATGATTCATGTATTTTTAATTAATTTGATAAATAATTATATTTAATCCTCTTTTTTTTACAACATACTTTGTAATAATGAAGCACATGGAGTAGTTAATATTATGGAAAAATATTAATAGTATTAACTATTAACATTAGTTATAAATATACTTATTTTTTTATTATATAATATTAAGTTAAATTTATCCTTATGTAAAATATTTTTAAAATAAAAATTAAGTTATATATATATATTTTTTATTTTAATATATATATATATATCACGCGCATATTAGTTTTGTAGTCTTACAATATGTTTTATGCAAATTTGTTAGTTGAACTTTGAAATACAATTTATTAAAAAATATGTAAATATTTTTGTAATTTAATATCAAATTAAACAGAGTTAATAAATTTTAAATTTATATTAAAAAATATCATTAAAAACAAATAAAAAATCTACCAAATTACTATACTCGCAAGTCGTAAAGTATCTGTAATAGGAAGTGAACCCAATACTACATTTAGGCCTAAGAACCCAAGACTGCAAGGCCCAACCGGGAAACCGGGATCTTCATCCCGAATTGACAAGAGCAAATTAAAGTGTACTCACTGCGGTTTGAATCGACACACGAGGGAGGGGTGCTTCAAGCTGGTAGGCTATCCCAAATGGTGGGATGAGCGCAAGAACCGTGTTGCCGCGGTGGGCAACCTGGTGGCCACCAACAGCCACGGTGGCATCGAGGAGACAGGAGTCGCGCCTCGCCGAGCTCCTCAGCAACCTCCAGCACACGAAGGGGACCCGTCCTTCGCCGGAGTCGCAGGAGGCAGCCGCAACGGAGGCCACACCGGAACCCTAGGAGCCAAGGAGCCGAGAGGATTTCTCGGACCAAATGAGGAAGGCTCCTCTGTGCAATGCGGCTGGAACGAAGGTAAAGGGACTTGGTATTTGCAACCAAGTCCCTTCACTTTAAACCCTAGCGAATCTGCCCCGAAAGTTTTAAAATATCAGAAAACCGCCCAAATTAATTTCGGTTTAGTCCCTGATGTTTAAAACATGCATATTCAGTCCAGAAAGATATACTTAAAAATCACCGGTGGATTTTTGACTGCGGGGCGACCGATACTATGACGTATGATGCATGTGATATTAAGGATATTGTGAAATCCCGGATTGAGTATATTCATACTGCAGATGAGGCAAAGGCCCAAGTGACGGGAATGAGAACAGTAGAAATTTCCCCAACTTTGAGAATATCAAATTGTCTCTTAGTTCCGACTCTCTCAAATAAATTGTTATCAGTATCTCATGTCACTAAAGAACTGAATTGCACCATGGTGATGAACCCGAATTTTTGCATACTGCAGGATATCCAAACCGGGATGATTATTGGGCGTGGCACTGAACGCGCTGGTTTATACTACGTTGATGAAGTTGCTCAACCAGGTTCGACACTACTTGCTCATGGGACTTCAGAAAGAGAGGCTTGGTTATGGCACAGGAGATTGGGTTATCCATCCTCGGGTTATCTAAAACTTTTATTCCCTAAGTTGTTTTTTAAGAATAGTAATCTTTCTTGTGAGACTTGTATTCTTGCAAAAAGTCATAGACGTACGTTTAAGCCTAATAGTACTCGTATGAATTCCATGCTTTCCTTAGAGCATTCTGATGTGTGGGGTCCAGCACCTATTTTTAGGGGTCAAGGTTTTAGATATTTTGTATTATTTATCGATGATTGCACTCGTATAACATGAGTGTATTTTTTAAAACAAAAATCTGAAGTGTTTGACAAATTCATTCACTTTTTCCAGATGATCCAAAATCAGTTCCAGAAACACATTCAAGTCCTTCGGTCTGATAATGGGGGGGAATTTGTAAATCAACATATGAAAGATTTCTTTTCTGAAAAAGGAATCATTCATCAAACTTCTTGTCCACACACTCCGGAACAAAATGGTGTGGCAGAAAGAAAAAATCGAATTCTTCTTGAAATAACGAGATCCTTACTTATTGAGTCAAAAGTTCCAAAAACATTCTGGCCTGAAGCCGTTGCTACGGCGACTTATCTTCTCAATCGTCTCCCTACAAAAATCCTAAATTTCAAAACACCAATTCAGAGTCTCTTTGAGTTGACCAAAGTCCCCCCGACTCTTAGTTTAAATCCTCGGGTCTTTGGTTGCTCTGTGTTCGTCCACATACCTAAGATTGACCGGACCAAATTTGATATGTGTGCAGTCAAATGTGTGTTTGTCGGATATGGAGTTAATCAAAAGGGGTATAGATGTTATGATCCTAAAACTCGTCGCATGTTCACCACCATGAATTGTAATTTCCTTGAAACAGAGTATTTTTTTCACCAGTCCAGTGGTCAGGGGGGAGTTTAGATGATCCACTGGAATGGGTATGTAATTCCCATATCTCCTATGAAAGACCTAGTATCTCCTATGAAGAACCAAAAGAGCAAGATAGTCCAACCCTTGAGCCAACCTCTGATACGCCAGTATCAAGCAGTGAACTAAGGGTCACAACCAATATTTCATCACCAGTAAGGGTATCTGAGGTAAGCCCGGTAAGTTCCTCTGAAACTCAAAACGTCAATATTTTGAGTGAAGAACCAGGTGAACAAGAGGAGATAATGGTTGGAGGATATAAGTTACCTCCAAGAGAGAATCGAGGAAGACCACCAAAGAGGTATACACCAGAAAGAGAGCCAAACAAATCAAGATATCCAGTGACAAATACAGTAAGGGGGAGGATAAGTGAAGAGGCGAAGGCATTCACAATGTCTATTCTCACAGAAGAAATCCCGCGAACAACCGAAGAAGCTCAACAATCCAAGAATTGGAAACGAGCTATGGATATTGAAATGGAGGCACTAGGAACAAATAAGACGTGGGAAATGTGCAAATTGTCAGCTGAAAAGAAGGCAGTAGGATGCATGTGGGTGTATACTATCAAATATAAGCAAGATGGGTCAATTGATAGATATAAAGCGAGATTGGTGGCGAAAGGATACACACAGACATACGGGATTGATTATTCCGAGACATTCTCACCAGTGGCCAAGATAGACACAATCAGAGTATTGTTGTCTATAGCAGCAAATAAAGATTGGCCGCTCCACCAGTTCGATGTAAAGAATGCATTCCTCCATGGAGATCTCGAAGAAGAAGTGTATATGGAAGCTCCTCCAGGATACAAGGATGAGAGTCAAGGAGAAAATGTGTGCCGATTAAAAAAGGCACTCTATGATCTGAGGCAGTCTCCTCGGGCATGGTTTGGGAGGTTTAATATAGCCATGAAAAAATATGAGTATAAGCAGAGCAACTCAGACCATACATTGTTCTTAAAAAGAACAGGGGGAATTAATAACCTGTTTGATTATTTACGTCGATGACATGATTATCACAGGGAATGACAAAGAAGAAATGGACAGGCTCAAGAGGAACTTGTTTGAAGAATTTGAGATGAAAGATCTCGGAAATTTGAAATACTTCCTTGGAATCGAGGTGCTAAGATCAAGAAAAGAGATTTTTATATCCCAAAGGAAGTATATTCTGGATTTTTTGGCAGAGACAGGTATGTTGGAATGCAAACCAGCTGAAGCTCCAATGGTAGTAAATCATGGCTTACAACTATCAGAAGGAGCAAAAATGGCAGATAAGGAGCGATATCAAAGGATGGTGGGCAAGCTTATATATCTGTCACATACTAGACCATACATAGCGTATGCGGTCGGAGTGGTAAGCCAATTTATGCATCAGCCCCAAGCTGAGCATATGGAAGCGGTCACCAGGATAATGAGGTACTTGAAGGGCACGTCAGGGAATGGAGTTTTGTTCAAAAGAAATAACCATATGGAAATACAAGGTTACACAGATGCTGACTGGGCAGACAACCCAGTTGATCGAAGGTCAACCTATGGATATTTCACATTTATTGGTGATAATCTGGTAACCTGGAGGAGTAATAAACAGAAGGTTGTGTCTCTATCAAGTGCAGAAGCGGAATTTTGTGGAATAGCTAGAGGATTAACAGAAATCCTATGGCTAAGAAAGTTGATGACAGAAATCGGATTTCCACCAAACGAATCATGTAGGTTACTATGTGATAACAAGGCAGCAATAAGCATTTCAGAAAATCCAGTGCAACATGATCGAACCAAGCATATTGAAGTGGACAGACACTTCATAAAAGAAAATCTTGAGACTGGAAAAATCAAACTGCCATTTGTTCGCTCTGAGCATCAGCTAGCAGATATACTTACCAAAGCAGTGAACTCAAAAGTGTTCAAGGAAGTACTCGACAAGTTGAGCATCGGAGATCCGACCACTCAACTTGAGGGGGAGTGTTGGAATAAGACAACAAAAGAGAGATGAAGAATAAGTCAAAAGCCATAAATTCAGCAAAGCCATAAAACCAGGAATTAGTGTCTAAAGTAAAAGTCTGTATTCAAGTGTAATGATGACTATAGAGTCTAGACAAATAGATTAAGGGCGTATAAGAATACCTGGAATGCTGTAATGAATGTAATAGAGCTGAAACATCAATCAATGAATGTTAGAATCACCAGTTTTAACAGTCTTCTCTATCGTCGTGGTCAATCTCTGCCGTGTGTTCCTCTCGGAGCCACGACATCGGTTCCAATTTCTTTCTAGATCCGATTCGTCCTTCCATTCGGGTTTTTATTGGACTGATGAATTCCGATCGCCAATCAGAGGTACGCCACTTGTTTGTTCTGAGCATCAAGATTGTTCTTCTTAGAGGCAATTGAAATTATTGCTGAGACTCTCTCATTCTCACAAATAGATAGGTAAAGCCATCCTCAGCATGTCAGCGAGTAAAGACTCCTTGCTTCCCTTGAGGTTGACCTCTCTAGCATTGAGCCTGGGACCACTGTGACAGTGAAGTGGCATGGAAGTTCGTGTTTATAAGGACATTAACTTAGCCAACAGTGTGGATTGAGCTCTCTTTGTGACCCATAGGAAGATGCTGTTAGGGTTAAGAATTCGGAGTGGCACATTGTGGTTGGGGTCTGTACTCAGTTGATTGGGGGCATTCCTTTCTTGTATAAATAGGAAAAAAAAAACACGCCGTCTGTGGGAATCGAACCCACGACCACATGGTTAAAAGCCATGCGCTCTACCAGCTGAGCTAAGACGGCCATTTTAATAAATATTAATATATTATTAAATTATATTATAAGTGGTGACCAAATTAGTTGTATTTCATGCTGACCAGAACTGCGATTTTCCGGCCGAGTTGAATAGTGAAGGCTGAGGCACGTAGAGAAGGATGCTGAGAATCGCAAGAAGGAGGCTCTCTTCTCTGTCTTTCGTCTCACCGCGGACAGTGTCGGCAGTGTTTTCATCTCCGAGCCATGAATCCGTTTCCGGTTTATATTCTAGATCTGCTTCATCCTCGATCCCGTCTTTCTCGTGGACTCGTGAATTCCGTTCTCCGATCAGAGGTCACTTTCCTTGCTTTCACAGACTCCTCACATATATAATTGATATAATTTTTGTTTGGATTATGCTATTTGGATGAAGTAGATTTAGCTTATCGTTTTCGTTCATTGGTGTGCAGCTTCAGCTGACATTCTCAATCACAATTTTATAAAATCGTTTGAGCCATTTCATACCTTTTTCTGGAGTTACGGAATAAAATGCAGCCAATTAGATTTTCTCCAAAAATACCTAATAAAACACGGCACAAATCCGTGTCAATAGGAGCAAGAAGTTGTATTAACGAAATATTTAAGTTCTTCCTCTTGCACCTATTGTAGATAGATCTGATGGCGTCCGTAGCTTAGAGATTGCTGTAGTAATCCCCTAATTTATCAGTCGGTATACGATTTGGGAACTCTGTCTGATGCCTTTGGCAGATATGATCCGACGTAGATTTGTGCTTCACTATCTTTTCCGTGTATGTATAGTAGAATTTCAGCAGTGTTACGTTGCTTTAAAGTTATCCCTCCCCTCATGAATTTGAGAAAACAAAGTCGTGAAGAACCCTTCTTCTCTTTAAGGTTTCAACCTTTGTCTTTGTCACGCAAAGATCTCATTGTGATTGGAGACAACCGTACCCGTACCCAAGTATACGTTTATGTAATGTCAATCTATGGTTTAGAGGAAAGGAAAATGATCTTACTGTTTAGATTACTTAACCCCTGAACGTTACCTGTCATTTTTGCCTGTAAAACGCTACATTTCACTTATTATCATGTTCATAGTGTCCTTTGTTGATTAGACAAGCACAATTGGAATTTGGAACCCCTTTATCTCTTTTTTTGTGGGTTCTCAAAGGAAAAGTACATTTCCTAGCTAGGAAGAGTGGTTTCTAACCTGAGATTATAATGGCCTATCCTTGTTCATTCTTGCCACTATAACTCTATAAGAGTGACTTAAAATTATTGAAGTCACATTCGACTCCTATCTCTGTTTCGGACTATAATATTAAATTTATAAAGAGCTCTAGCATGTGCATATTCAGTCCCTTGACTACTACCTCGCCAAGCTCTTTTCTTCCTGTTCAATGTTTCTCTTGGCTAAAACAATGCAAGCTTGATTAGGCCTTAGGGTCTGTGGAGGTGACAGCAAAGAAGCTGCTTTTTATAATAAGAGTTGAATTTGAGTTCAATTTTCTTAAATTTTTATCAATCAATTGAAATCCTTCTGATAGTAGTACAGTTCAATATTTCAGGTTTCTCATCGGGAATAACTCCATCAACCAACGATTTGGGTTTTCTGTCAGATGTCCCAGCTACTGTGGCTGCTGTGAAGAACCCAACTTCAAAAATCATTTACGATGAACACAATCATGAGCGTTACCCACCTGGTGATCCCAGTAAGCGAGCATTTGCTTACTTTGTCCTATCAGGTGGCAGGTTCGTGTATGCCTCACTGATCCGTCTTCTGGTCCTTAAGTTTGTCCTCAGCATGTCAGCGAGTAAAGACGTTCTTGCTCTTGCTTCCCTTGAGGTTGACCTCTCTAACATTGAGTCTGGGACCACTGTCACAGTGAAGTGGCGTGGAAAGCCCGTTTTTATAAGGCGCCGAACCGAAGAGGACATTAACTTAGCCAACAGTGTGGATTTGAGCTCTCTTCGTGATCCTCAGGAAGATGCTGTTAGGGTTAAGAACCCTGAGTGGCTCATTGTGGTCGGGGTCTGCACTCACTTGGGGTGCATTCCACTTCCTAATGCAGGTGACTTTGGAGGGTGGTTTTGCCCTTGTCATGGCTCTCACTACGATATCTCTGGCAGGATCCGTAAAGGCCCAGCACCCTACAATTTGGAGGTACCCACATACAGCTTCTTGGAAGAGAACAAACTGATGATTGGTTAAAGACTACAACTAGGACTCACCAAGGTAAGTGAGGGGATTTTGAAGAATTTTTCTTCTGTAACACACAGTTTCACCACTGCAGGATTTATCCTACTAAGTATTTCTTTCCACCCATTATGATGGCGAATATGGAACTAATAGTTAGTCATGACTTGGTTATGTTTTTTGGTTATTCATTTGGATAATATTGGATATGCTGATAGGGAGTGCTAGCTTTGGTTAGCATTTGGTGGTTCTGAATAATACAGCAGGGCAGGGCAGAGCCGTGTGCACAAATATTGCTATATCTAAGTAACTCAATTCTATTTGAGAAATGGATTTTCTAAGTAGTCAGACGATTGATCGCTCTTCCTTTATCACTGATAGGATAAGTTCTCCTTCGATAAGCTCTCTATTTTTATTTTTTCACTATTCATTTCCACTGATGTGGAGATTCTATGTGATATAAACCAGTTCACTTTATTCATGTCCATAATTTCATCAATCCAAATTGAATTACCGATCCCACCAACACACCTCTCTCTCTATCTAATGATTAAAAGTAAAGAAATTTATAAAGTATGAAATTTAATCTCTTTCTACAAGTTCTACCAAAAAAAATAAAAAATCTCTTTCTACAAATAATTTAGGATTAGTTATCTACTCGAGGGTTAAGATAATTGGGTAGTTTTTTTTTTAACATATTGCTACTTGATTTTATAAAAAGGTAAAATTAGATAGTTTTGTCTAATTTGTCTTTAAAAGTTAACATACATATATAGATGTTTGTCACATGTCAACTAATAAATTGTAAACTATCTCAAAATTCAACTAGTAAATTGCATAATTTTGCAAAATTCAACTAGAAATTTTATATTTTTACAATCTTCAATTAACAATTTATACAAAAAATACTTCGTACGATAATAACTAAAATGTAAGTTTCTTTCACTTTTTAACCACAATTGAAAAAGAGTAAGCAAATTGATTTTTTTATAAATAAGCTAACAATTTATTAAAAACATTAAGTAGTAAATTATTCTTGAACGGCCAATGTAGCCAACTTTCAGATATCAAATAAATATTACCACGTGGACGATATCTCCTGGATTTCACGTGAGCTGATGCTTTGGCAGTTGATCCAGATTCAGATGCTTTTTCTATATAGCAAATCGTTTGTTCTTTTTGTTAATTATTATCAACAAATCTTACTGAAAGAGATAACAAACAGAATAGAGAGAGTCATAGCTGCCGAAACAAACACTTGATCCAGATTCAAGCATCTAATATCTATCCCCATATTGGAAGAGAGAGAGTTGCAACAGCTGAGAGAGAGGGAGGGACATAACAAAACAAAGGTCTGCATGACGGACACTAAAAGTAAAAGCCTAAACAAAACAAAACCATCACATTGCAGGAAACATACTCGCCACTAAACACAAACATGACAATTGTTTTTTTGGTTTTCCATGTGTGTACTAAGGTCGGTCATAGTCAAGAGGATTTGAAATAATCATCACCACTGGCACTCGCACTAATTGACAGCCCACTAAAGCCTTCTACCCCACTCAGTTATTCACTCACAAGGAGGAGTTGAGTTGACGTCTCTTGTACCTGACCATCACCTTCCCTTTCACACCCACCACCATCGCATTCCAATCAATCTCTGGGAAAGGAGAGACCAGCTCAAACTCAAAGTTCCTCAGAAGATGGCTCCATATTGCCTTGATCTGCAAGTAAGCAAACGGCTCCCCAAGGCACCCATGCCTTCCACCACCAAACGATATGTAAGAGAAGGCACCTGACACTTTGTCCTCATCTCTGCCTGGTGAAAACCTATCAGGGTCATACGTGTCAGGGTCCTTGAAGATGTGAGGTAGCCTGTTGGCAAATGCGGGTGAAGTGGCGACGATGTGACCCTTTGGAATGTCATATGATTTGCCCTCGCGTGTGGTCACGTTGAAATCACTGTGGGAGCTCCTCAGGAGCATGATCAGTGGAGGGTGGAGTCTCAGAGATTCCTTGATGCAGCGGTAAAGGATGTCCATTTCTGACAAGATGTCGTGGTCAATTTTGTCACCATGCTTTCCTAGGAGTTCCTTCTGTTCGTCCAAGACCGCGGACATGTACTTGCTGTTGCTGAGGAGGTAGGCCCCTGTCCAAACCGATGTTATCGAACTGGTATGCTGACCTGCAGAGAGAAGGATGGAACAGTCAACAAAGTGAAAATATTTGAGAGAGATGATTATTCTTTTGACATAATGAACAATGTTCTGAAATAGTACAAATGTTACTTCTTTCGCCAAGGTTTTCAGTAAGTTTCATTGGCTCATTCCATTTTTGGTAAAGGCTACTACAATAACCAAGCTATGGGTCCAGTTTATCTTTTTGGCCATTGTTATGGACCATTTTATAGAAGACACATTTTATTGGACGAAAACCATCTGAAACATGCAATGTAATTGTTGTTTCCGAACCTGCAAACAAGGCAGCTATGAGGAGACCAGTGACCTCAGACTCAGTAGTGGGTCGGCCATCTTTGTACTTGGACTCGATGAAACTCTGCAACATGTCATCCTCAGACTTGCCCGCAAGCTTGCGAGAGGTGATGATATCCGTGAAGATGTCAGCAAGCTTCTTCCTAGCTTGATCACGGCGTTTGTGTGCAGGGATGGGTAAGTATGGAAATATAACGCTGATGGGTAGCATTCCACTGTCAAGGTCATGGAAGAGGGCTGAGACGTCAGCAAAGAGTTTCTCACGGACCTCTCGCCCTAGAAGACACCTACTTGCAGTCAATATGATTAGATGCTCCAGTTCATACTTTAGGTCTACTTCACCACTGTCTCCCCATTTAGAGAAGAACTCCTGCAGAATACAACAGTGCAAGAATTTTTAACTCAGATAAGAAAGATAAACACATTAGTAGGCATTTTTCAGTCCACTTTGGATAAACACAGGAACTATGTGATGGTCTGCTGAGATAACCAAGGATCCCAATTTGTTTATACAATTTTGTTATGCCCAAACGTATCCATAAATACCGATCTGACAGTTTTGAGTTTTGTTATCTCTAAATTAACAAACAACTTTTAGCTTTTAAAGAATGAATGCTATCAGAGTGATTAATAGTAGATCTACCGCAGAGACACTAACAATCTTACGCCAAAATGTATGACAAACCAACCTCTGCTTCTGAAACCATCTGATCCACATAGCTCTTCAATTTAGTTACTCTCAAGGCTTCAGTGAAGAATCGGAACTGTTCTTGCCTGATTGTGTAATCCACGTCAAACACCACCCCAGGTCCAAAGGTTGGCACATTAAACTGGTACACTTCTTGCTGGCTGAGATCAGATTCCGAAGCCTTGAAGAAATGTGCTGACACCTCGGGCCCAATTAGGAACGTTATCTTCTTGTTCAACAAGTTCAACGTGAAGACGCTCCCCAGCTTGGGGTACTCTTGCCGCAGCATCACCACTGGGCCTTTCAAAAACTTGACAAGGCCACCAATCACAGGAAATGTGCTCACAACAGGAGGAAGGCGCTTCTTGGATCTTGGAATGAGTAATGCCGAGATTAGCTTGGCCACAATGACAGTGGCTACCAGAAGGAGGCCGACATTGAAGAATTTGTTATCCGTATTGATTAGAATCATAGTTCAGCAACGTCTACTCACTGAAACTGTAATTGAATCAGCAGAAAAATGATTAATCAGATCGACATATTCCAGAAGCAAATGCCAAACTCAGAATATAACAGAAGCAGCGTACAAGGACTATCAATATCTGGAACTTTAGATCCTAGGTACAATCAAAACTCAACCTCATTAGACTCCGCTTGATTCCAGCAGAAAAATCTGGATTTCAGAAAAATGAAGAGACACCACAAAATTAACGAATTCACCTCATAGAATTAACGAATTCACCTCGATTTTCTCTCCAAACAATAAATAGACCGTTAAGGACTCGGGAAAATGATTCGAGATAGATTCAGATCGCAACCATATAAATCAATACAAAAGCATCAACAGCACTAGGCTACGTCGATCTGAAATGAACATGCAACAGCTCATACAATCAAGATGACACCAGCAGGGATCAGAGATTCAAACCTGATAATTGTGGTAATCCGAATACGCAAGAGAGGGAGAAGGAGAGAGACGTTCCTTCCTTTACAATGGGAACCAAAGACGCTTATCTTCGTCACAGCACACAGCAAATGAGCTGCTTAGTGTAGGGACGTGTCATGTTCGAGTGTCAGGAACGAAGGACGCTTACTTTTATAGGAATTAGCAACGGAGCCGAACCGTAAGCGCAGCCAAGAGCCAATGTGCATGAACCGGATCGACCCGTAATATACCGGGGGTCTGATTGGGCTCCTTGGAAGGGAAAAACTGTGGTCTTTCTCGAACTGTTGCTTAAGTGCCAACGTGGCGGAAGCTGTTTGTCTTTTTATTATTTCTATTTAGCTTTATTGGCACGTTACAAGTGGGACGCAGGGGCAGTAAGACAAACAAACCTTCTGTCTACGTCTGAAGTTAACGAGAAAATAGTAAAATACTGCACGGTCTTAAACTTATAGGCTTCAACTTATCGATTAATATTATGAAAGCCTGATTGAATTGTGATACATGAAATAACCAAGATATATACTGAAAGTGGTCATCATATAGCAATCTTAACTTATGCCATGTCAATACCAAACCCAAAAACAATTGGATGCATTACTGAATTTAGACCACTAGATGCCTCAGATTCCAGTTCCTTTTTTCAACTTTCTTCATCCACCAGAATAACAGAGTCATTGCCTATGCCGAGGTCGATAAACGAGGCCATTTCATCATCAAGCAGCATGGGAAGTGGGGATCCCTGCAAAAATCAACACAAATCAGTAACCATTCTCGATCACTTCATATTTTATCAGCCATACAAATCAATAGCTTATTCTGAATGTTCATAACCAGGCAATTTCAGGGGGGGGAGAACCTCTTCGTGGAGATATAACTTCAGCCTGATGGATTTCAGCTTGAAGAAAGTCTCACAGAGAAGCTTCAACTTTCCAACCTAGAACCGGAAGAAAAAAATAAAGTTGATAGGTGATAGAGATCATAATCTAATAGAGATTCAGACTCCATAATAAACAGTACAGATAACAAACAGAGGTTAAGTAGTCGACTGACTGTAGTTGTTGCAGGCAATTTCTTTGTTTGCTGAGGTTTGTCACAAAACGATGGTCCAACACATCTTAAAGTGATGGCTGTAAAAGAAAGCATCATATAAACAGAGAATACCTTAATAATAATTATGTACATTAGATCATATGTATAAATATCTCCTCATACATATAAGTCCAGAAGCCATTTTCTTTGGGGCTGCAGGTCCAGTAGATGACCTAACATCCTCTATTCCATGCAAATGCTTGAGCTCTGCAAATCTGTGAAGCGTGTAAGGATCATAGCATTAGAAAGGATTTGAATTCACAACTTACATTGTACAGAACGGAACATTCTGCGTGGTTGCATGGCATCAGCCTAATTCTGGTAAACTCAAAATGAAAAATTTACGGGTTCTCATAATGTTAATTTCATACCGTGGCTCAAGCCGCTGGACTTCTTCTGCATCAGCTGCGTACTTTGACATAACAAGGCGAACATACCTACAAGGAAGAAATGTCACTACAAATCTAGTCCATTAAAATTATAGATAGCATCTCATGTTTATTCAGAAACAATCTATCCCCTTTGGGTTGTAAATGGCCTTTGCAAGTTTTGAAATACAAGATTTGATTAATGAGGCAGCAAAGTCCAAGAGACATGGAACAGATGAAAAGCAAATAATTTCAGATTAAATTTTGTCAGTAAAAAGAGAAATTTTTGGGGGAAAATGGATGGTAGCATTAGTTATATATAACAATTAATACCGTATCTCAGATTCTTTCCTTTCACGAGGACTCACCTGAGAGGTAAATTTGCACCAACTGATTCAGACTCATTTCAATTGCATATAAAATAACAGGGAGAATATATAAATGATAAGATTTCACCTCACTCCCATTTAGTACTTTAACTTTTGCTAATCGTGCAACCTGAACGAATCTTGGTATGCCACTTCTTCCAGGATCAGTTACAGGATTCTCAGAAAGTCTAATATCCTATTTGCACGAAAGAGATGTGATCAGAAGAGATACTGCTGATAGAAAGAAAAGGTTGCAGAGCAAAACTACTTACCACCAACTGGGGAAAATAATTTAGACAGTCAATGGAAGTCACATCCTCAACCTGATTACCACCTGAACACAAGCAACCACTGGGAATTCACACAAGGAACAAAATCATTAAGGAAAAGAGGAGCGCATTGCGGAGACTAAGAATGTTTCAAATATTACCCAACAGAAGGCATTTCAAATTTTGGAAAGGTGTAGAGCATTCATCGTCATGTTCAGTGGCAGGGAAAAATATTCTTTTGAGATGATTCTTGTTTAGATGAAGCTGCTCCAAGCTGCATTTGCATTTAGATACACAAAAAAGATAGAGCAGAAAAGGTTACACTAAACAGGAAAAATAGTAGTGCATTCTATAGTAATTAGGGTACTAACCTTCTCAGACAAGAAAATTTGACAATTTCATCCCACTCGACTATATTATTATCTTCCAAATTGAGAAAACGAAGAAAATTGAAACCTTTGACCATGGATGATTTTGCACACTGGAAAACAAGAAGTTATGCTTAATAACTGTTTAGTGTGAGTAACTTAAACTATTGGGAATAGATGCCGCTATTATCATACAGCCCTCTTGTTCTTAAGAATTGTTTTCTCCATACAGTTCAAAGACCAAGACACTTCTATTGCAGCCAAAAGACGACAAAAGTTCTAATAAGCTTCGGTCTAGCTTTCTATGAAAAATGAGTAATAAAAGATAACTCATAAGTCAATGAAAACGCTTACTCCTCTAGCAAGTAAATGATCAGCTAGAATGACGTACCTTTATTTGACTAATCATATTCCCCATAAGATGCAATTCTTCAATGACTGGAAGCGACTCTTCAAGCAACTCAACCTTTACGACAAAAGCTCTCGTAAATACTCTCAAGGACAAAGAAAGGCAAAAGTGAGGTACAAAACAAAATAGACAAAGCAACGTACCTGAGTCCAACTAACTCCAGTTCCATTTAAAACTAAAACACACAAATTTTTCAGCTGTGGTAACTTGTATGAAACATCTTTCATTAAATTGTTGGTTAAATTAAGAGTTTCTAGAGCTGGTAACTGTTCACAGAGGCAGAATATATCCTACAGAAAAAGAAAAGGGTTAATTAGGAACTTGGTAGCTGAACTTTGTGGACTTAGACTTTGGACAATTCGCTAGAAGAAATTTTTTTGGGACAAATTACTAACTAAACTTATACATAGTTGCAATACGTCAGCTTCGTCTAATTTACCATTAAATGGTGTTAGTTGAACTTATACAAAATCACAATATGCTCGCTTCGTTTAATTTATTGTTGAATGGTGATATAAACTTGCATATTGTTTAGTATCTTGCTTATTGTGCAAATTGAAAATTTGCAATTTGCTAGTTTAACGTTAGGAAAATTTGTCACAATTGAACTTTGATAAAATTTGCAAGTTGAATTTTGATGATATGTGACGTTCATGTGCATGTCTACATCACTATTTATGTGCAAATTAGACAGAGACAGAAAATTACAAATTTACATAAATTCAGCTAGCAATTTGTCTAAAAAATAGTTCAACTAGCAAATTATACAGATTTTTAAAGTTCAACTAGTAAATAAGTAATTTTTTTTTTGGCCAACTGTAAATAAGTAATTGACACAAACGAAAATAACATATCAGAGAAAAAGAGACTATCTACGAAGCTATTATCTCAGTCAATGACATAACAGACAACAGATTCAGCCTTTAGTAGATAGAAGTATGGATCACAACGTGCATACCTTCCAGTTGTCAAGTAAATTTCCTCTCAAGTCTAGCTCCTCCAAATCTGTAACGAAACTTTGTGTCAGCAAAAGACAATATCCTCTCAAGTGCTAATAGCATATGATTCACTCATCCATGCTAGAGAGAAACAAAAGGATTACTTCGAATCCTCTTAATCTTAATACTTCGACTCATCCAGTCTCATTAACTTTGTTGTGAGTTAGCAGTTGTATATGGAACAAACTTTGTATGGTAAATACAGGAGACCTGTTCAAATGGGAACTAATATAAAGTCCTACTTGCTCCAGATTAAGAACATAACTGAAAGTGAAAACACGTTCAAACTTACTTGGCAGGATAGAGGCAATGCCAGCCGTATCCCCGACAGAGCTAACACCTAAATAAGCAACCGATGCACTTTTCAACTCGTCTAAGCGGCTCACCTTCTCCTGAATCTTGTCTTCTCCAAGAAGCTGAACAGAAACACGTCTGTTGCCTGCGGAGAGTACATACATCTCATCTGCAGCAGCACAGACGAGACAATAACAGTCACAAATGGAATGAAACAAAATATATAAGCTAGATTTTATAAAATGCCAAATGCTACTATTACTATCTGGAGCAACTTCATCTCAGTCGATGGGAAGAATCGGCAAAATATTGATCGCCAATTTTCAATCTACTTTAGAACATGAGATATCGACATTCATACACAGCACCAGAGGATGATATGAGAGCTGAAAAGCACATTCATCGTACCGTTGTCTTGTTGTGTGGAGGAGGCAACATATCTCAGTTGGAAAGCCTCGATCAGTGTAATACCGGAGCTCAAATTGTGGAAACGCAGGAAAGAGGCAGACCGCCCTGATTTTGCTTGGAAATAGCGAACACCGTTGATGGATCCGTCGTGCTTGGCTTCCTCATCGTCCCAATCGACTCCGACAAAGGTGCCTTCGTATCCTTGGACAGGCCCTATGTACTTTACGGTGCCCACTCGGCGAGGATTCCCAGCAAAATGAACTCGCTGTCCCAGTTCGAACACCTCCGCCATGAAATGGCAGCTCCGATTTAGATCCGACTGGAATGGATCTTCAGTATCAGCACTGAGTCTCACTTCAGAGTTCAGAGCACTTTCCAGTTCCCGTCGAACTAACCAGAGTCGACGGAGGCAGTAGGCTGTCGCAAGTTGGATTTTGAACAACGGCTTTTTTCATGATTAACACCTAAAAAGTTATGGTTTGGGCCATCCGGGCCATCCCTAAAGATGTTATTAAATCATTTTAAACTTTTTATGTATTATAGTCGAATCTTTAATTCAATCGAGTTTTTACCCAAATTAGTCACCCACCAGGAATGAGACTTTATTGTAACACATAAAAATTTAACTAATATTCTTAAAAATATTATGTTATTTCTACCATTTTTAAAATATATTAAGTTTTTAGATAAATAAAAAATTGACAATTTTTTTTAAAATTATTTATGCAAACGTTAAGAATAACAGTTTTTAAAATCAACATTTTTTTAAAAATGTGCTCAACATTAGAGATAAAATAATATTTTACTGTATATTAAATAATAAATGATTCAATATATATACGTAACACGAGTACAGCAAACATTGTCAGGGAGGCACGTGAGTGGGCCTAAACCTGCGGCCCAACAAAGAAGCCCAATATACCAAAAATTGAAGCGCGTAGCTTCTACGCTGCAAACGGTAATATGTAAGTTTCAGTTCAGTCCCGCCCAAATCAGAGTTCCTCTCCATCGCCGTGATGCCGAGAGGATCCAAAGCTACAGACCCAGAGACTAGCACATACAGCAAGAGCAAATATGAGCAGCATCAGAACTGGATACGATCTCTCGGTCACCACCTTCACGCCGGACGGACGTGTTTTTCAGATCGAATACGCGTCCAAGGCTGTAGACAACTGCGGGTAACGAGCTATTCAATGTATCCGATTTTTGTTACTTTTAGGGGTTTTGTGCTATTTTGGAGCGGTTTCTGAATTTCTTGAGCTGATGATTGGCAGTACGGTGATTGGAATCAAGTGCAAGGATGGGATCGTCTTGGTGGGTTTTTTGTTTACATGATTGTGTTTGTGTGATAGTGAGTGCACGGTGTGCCGTGGCTAATATTTATTTACTTCGGTGTTTGATTAGGGTGTGGAGAAGCTCATTACATCAAACATGATGTTGCCTGGTTCTAACCGGAGAATTCACTCCGTTCACCGTCATTCTGGAATGGTAAGCTACTTTGATGTGTCTGTGTCAGTGATTTAGACTCCAAAGTTTGTGAAACTGAGCTTGAGGAGTACACATTTTCCCATTCATATATTTTATCACACCTCTACAAAGTTGTCAAGTTTTACTTTGAAAATTGAAAGTGGTCGTGTTCGAATATGTAGTTACTTGGGATATTTAAAGGGGGGAATGAACCCTGAGTTTGCACGTTGTGGCTTCACATTGGGAAATATTGTGCTAGTTTATTCTTGCATAAATTCATCTTAGCTGCTTTAATCAAAGATATTGTTCACTGATTTGTTCGGCTCATTAATTTCATCTGCACAACTCCGAATATTGATTTTAAATTTTTAATACTGCTCTTTTCAGGCTGTTGCTGGATTAGCAGCAGATGGGAGGCAAATTGTTTCACGAACCAAATCAGAAGCAAATAGCTATGAGAGGTTTGTAGTGACATTGTGTTTGGAGCGTCATGGAAAACTGACAATAAGAGAAGCTTTCTTTCTTTATTCTTAGGCTAACGATTTATGTCACATTGTAGTCCAATTGTGCGTGATAATGACTGTTGAGAAGGTTAAAGTAAAGCTGCACTAGTAGAAAAATATTATTTTGCTCATAAGGCTTGAATGAATTTGGAAATGGTCTTGGAAGCACATCCTCATTTTTACTTTGGTTGAATATGATGGAATTGGATGCTTCTCCAGGAACATAGCTATGTAGATATCAATTGGGCGATTTCCTAATTATCTTCTTGTTGTATTCTTATCCAAGAGCATAAACATTAGGTTAGATTTTAATAAACTTTTCCACAAATCGAGCTTCCTTGCGTTTAAAATTTGGGATAGAGAGAGCACCCTGAGATAGATCAAAACAGAAAGATTACTTTATGCACTTGATGTTGCTTCCTTAACCTGTTGTTTTTAATTATGTGAAGTTACTGAGTTATGAAAATGGCCAACCACTTATTTACTATTGCACATGAGGTTCCATATAAGCTGGTGAATATCATGATTCTGATTTCTTGGGCAGTGTTTACGGAGAACAAATTCCTGTGAAAGAACTTGCTGAACGCGTTGCAAGTTATGTGCATTTGTGCACCCTTTATTGGTGGCTCAGGTTGGCAAAGATTTTCAATTACAATTACAACAAATAATTTTTTTTGTCAATGACATATCTATTTATTCATTCATCAGGCCCTTTGGTTGTGGAGTTATTCTTGGCGGCTATGACAGAGATGGGCCGCAGCTATACATGGTTGAACCTTCGGGCATTTCATACATGGTCTTCCTTTCTCTCTCTCTCTCTCTCTCTCTTTTTTCTTTCTGATAATTTGCCATTTCAAATATTATGCAGAAATACTTTGGCGCAGCAATCGGAAAGGGGAAGCAAGCTGCTAAGACGTAAGTTTGATGCAATGTGGCCTCTAATTCATTATTAGAAATGTCCCATATGGTTTCACACTTCTAAGATTTGCAAGAAATATGCTTCATATCACATTTAGAAAGTAGGTATGATATTAATGCTCCACCTTCATGTCTTTTTGCAACTTACCATATTGGTTTTTGTATTTGCATTTAGTATCTCATTCTATACATGATTGTCATTCAAAAGTGTGTGCCTACTTACTGATTTGTTGATTATGATGTTTAGAGAGATTGAGAAGTTGAAGCTTTCTGAGATGACATGCAGGGAAGGTGTTATTGAAGTAGCTAAGATGTGAGCATTGTTCTTGTCCCATCTTCTCTTAATTGATGATACTTCTCACTTTTACTTACTCGCTTCGCTGTTAATATTACGCAGCATCTATAAGGTACATGGCGAGGCAAAGGACAAGGCATTCGAACTAGAGATGAGTTGGGTCTGTGACGAGTGACAGAGGTGAGATCCGTTGGATGCTGCTTCCTCATGATGATCTCCAAGGTTACACTTAGAAACTCTTATTTCCTAAAAGAGTATCTATAATAGGGTATGCAATTTCTAATACGATAATGGTATATAAATATTTTTTATCTGTAAGTATATACATAAATACAACTAAGAATATATTATCTGCAAGTACATGTAATATATTATGTGAATCATTAAAAATAAAAAAGCCTACTGTTTAAAAAATTGAACAATAAGTAATAGCTATTCTTATCGAAATAAATATATTTTACTAATATTTAGAAATATGTATATTTATGCGCTACTCTGGGTAGCGCATTTTATTTTTTTTACAAAATTCGCTACCCAGGTAGCATTTTTACCAAAACGCTACCTTTCACTGGCGTTCCTTTTCTCTTTCTTTTTTTTTCAATCTTTTTTTTTGCTTTTTTCACATTTTGTCTTACGACTATGTTTAATTAAAAGTAAAATTATGTATCTATTGAATAAAATAAAAAAATTGTAATAAGTAGATATTTTAATTGCGATTCAAATTATGCAAAAAAAATATTAGATTTGGACTTACAGATTGATTGTACGCTCTGTCGTAAGTTGAAATATGAAAATTTGACTTAAAAAAATATAACTCACATCCTGTAAGTCCAAACTCACCACGGTGAACGTCATTTATGTCGTAATTAAATTATCTACTTAGGATAATTTTTTTGATTAGAAATACAATGATCTTTTTAAGGTAACTTTGCTTGTCTTATAATTTGACCGAAATAATTAAATGCATTACTGAGAAATTTAATTATTTACTTACTCAAAAAAACAAAAAAACTTACGGTGCGTAGATAATTTAATATCGAAATTAAATGGCACTAACTAGGCGTTATTTTTTGACTTTTAGACTGATCGTATAATACGACACGTAAAAATCTCTACATACGTTACAAACAAATGTAAATAGTGATTTCACTGTTTAAACAGTACAATCACTATTTAGATTTTTTTGTATCGTATGTAGAGTTTTTTATGTGTCGTATTATATGATCAGTCTAAAAGTACAAATTTAACGCATAGTTAGTTTCATTTAATTAGTAATTAAATTATCTATGCACTGTAATTTTTTTTAGTAAGTATATAATTAAATTTCTCACCTAATTCATTTAATCATTTCGGTCAAATGATAAAACAAACGATGTTAGGTTAAAAAATCACTCTATTTCTAATCAAAAAAGTTACTCTAGGTAGATAATTGAATTACGACGTAAATGACGTTCACCGTGAAGAGTTTGGACTTACATGGTCTGAGTTATATTTTTTTAAGTTAAATGTTCATATTTCAACTTACGGCATACCGAACAGTCAATCTGAGTTATATTTTTTTAAGTCTAAATTTAATATATTTTTTGCATCATTTGAAACACAATTAAAATATCTACGTACTAAGTTTTTTAATTGTTTTTCAATAGATACATCATTTTATTTTTAATTAAACAACGAGTCGTGAAAAAAGGAAAAAAAAAATAAAAAAAATTAACACTCTTATGGAGTAGCATTTTTTTGTAAAGCGCTACCCCTAGTAGCGCTTATACATAGTTTGCTAAATATATTTTTTCGGATATATACTTTTCTAAATATTTTTTTTCAAATGTTTACTTTTTGAAAAAATTCTGTTTTTGCTTGACTATGATTTCAATCTTCCGCTTTGCTAACTTTTCGGTATAATTGATATTTCTGTTTTTAAACTTTAAAGGCATATTGGTTGCTTGATATCCTCGTCTTGTACTAAATATTCTGCTAAGCTAACTTTTATGTTTTTTTTTTTAAAATTCTTAACTTAATATGTTTTCGTTTGACTATGAATTCAATCTTTTACTGATCTAATTTTTCGGTGTCTTTGATTCTTAAGTTTTTTTTTTTAACTTTAAAGGCATATTTCCTGTGTGATACCTCGACTTGTATTGAATCTTATGTTATGTTAACCTTTCTGATTTGTTTAAATTCTAAACTTAATATGTTTTCGTTTGACTATGAATTCAATCATTTGTTTATCTAACTTTTCGGTCTCTTTGATTCTTCAGTTTTTGAATTTTATTAAAGGCAAATGGTTGCTTGATATCCTAGCTCATATTTAATTTTGTGCTATGCTAACCTTTTTGTTATATATTTATTTATTCTAAACTTAATATGCTTTTGCTTGACTATGATTTCAATCCTCTACTTTGCTAACTTTTCGGTCTATTTAATTTTTAGAGGCAGATTGGTTGCTTAATGCTCTTGACTTGTATTAAATATCCGATTAAGCTAACCTTTCTTTAATTAAAAAATTCTAAACTTATTATGTTTCCGCTTGACTATGAATTTAATTTTTTGCTTATCAAATTTTTCGATCTCTTTGATTCTTCAGTTTTTGAAATTTAAAGGCATATTAGTTGCTTGATACCCTCAGCTTGTATTCAATCTTCTGCTAGGCTAACCTTTCTGATTTTTTTTTTTAAATTCTAAACTTAATATGTTTTTGTGTGGCGATGATTTCAATATTCTGTTTTGCCAATTTTTCGGTCTGTTTGATTCTTCAATTTTTAAATTTTAAAGGCAGACTGGTTGCTGAATACCCTCTGCTTTTATTCAATCTTATGCTAGGTTAACCTTTTCATTTAAAAAAAAAAATTCAATCCTAAACTTTATATTTTTTTTGGCTATGAATTCAATCTTCTGCATTGCTATTCTTTAGTGTTTAAACTTTAAAGGCAAATTGTGAAAGTGGTTGCTTGATACCCTCAGCTTGTATTCAATCTTTTAGTAAGCTAACCTTTCTATTTTTTTTAAAAAATTCTAAACTTAATATTTTTATGCTTCGCTACGATTTCAATCTTCTCCTTTACTAACTTTTTAGTCTGTTTAATTCTTTATTTTTTGAATTTTAAAGTCTGATTGGTTGCTTAATACCATCAACTTGTACTAAATGTTCTCCTATGCTAACCGTTTTTTTTTTTTTAAATCTAAACATAATATGTTTTCGCTTAGTTATGAATTCAATCTTCTGCTTAGCTAACTGCTCGTGCTCTTTGATTCTTCAGTTTTTGAACTTTAAAGGCAGATTGGTTGCTTGATATCCACGACTTGTATTCAGTCTTCTACTAAGCTAACCTTTTCGATTTTTTATTATAATTTTAATTTTAACCTTAACATTTTTGTTTCATTATGAATTTAATCTTATGCTTAACTATCCTTCAATTTTTAAAATTTAAAGGCAGATTGGTTGCTTGTTACCCTTAGCTTGTACTAAATATTCTGCTAAGCTAACATTTTTTTATATATTTAAATTCCAAACTTAATATGTTTCGCTTAACTATTAATTCAGTCTTCTGCTTAGATAACTTTTCGGGTTATTTGATTATTCAGTTTTTGAACTTTTAAGGCAGATTGGTTGCATGATACCATCAACTTGTATTCAGTCTTCTGCTAAGCTAATCTTTCTGATTTTTTTTTTAAAATTCTAAACTTAGTATGTTTGTTGATTTCAATCTTTTACTTTTCTTCGATATCTTATATTCTTCATTTTTTGAGTTTTAAAGGCAGATTGGTTGCTTGTACTAAATATTCTGCTAAGCTAACCTTTCTGATTTTTTTTTTTTTAATTCTAAACTTAATATGTTGATATGATGGACTGAGATTTTAATACATATTATTTCTCCCTAAAGATGTTATTAAATCATTTTAAACTTTTTATGTATTATAGTCGAATCTTTAATTCAATTGAGTTTTTACCCAAATTAGTCACCCACCAGCCCCCGAATGAGATTTTATTGTAACACATAAAAATTTAACTAATATTCTTAAAAATATTATGTTATTTCTACCATTTTTAAAATATATTAAGTTTTTAGATAAATAAAAAATTGACAATTTTTTTTAAAATTATTTATGCAAACGTTAAGAATAACAGTTTTTAAAATCAACATTTTTTTAAAAATGTGCTCAACATTAGAGATAAAATAATATTTTACTGTATATTAAATAATAAATGATTCAATATATATACGTAACACGAGTACAGCAAACATTGTCAGGGAGGCACGTGAGTGGGCCTAAACCTGCGGCCCAACAAAGAAGCCCAATATACCAAAAATTGAAGCGCGTAGCTTCTACGCTGCAAACGGTAATATGTAAGTTTCAGTTCAGTCCCGCCCAAATCAGAGTTCCTCTCCATCGCCGTGATGCCGAGAGGATCCAAAGCTACAGACCCAGAGACTAGCACATACAGCAAGAGCAAATATGAGCAGCATCAGAACTGGATACGATCTCTCGGTCACCACCTTCACGCCGGACGGACGTGTTTTTCAGATCGAATACGCGTCCAAGGCTGTAGACAACTGCGGGTAACGAGCTATTCAATGTATCCGATTTTTGTTACTTTTAGGGGTTTTGTGCTATTTTGGAGCGGTTTCTGAATTTCTTGAGCTGATGATTGGCAGTACGGTGATTGGAATCAAGTGCAAGGATGGGATCGTCTTGGTGGGTTTTTTGTTTACATGATTGTGTTTGTGTGATAGTGAGTGCACGGTGTGCCGTGGCTAATATTTATTTACTTCGGTGTTTGATTAGGGTGTGGAGAAGCTCATTACATCAAACATGATGTTGCCTGGTTCTAACCGGAGAATTCACTCCGTTCACCGTCATTCTGGAATGGTAAGCTACTTTGATGTGTCTGTGTCAGTGATTTAGACTCCAAAGTTTGTGAAACTGAGCTTGAGGAGTACACATTTTCCCATTCATATATTTTATCACACCTCTACAAAGTTGTCAAGTTTTACTTTGAAAATTGAAAGTGGTCGTGTTCGAATATGTAGTTACTTGGGATATTTAAAGGGGGGAATGAACCCTGAGTTTGCACGTTGTGGCTTCACATTGGGAAATATTGTGCTAGTTTATTCTTGCATAAATTCATCTTAGCTGCTTTAATCAAAGATATTGTTCACTGATTTGTTCGGCTCATTAATTTCATCTGCACAACTCCGAATATTGATTTTAAATTTTTAATACTGCTCTTTTCAGGCTGTTGCTGGATTAGCAGCAGATGGGAGGCAAATTGTTTCACGAACCAAATCAGAAGCAAATAGCTATGAGAGGTTTGTAGTGACATTGTGTTTGGAGCGTCATGGAAAACTGACAATAAGAGAAGCTTCCTTTCTTTATTCTTAGGCTAACGATTTATGTCACATTGTAGTCCAATTGTGCGTGATAATGACTGTTGAGAAGGTTAAAGTAAAGCTGCACTAGTAGAAAAATATTATTTTGCTCATAAGGCTTGAATGAATTTGGAAATGGTCTTGGAAGCACATCCTCATTTTTACTTTGGTTGAATATGATGGAATTGGATGCTTCTCCAGGAACATAGCTATGTAGATATCAATTGGGCGATTTCCTAATTATCTTCTTGTTGTATTCTTATCCAAGAGCATAAACATTAGGTTAGATTTTAATAAACTTTTCCACAAATCGAGCTTCCTTGCGTTTAAAATTTGGGATAGAGAGAGCACCCTGAGATAGATCAAAACAGAAAGATTACTTTATGCACTTGATGTTGCTTCCTTAACCTGTTGTTTTTAATTATGTGAAGTTACTGAGTTATGAAAATGGCCAACCACTTATTTACTATTGCACATGAGGTTCCATATAAGCTGGTGAATATCATGATTCTGATTTCTTGGGCAGTGTTTACGGAGAACAAATTCCTGTGAAAGAACTTGCTGAACGCGTTGCAAGTTATGTGCATTTGTGCACCCTTTATTGGTGGCTCAGGTTGGCAAAGATTTTCAATTACAATTACAACAAATAATTTTTTTTGTCAATGACATATCTATTTATTCATTCATCAGGCCCTTTGGTTGTGGAGTTATTCTTGGCGGCTATGACAGAGATGGGCCGCAGCTATACATGGTTGAACCTTCGGGCATTTCATACATGGTCTTCCTTTCTCTCTCTCTCTCTCTCTCTCTTTTTTCTTTCTGATAATTTGCCATTTCAAATATTATGCAGAAATACTTTGGCGCAGCAATCGGAAAGGGGAAGCAAGCTGCTAAGACGTAAGTTTGATGCAATGTGGCCTCTAATTCATTATTAGAAATGTCCCATATGGTTTCACACTTCTAAGATTTGCAAGAAATATGCTTCATATCACATTTAGAAAGTAGGTATGATATTAATGCTCCACCTTCATGTCTTTTTGCAACTTACCATATTGGTTTTTGTATTTGCATTTAGTATCTCATTCTATACATGATTGTCATTCAAAAGTGTGTGCCTACTTACTGATTTGTTGATTATGATGTTTAGAGAGATTGAGAAGTTGAAGCTTTCTGAGATGACATGCAGGGAAGGTGTTATTGAAGTAGCTAAGATGTGAGCATTGTTCTTGTCCCATCTTCTCTTAATTGATGATACTTCTCACTTTTACTTACTCGCTTCGCTGTTAATATTACGCAGCATCTATAAGGTACATGGCGAGGCAAAGGACAAGGCATTCGAACTAGAGATGAGTTGGGTCTGTGACGAGTGACAGAGGTGAGATCCGTTGGATGCTGCTTCCTCATGATGATCTCCAAGGTTACACTTAGAAACTCTTATTTCCTAAAAGAGTATCTATAATAGGGTATGCAATTTCTAATACGATAATGGTATATAAATATTTTTTATCTGTAAGTATATACATAAATACAACTAAGAATATATTATCTGCAAGTACATGTAATATATTATGTGATTCATTAAAAATAAAAAAGCCTACTGTTTAAAAAATTGAACAATAAGTAATAGCTATTCTTATCGAAATAAATATATTTTACTAATATTTAGAAATATGTATATTTATGCGCTACTCTGGGTAGCGCATTTTTTTTTTTTTTACAAAATTCGCTACCCAGGGTAGCATTTTTACCAAAACGCTACTTTTCACTGGCGTTCCTTTTCTCTATCTTTTTTTTTTGCTTTTTTCACATTTTGTCTTACGACTATGTTTAATTAAAAGTAAAATTATGTATCTATTGAATAAAATAAAAAAATTGTAATAAGTAGATATTTTAATTGTGATTCAGATGATGCAAAAAAAATATTAGATTTGGACTTACAGATTGATTGTACGCTCTGTCATAAGTTGAAATATGAAAATTTGACTTAAAAAAATATAACTCACGTCATGTAAGTCCAAACTCACCACGGTGAACGTCATTTATGTCGTAATTAAATTATCTACTTAGAATAATTTTTTTGATTAGAAATACAATGATCTTTTTAAGGTAACTTTGCTTGTCTTATAATTTGACCGAAATAATTAAATGCATTACTGAGAAATTTAATTATTTACTTACTCAAAAAAACAAAAAAACTTACGGTGCGTAGATAATTTAATATCGAAATTAAATGGCACTAACTAGGCGTTATTTTTTGACTTTTAGACTGATCGTATAATACGACACGTAAAAATCTCTACATACGTTACAAACAAATGTAAATAGTGATTTCACTGTTTAAACAGTACAATCACTATTTAGATTTTTTTGTATCGTATGTAGAGTTTTTTATGTGTCGTATTATATGATCAGTCTAAAAGTACAAATTTAACGCATAGTTAGTTTCATTTAATTAGTAATTAAATTATCTATGCACTGTAATTTTTTTTAGTAAGTATATAATTAAATTTCTCACCTAATTCATTTAATCATTTCGGTCAAATGATAAAACAAACGATGTTAGGTTAAAAAATCACTCTATTTCTAATCAAAAAAGTTACTCTAGGTAGATAATTGAATTACGACGTAAATGACGTTCACCGTGAAGAGTTTGGACTTACATGGTCTGAGTTATATTTTTTTAAGTTAAATGTTCATATTTCAACTTACGGCATACCGAACAGTCAATCTGAGTTATATTTTTTTAAGTCTAAATTTAATATATTTTTTGCATCATTTGAAACACAATTAAAATATCTACGTACTAAGTTTTTTAATTGTTTTTCAATAGATACATCATTTTATTTTTAATTAAACAACGAGTCGTGAAAAAAGGAAAAAAAAATAAAAAAAATTAACACTCTTATGGAGTAGCATTTTTTGTAAAGCGCTACCCCTAGTAGCGCTTATAAATAGTTTGCTAAATATATTTTTTCGGATATATACTTTTCTAAATATATTTTTTCAAATGTTTACTTTTTGAAAAAATTCTGTTTTTGCTTGACTATGATTTCAATCTTCCGCTTTGCTAACTTTTCGGTCTAATTGATATTTCTGTTTTTAAATTTTAAAGGCAAAGTGGTTGTTGAACACCCTCTGTTTTTATTCAATCTTATGCTAAGCTAACCTTTTCGTTTGTTTGTTTTTTAAAAATAATAATAATTTCAATCCTAAACTTTATATTTTTTTTTGCTATGAATTCAATCTTCTGCATTGTTATTCTTTAGTTTTTAAACTTTAAAAGCAAATTGTGAAAGTGGTTGCTTGATACCCTCAGCTTGTATTCAATCTTCTCGTAAGCTAACCTTTCTATTTTTTTTTTAAATTCTAAATTTAATATTTTTTTGCTTCGCTATGATTTCAATCTTCTCTTATGCTAACTTTTCAGTCTCTTTAATTCTTTATTTTTTGAATTTTAAAGTCTGATTGGTTGTTTGATACCCTCAGCTTGTACTAAATGTTCCGCTATGCTAACCGTATTTTTTAAATCTAAACATAATATGTTTTCGCTTAGTTATGAATTCAATCTTCTGTTTAGCTAACTGCTCGTGCTCTTTGATTCTTCAGTTTTTGAACTTTAAAAGCAGATTGGTTGCTTGATATTCACGACTTGTATTCAGTCTTCTACTAAGCTAATCTTTTCGATTTTTTAATATAATTTTAATTCTAAACTTAACATTTTGTTTGACTATGAATTTAATTATATGTTTAACTATCCTTCAATTTTTAAACGTTAAAGGCAGATTGGTTGCTTGTTACCTTTAGCTTGTACTAAATATTCTGCTAAGCTAACATTTTTTTTATTTTTAAATTCCAAACTTAATATGTTTCGCTTAACTATGAATTCAATCTTATGCATAGCTAACTTTTCGGGTTATTTGATTATTCAGTTTTTGAACTTTTAAGGCAGATTGGTTGCATGATACCATGAACTTGTATTCAGTCTTCTGCTAAGCTAACCTTTCTGATTTTTTTTTTTAATTCTAAACTTAATATATTGGTTGATTTCAATCTTTTAGTTTTCTTAATTTTCTTCGATCTCTTAGATTCTTCATTTTTTGAGTTTTGAAGGAAGATTGTTTGCTTGTACTAAATATTCTACTAAGCTAACCTTTCTGATTTTTTTTTTTAATTCTAAACTTAATATGTTTTCGCTTGACTATGAATTCAATATTTTTTTTAGCTAACTTTTCGGTCTCTTTGATTCCTCAATTTGTATTTTAAAAGCAAATTGGTTGATTGATACGCTAGGCTTGTATTCAATCTTTTGCTAAGCTAACGTTTCTTTCTTCTTTTTTTTTTTAATTATAAACTTAATATGTTTCCTCTTGGCTATGAATTAAATTTTCTATGTAGTTAACTTTTCTTCGATCTCTTAGATTCTTCATTTTTTGAGTTTTGAAGGAAGATTGTTTGCTTGTACTAAATATTCTACTAAGCTAACCTTTCTGATTTTTTTTTTTAATTCTAAACTTAATATGTTTTCGCTTGACTATGAATTCAATATTTTTTTTAGCTAACTTTTCGGTCTCTTTGATTCCTCAATTTGTATTTTAAAAGAAAATTGGTTGATTGATACGCTAGGCTTGTATTCAATCTTTTGCTAAGCTAACGTTTTTTTTTTTTTTAATTATAAACTTAATATGTTTCCTCTTGGCTATGAATTAAATTTTCTATGTAGTTAACTTTTCGGTCGATGTGATTCTATAGGTTTGACACTTTAAATGCAGATTAGATTGGTTGCTTGATACACTCGGCTTGTAGTCCAACTATGTCTATTAATAATTAGTGATTTTTAATTCATTTTTGAAAACCTTTAGAGACGGGTCTTTTTGTCATTCGACTTCTTTTAGTATCTCTTTGATTCTTGTGTTTACTTTAAAAGTAGTTTTGTTTGACCTCGGTTTCTTTGAGTTTTATTTTATTCAATCTTTATTTGTTGCATCAATTTTTTGTGCTTGTTGCTTTTTGCCTTCCTTCGAGCTGTGATTTATTACTTTTCCATAAAATCTTATTCATTCTGCATAGATATTTTATTTCAGTTTTGCTGATTTACTCTAGCCACAATAAGTTGTTTTTTTGCTGACTGTCTTAGTCTAGGTTTTGGGTTTCACTTTAGTTCTTGACTTCATGCGTTGATTTTGATTATTTTTACTCCATGAGCATAAAAGCAGCTTCGGTGGTTGACCCTTGCCTTTAAATTGAGCCGCTTCTGGATATCATTCTTGGAACTTTTTTTACTTAGACTTTTACAGCTTTGAACATAACGTGTTGTTTGGTATTTTTTGTTTTATTTTACCCTTGGTTTTGATTCACTTTTATGTTAAGCTAACCTTTCTGACTTATTCTTTACTGATTCTTAGGTTCATGTATTTTGTGGATAACACTAAGTCCAACTATATGTCTGAACTTTCATCTTCTTAAACTTTTAGAAACAACTTTTTCAGATAACTTGTGCTTCTCTTTTTTCTTCAATTTTTTAGCTTTAAACAATTCAGCGGCTTAATGACCATCAACTTGAATTCAATCTTCTGTTAATCGGTTTATCAACCCTCGACTTGGTTTGAATATGCTGCTAAGCTAACTTTTATATGACTATTTTTGTTTCTTTACTAATTCTTTCCTGAGCTACCCCTTATAACGTTTTCGACTTCTTTACTAATTTTTTGTCCAACTATGTCTGTAAAACAGTAAACTTCCTTTTTGGAGAGACCTTTAGAAACAAGTGCACATATTATTGACCCTCGATTTCTACGAGTTGTTTTATTTGAATCAATCTTCTGTTGTTGCTTCAGTATTTGGCACAAACACTCGTTGTTTTCTTCCTTCCTGCAAGCTTATTACTTTCACATAAAATCTGATTCAGCGTGAAAGACACTTTGATGATCGATTGATGGGGTTGGATTCAATCTTCTGCTAGCAATCACCTAGTTGAGTCTTATCTTAGTGTGTTTGTAGCAGAAGATACACTCTATTTCAAAAAATTCTTTAACTGATTGTCAGCTTTAAAAACAGTTGGTAGATTTACACCTGCCTTGAAATTTGATCTTATGCTTAACGTCCTAACCTGCATTGTTGGTAATTCTTCATTTTTTGAGCTTTTAAAGCAGCTTAGTTGCGTATTGTCTGACCATCAACTTGAATTCAATCTTATGTTAGTTAGCCTATCTTACTTTTTTGGTTACTTTACAAACTCTTAATTGCATTTGAGAAAATCTAATTATTTCTTTACTGCTTAGGTATATAGTTTTGACGTATATACGTGCTCTATTAGTTTTATGATATGATGGACTGAGATTTTAATACATATTATTTCTTCTTAAATTTTTGAGAGCTTAAAAGCAGTTCGAGTTGTGGAATTCAATCTTTTTCTGCCTACAGAATCAATTTCTCCATTTTGTTTAGTGTTTTTCCTATACTAAATTTATGTGGTTTCAAGCATGGTCCTGGAAATGTTTTGAAGCAACTTCTTTTTAACATGAACTTGTTGAGCTCTTCTGTAGTGGTGTTGGTTTGCAATCTCTCTGCAGTGCGAGGTAATTCGTCTGTCTATTATTATATTTGTTATTATGAGATAATAATTACAATTCATGTCATGCACTCAATGAGTGGTGCCATTTGTTGCATATATTTATGTTCCTAATAGAGTGACAATCGTAGTTGGTCAATTATGATGTTCTATGATGACTACTAACTGATTCTTGGTGGATTGTGTGAGATTATTCCAGTTAGCATAGCACGCTAATGGAATCTTCAAAAGGAAAATCACTTCGGCTGCAACTTCAAGCTTTTGAACTATCAAAGATATTCTTAATTTGAAGATCTTTGACAGAGGTGAGATCCGCTGGATGTTGCTTCCTTATGATGATCTCTGAGGTTACACTTAATAAATTTAATAAATAACAAAACTAATAAATAATTCATCCATGTTGATCTGCTGCTGAAAAGCATACAGTGATTATAGTATATAAATTTGTCAAAACATTGATTGATTCTGGTTTTCAGGCGTGTGATGATGGCAAGGGACGAATCCATCAGTTTAGGCAGACCATCATTTTCTTGGTGCTCAGTGGTGTGTTCTTCCATATATATATGTGCTTCTAATGTGGTATTTACTTTGAATCTTACTCTTTTAAAAATGAAATATATTTTACTAATATTTGTGTATTGTAAATATATGATAATAATAAACTTAATCAGAACATAAAATCTAATTTATTTATTTTAATAATATTTGTTAGCCAATTTTTAATGATTATCACATTAATATTTTTCTCTTATATTATTGACTAACCACATATTTTAGTTAATTTTATAAATAATTATACTTAATCTATATATTGTATAATTTTATTTGTATCATTCAAAAATAATTTCAATTACTATTAGAAATATAATTAAAATTCTAATTTAGAATTCTTCTTAATAAATATAATTAATAAATTACAAAACAAATAAATAATCAATATTATTTTAGTTAAAAGTTTTTTTTCTCTATATATATTTGAGGACTCGTAGAATTATAAGTGCACTGTAAATTATTTTTATGGTATATTTGTTAATTATTATATATTTTTATTTTATTTTGTACTAGTAGTAAATTTTTCATTTTACAGTAAAATTTCATCTTATTTTTCTGTTAATATGTGTTAACAGAAGTTCTGCGATGGGCCGTGGATTGTACGCGGTTCATTTATTACTAGCAGTCCAGTTGACGACTTGGGCTATTTATTATTGGTCTCACCTCAATGTAATTACTTTTCAAATTCTACTGTTTTAGAAGCTGTTAACATTTTATATGACTAGTTAGACGTCCCGAGTTGCATTTCTTTTCTACTTGGCCTGCCCACGGTGCGGGGTAGATCCACGCGGGAAGCTCTGAACTACTTAAAAGAGCGTGTGAGAGACAAGAGTCAAAATCAGAGAAGCAAGCTTCTCAATCATGCGGGTAAAGAGGTAATGATCAAGGTCGTCCTAAATGTCATACCCACGTATGTCATGCACATTTTCAAGCTCCTGGCAACTTGGTGCAATGATGTAAATGCTCTTATTGCTCGGTTCTGGTGGGGATCTCGGGAGGACTCAAGGAAAAATCACTGGAAGAATTGGAGGACCGTAACAACCTCCAAGTCGGAAGGTGGATACGGGTTCCGTGACATGCAAGACTTCAACCGGGTCATTCTCGCCAACATGGCCGCACGAATCCTTGAGGAACCGCACGCTCTATGGGTAAGGGTCATCAAGGGGCTGTACTTCCCAAATTGTTCATTCTTGCAGGCATCTCCGGGAAGCCGGGCCTCGTGGGCATGGTCGAGTTTGCTCAAGGGTCGGTCGGTCTTACAAAGGGATGGTATGTGGACTCTTGGGGATGGCCGAACTATAAAACCATTCATCGATCGATGGGTACCCATGCTTAATGCGGGAAGGGTCCGACCTTCTCACAACACGGGTATTTCAGAGCTAGTCACTGTGGCACATTGGTTGAGCTCGGACTTGAAGGCGTGGGATGAGACCACGGTTCGGCTGGCAGCTCACCCTGATGATGTTGAGGCCATCCTCAACATCCCCATTCCGATTGAGCCGAGACCCGATCAGCTGAGATGGCTCCATACCAAAAACGTGGCAACTTCGGTCTGATCGGCCTATCACCGCCTTCACGCAACAAGTACACGGCCGCAAGTTAACGTCAACAACCACCCGCCCTTGGATCTTCCCCAAGTGTGGAACGCTATTTGGAACGTCGATGCTTGGCCGAAAATAAAAGCGTTTATGTGGAAATTGGCAAACGACGTTTTACCAACGAGGGGTTCAACTGGACATATTGTGCCCGACGTGCAACACAGAGGAGTCTCGGGAACACATGCTTTTCGGCTGCCCATGGTCGACACAGGTTTGGTCTCGCTTCATCTCTCAGGATTCGATCGACCTAGGCTCAAACACGGTGGATGGGTGGCTGGCCGAAGCAACCCATCGACCTCCTCGACCGCGACGAAACTCGGACGACAAATGGAGGACAATCATGGTTGTTTGCTGGGTTATCTGGAAGGCGAGATGTCGCCTCACATTCGACAACATTCAACCTCATGTGGACATTTTACTTCGCGACATCCAGACTACGACAAACGTCATGATCATGCACGACCCACGAGCTCACCCACCTCCTACTGTCACGGCATGAACCCGACCACCTCCAAACACCATCAAAATCAACTGCGACGCTTCTTGGAACCGCGTCTCTTCTCTTGGAGGTATCAGCGTCATCACGCGGGACTCTTGTGGTGTGGTTCTAGGAGGTAATTGTGCGGTCAAGCCTTCGGGATCAGTGGAGGAATGCGAGGCAGAGGCGGTCTTAATGGCGGTCTGACTTGCGTTGGAGAAGCGATGGTCACATGTTATCATCGAGTCAGACGCCGCTACCATTATTAGTCATATTCACCATAGAGATTTCGTATGGAGAGTAGACACCATTTTGTCAAATGCGGTTTCATTATCGTCTTCGATTAATGAAATCACGTGTGTGTTTACCCCCCGATCCGCTAACTCTTGTGCGGATTGGATTGCGAAAAACGCTTTATTGGGGTTGTGTCCTTCGGATTGGGTGTTCTCACCCTCAACCCCTCTTCTTAGATGTATTTTGCGGATAATATTTTGTACTCGAACTCGGTTACTTCGGTGGTAATGAATTAGCATGTTTTCTTGGCAAAAAAAAAAAGTTGCATTTCTTTTGACTTTTATTAATAACTAGAGAATTTGATACTTGTGATGTACATACTAGTAAATAAATGCTTTTTTTATATATATTTTATAATATATTAGAAGTAACTATTTTTTATATCAATAACATTTCTGGATAAAAAAAAATATATTTCATATGTAAAAATGAATATATTATTTCATATGAATTATCTTAATATATTGATGTAATAAACAATTCATTTGTTTATGTAGTTTGGAACTTGGTGAAATGTTTGTCACAGTTTTTTAATCCATAATTATAAAAAAAAAAATGTAATAAACAATTCAATACAAAAATAAATTATATTTGATGCTTCTAAAGCTATAAAACAAAGAATTGATTTAATTATTCTTCTGTCATGTCTGGAGTGAAGGTGAGGAGATAAAATAATTTTATTGATACAGTAAAAAGGTAACATATATTAGCACAAACAGAAAATTATTACAAACGGTACAATTACAATATACAAAATTATGTTGATATATTAGCACAATGAATAAAAATGTTGATGCATATGTACGTATCATGTGCATACATGGCCAAAGAATATATATAATATAAAGAAAGGAACAACATTTTGAAAGTAAAATGTAGCTCCGGACGTCTATCTTCTCGTCCACAGCAGCGCTGCTCTCACTCACAAGTCACATCAACATCAGCAAGGCTCGGTGGAGGCTAGTAGCGGTATATCACTGTTTTCTATTTCTAGACGACGACGACGACTAAGAAGTCTCTGGTAAATCGTAGCGCTCTCCCAACGGTGAGCCTCCTCCTCCTCTCTCTCTCTCTCTCTATCTATCTCTGCTTCTATTACTTATCCAGCTCATGTTACTCGTTTTTCCTCCACCGGGGATCTCGTTTGCAGCACTGGAGCTTGATGAGCATTTCAGCTAGGCTTGCTGATGTTTCTGTTTTTTTAACTGCTGATTTTGTGTTTTTAGTGCTAGATCGATGGTGAAGAGGCTGCTTATGTCTCAGCTCATGCGAGCAGCTGTGCTACTGTTGATTACCTGCGTCTCTTTCCAGATCCACGCTTCGGATGTGGTACCTCTCCTCCTCGACTGCTGCAGTTTGCTTTCTTTGAGGATTTCTGTAATTGCGAATTCGTTTACAATCTAACACGAGTGCTTGGTTTGCTATCAGATCTTTTACGAGCCATTTGATGAAACTTTTGAGGGGCGTTGGGTAGTGTCAGAGAAGGAAGACTATATAGGTAGACAATCTCCTTCACTGCTTACATATGTATGTAGTGTTAATTTGACTGCACGCTTTACATTTCAGACACATGGAGACTTGGACTCTGTTAAGTGTGAACCTTATTTCTTCTTTTGCTTACTCCATAGACTTAGCTTATATGAGATGCTTTTCCTCAGTGTGTTGCCCTGTTGTGGATATCGTTATACAAAGGTTTCTATATTTAGCAATTTATCACGTTTGGGATGTCTTCCTGCGAAAAGTTGTTGGGCCAATCCCTACGAAAACTTAGCCCTGAGGTTGGTTGGACTATTAGGATAGGAATCATTCTAAATTATCATATAATTTTCATAAGTCTTTACAGTTGGTGCCTGGGGTCTCAGCCTTTTTCCCAACAAGCTTTTCATGAACTGTAAGCTTATCGTTTACAGATGTTTGTTATTGAATACTGTGAGCATTTGAAGATTTGTAAGATATCTTTCATGAGTAGCTATATTCACGGATAAGGACTTAGGCAATAATAGTAAGTGTTGGATAGCTCCTCTTGGGTAGATTATTTGGTTAATGACTTAATCAATGCTTAAACCCTGTGAAAGGACAAAGCAAGCTAAAAAGGATCATATCTCAATGGAAATAGGCCAGTGTCAGTTGCTGTTTGACAGTAAGAGAGGTGGTTCATAAATTTTGTCCAACTATGCTTTGGCAAATGTGTATGTCTGCAGTTCGAATATTGCTCCTAAGGTCTGTTTGGATAGGAAAGGCAAGACAATCCATAGCTCGGGTTCTTCAAGTAGAATCAGTTCCTTGGGAGTCTGAGATTAGGAGAAGTTCAACAGGAACTTATGAAATGTTTGAGGTTTGAATAAATGTGAGTTTTCAACAGGGAAGTTACAAATTATAGGATGGGCTACAATTTATCGTCTGCAGCAATTTGTCGCTCTTTATAAACACGATGGTATTATATATGCACAAAATACTTCTACTTGGAAGAATTTCTGTACAGAAATTTTCATTCAAAATAAATCTTTTTTTTTCTTCTTCCAATTGCATATTGACAGCTGACTGGTTCAATATTAATTTTATGTCCTATTCTTAGTTATATTATATGGCTTCTCTGTATTTTTTCACCTGTAATCTCTGTCGTATAGCGGATTAGCGAAAAGAATGAAATATTAGCCAGAAAAAGTTCACTCTTGATGTTATAGTTTTGCAAGCTATATAGAGTAGGGGGGTATCGATGACCTACACTGCATCATTCCTTTGTTCATAGTTACTTTATGTTTTACATTAATGCCTCTGTGTTGCTTGTTCCAGGTGTATGGAAGCATTCCAAAAGTGAAGGACATGATGATTATGGTCTTCTTGTCGCGGAGAAAGCTAGGAAACATGCTATTGTGAAGGACCTAGATGAGGCAGTAAGTCTCAAGGATGGGACCGTTGTTCTTCAGTACGAAGTCCGCCTCCAGAATGGGCTAGAATGTGGCGGTGCCTACCTTAAATTCTTGAGACCTCAAGATGCTGGTTGGAAAGCCAAATCATTTGACAGTGAGTCTCCATATTCCATAATGTTTGGACCGGACAAATGTGGCTCAACAAACAAGGTGCATTTCATTTTCAACCACAAAAACCCAAAGAGCGGAAAGTACGTTGAGCACCACCTGAAGTTCCCTCCCTCGGTGCCCAATGACAAGCTCTCCCATGTCTACACTGCAATCTTGAAACCTGATAATGAGTTGTGGATACTGGTTGATGGAGAAGAGAAGAAAAAGGCAAGCCTTTTGTCCACTGAAGATTTTGAGCCGCCATTTATTCCTGCTACGATGGTCCCTGATCCAGATGATAGGAAGCCTGAGGATTGGGAAGAGAGGGAAAAGATTCCTGACCCAAATGCAGTTAAGCCCTATGATTGGGATGAGGATGAACCAATGGAAATCGTGGATGAAGCTGCTACCAAACCCGAGGGATGGATAGATAATGAGCCCGAGGAGATTGATGATCCCGATGCTACAAAGCCTGAGGACTGGGTTGACGAGGAAGATGGTGAATGGGAGGCACCGAAGATTGATAATCCAAAGTGTGAAACAGCACCAGGATGTGGTGAATGGAAGAAGCCTATGATACACAATCCTGCGTATAAAGGAAAGTGGCGCGCACCTATGATTGACAACCCAAATTACAAGGGAATCTGGAAACCTCGGGAAATCCCAAACCCTGATTATTTTGAGCTTGACAGGCCAGATTTCGAGCCTATAGCTGCCATTGGTATTGAGATCTGGACAATGCAGGATGGTCTACTTTTTGACAATATTTTGATTGCAAATGATGATAAGGTTGCACAATCATACCGCGAAACAGCATGGAAACTTAAATTTGAGGCTGAAAAAAAGAAGGAAAAAATTGAGGACGATGCTGGTGGTTCAGATGGTCTTTCAATCTTCCATGTATGTTTCATCCCCGGCTTCCAAATACAATTTTATAGTTCATTTATTATTAGATAGCCTGATAAAATTCTCTTCTTTTGCATTGCAGAAGAAAGTATTTGACCTTCTGTATAAGGTTGCGGGCATTCCCTTCTTGGAACCTCACAAGCGTAAGATCTTGGTATGTGCTTAATTTTGATATAAATAGCTACTGAACAGCTAAATCCTTCTCCACTCCTAGGATGATTTTCTTACTTAAAGTCGTTCCATGTCATCTTTCAGAATCTCATTGAGGAGGCAGAGAAACAACCCAACATTACCGCGGGAATCATTGTCTCTATTGTAGTCATTGTCTTGTCTATCTTCTTTAGAATCCTCTTTGGTGGCAAAAAATCCAAGGTAACTTGTGAAAGAGTAGACTTTGGATCCCCCTTTTCCTTTAGGACTTGAAATGTATATGTAATATATTTTGTAGGCCAATGTTACGGAAACTCGAAGTGAAGAGGCTGCTGAGAATCAAGCAAGCACTAGTGGCGTAGAGAAGGTCAACAAGGAGGAGGAAGAGGAGAAGGAAGAAGATGCAGCTGCTCCACTTCGCAGGACTAGAAGGGGCACTTGAAAAAGGTACTCTCCCTCTGCCTCTATTCTTGATCTTAGCGAGTTCTTAATGTTTAAGCATATAAGTAGTTAGTGGACTTTACCCAACAAAAAAAATTCCACTAAAGCGTAGTAGAGAGGTTGTTTTAAGGTATTGTTGTTTGAACTTTGGAGGGTAGTTTCCGTGAATCTTGAGCTACAATGACACTATTTTGAGGTTTTTGAACTCCCCCAGTCTTTGTTCTACATTATTGTATATATCTGCTCTGATCTCGGGTCCGAAACAAACATCCCTAATGCCAAAGCACAGTAGTTTTTATTCATTTCCATTTTCTTGTGGGCAAATGGCTCTTTTAGCCCTCACCTCCTTTTCCATATCAATTAATTTCTTGCAATTCCGTCGCTTAAGTGAAAAAAGACATGGAGGTGAGGTGAACGCGTGGGAGGCTAGACGTCTAACCCTTTAAAAGGAAAAACCTTCATTATGCAAGATTCCTAAATTGAAAGGTTGGAGCTTAAGTGCCTTTAGGAACTCAGACGTGAGGTGAATGGAGAAGTGAGGCTTTTGCGCAGCATATTCAAAATTTAAAGTGCCTTTAGGCTTTAGTGTAGGACCATGGCAACAACTACAGTAGACCTGACTTTTGCTTCATTCTATCAGTAAAACAAATTTATTTTATTTTTTAGAACCGAAATGTTTGGTGGTCCATTTTTCTGTTATAGAATTATGATTAACTGTGTCCATGTGAGATCTTTTAAAACGGACCCTAAATTTTAAATTCTCCCTCATTTTGTGGAAATGAACGTGGCCGATTCTGCAACACTATCACTGTGGTTTTGATGCCTGTTGAATTTAGAATCAACATCATTTGCATTTGGTTCTTTGTTCAAACTTCCAACGTTGTGGGCCTACTGATGTTATGCCTACCTCGTGTATTTCTATTACAATGTAGCCCGACTGACCGAACTAGCACCAGAAGGCGGCTCAGTGAATGAAATGCAGGTATATAACCACGAAATCAGTCATTTCTTCCCCTTGATCGATTTAATCAAAGTAAATAACTAACGACAGACAAATTAGAGTGATTAAATATATGCAGATTCGCATATAATGTTGAGCTAATATATATATATATATATATTATAATATACAGATAATAAATGTAGGAGTAAGGACAGGACATTTTGAAATTTGGAATCTTTTGCTTCTAGAAGCTGCATAGCATAATTAGCATTCGTTTCTATGTATGAATTATATTTGTGGAAGTAGAAAGAAGATGAGTCTGTTTGACCATTATTTTGTCGTCTTGTATATATGTTGGCAATTTGAGACCTCCAAAATCTGCCAAAACAAGCTGTCTTTCTTCTGTCATCTCTCTCCACTCTGGTCTTTGCTTTAGATATCATCTTTGACCAATCTAGACCACTCATGGTTCCCTGACGGTCCCACCTCACAAGCTCCAGTGAATCATCTCGGTCCCCGCCATTTCAAAAAAATAGATTAAAAGAGCATAATTAATGATCATCAAGAGATATGAACAGCGAGACGAAGACCCCATAACCAGATAACAGAGAGGCGTTGAATCTAGACCAGGAATGGCAATTAAGAATCAAGATTCCACATTCAAATTTGAGAAGAGAACTATTCAATTTGATGTTTCGTATATTCATTCATTCTGTAACTACTACTCTGTAACAACAATTAATCACGGGTAAGCGCGGCTATGGCTACGGATGGCTTGATCCCACCTCAAGAGATATGAAACTAATTGAGGAAGAAAACTGAAAACTGAAATTTATGTTCTTGATCTCGTCCTGATTCTGGGCTTTGGAGGCGGCAGTTTCTTCAAAGGACAAGCTACTAGAACTAGGTTAGTGGAACTCTCAGATCTCTGGTGCCGCTGGGGTTGAAGCTGCGACTCAGATTTGGAAGAGTTGCTTCTTCTTCTTCTCTTGATTCCGAACGAATTCGAGAATCTTCTCTTATGCTTCTTCTCCTTCCCTTCCGTAATCATCTCCAGCTTTGGCTTCCACTGGCGCGTGCGAGATCCGACTACCATCTGCTCGTAGTCCTTCTCCAGCTGCGCCGTCGTACACACTCTGCTATTATTCACCGTCCTCTGACCTTCGCCGTCGCGTGCATCTTCGTAGATCCCCTTCCCTTCTTCGATGAGTCGCGAGACGAACTCGTCGGAGACGCGGATCCTGAGGAATCCTGACGGCGTCTTCTGCACGTCGAAGAGCTGGTTTTGCGCAGCGGCTCGTTTGATTGCGCCAGAGATCGGCGTCGTCTGTGGCTTGGATGCCATGAAGGAGGCGACGGTGACGAAAGAGAGGACGGACTGGAAGAAGTGGTTGGGGAGGAGGAAGTACTTCTGGCCAGGCTGGAGTTGTTCGTGCTCGGAGAGCGCGGGTATCTTCCGTCCGATGTAGAAGTCGTCTGAGTGGCAGATGAGGTGCTTCGGGAACTCCGTCATCAGCTCCGACGCGTGAATCGGCCGGTGGTAAACGCTGACATGTCCGTCTGACTTGATGAGCTTGATCGGCTCCGAAGAAGGCTCGTCGGCATCGTCGGAGATGCAGTGTTGTCCTAAGGCACCCATTAGAGGGAAACACCATGGAAGGAGCTGAAACTGATTCAGGAACTTGATCCCCATCTTCTTTGGATGTCACCACTACAAGGTATTCAATCTGTTCATAGAAGACTCCAATCAGACTTATTTGATGAAATGGTTGTAGAGAGAAACTGAGGAGAAAGTTATGGTAATAGAAATAGAAGGGTGGAGAATAATAAAAACTACACACCACAACACGCGTATATATATTTATTTTTTCCATAACACGCGTATATATATAACATATATGTTTTTCTATTTTTAAATAGAGTCAATTGAAAAGCATTGTTTCTCCTACTTTTCTTTTTCCCTTTGTTTTTTTTCTTTAATTATTATTTTACATAAACCAATAAAATGAGTCAACATTTCGGGATGGTCAAATTAGACAGGTAAGGGTTACTGTGTGTGAGGGAGTCTTTAGCAACGGTGAGCTGGTTTTGAGTTGTACAAACTACAAAGTAGAAACTATTCCCAACTAACTTTGGTTTAGTTTTTGTTTTTTGTTTTTCCAATTTTTTTTTTCCCAACTAACTTTGGTTTGGTTGGATGGGTAACTTTTAGATAATAGTAAAAGTTAAAAATAACTCTGAATTTCTTAACATATCTAATAGGTTGGGCTGGTCGGGTCGGTTTTGGAAGTAAAATCGGGACCGTGACCGAAATTTTGGTCTTGACATTTGGAGGATCGAGAGCAAAATCGACTTTGGTCAAAAAAACTCGTCTGAGTCGGTCTTGCTTGACTCAGGACGGTCACGATCTTGGATCGAAATTTGTGGTAAAACAAAACTGGATTGACAAAAAAAATCACTGAAATTTTGGTCTTGAACTCATTCGCTTCTCGTCTTCCGTCGCACTTCCCTTATAAAACCGATCCAAGAATTGTTGAATATTTCAAGGTCATGAATTACTAGTGTTTCAAGAGGTACGTCGTAAATTTTTATGGTTTTCTTCAATGGGTTGGTCTGGACCTAGTCGGACTTTTGGGGAAAAGTCTGAATCTGAGCTCGACATTGAAGATTAAAAACAAAAAATTGCTCGATTTTGATCCTAGTCGGACCGGTATTGTCGTGAATTCGGTTCAATCATTTTTTTTTTTTATCACACCTAATATCTAAGCTGCTTCAAATCAAAATTAATTTATTTATCACATTTTACAAAAAGAAAAATGTTAAAAAGATAGAAAACAAAATTCACTTGGCATTTTTTTTTTTAAATGCCCCCAATATCTCTATCTTTGAGCTTGAAGTCTGTTTGTTATTTATTCAATCATCTAGTTAGATAAGTAGATATCACCGACAGCGTCACTGAACCGAAATCCATCTCCAGCTCAGCATCAGATAAGCTTCTGCGTGATTTGAAACGAGATCCCGCCTTTTCATGTTGGAATTTTCACATATACACGTGTCCAATACATAATATATAAAATGTAACTTTATATATAGCATTTTATTATAGAAATATAAATTGTCTTTTAGATTTTTAATCTATATTTGATAATTCAACGAGATTCATAACTATAATTAGAGGAATTCGGAAGCAAACCAATACCGAAAGGTGAGCAAGGAAACAATTTCGTTTTTTAGTATGTGTGTTAGAGTTTATATTTTTTTTACGTAATACAATACGAATATATAAAATAAATAGTGTTTATAGAAATATACAATAGAATTATAAAACGATAAATGAACACAATTAAAAAAGAAGAAGATAATTTTCATATTTATATTAAAGTATTAGACTACATAAATTTTAACGGATAAGTATTGAGTAATTTCCTATAGTTTAATGTTTAAAATCTTATTTTTTTACTATGAATAAATTATTATTTTAATAATTTCTTATAAATTTTATATATTAATCAAGAATTTATCAATTTAACGCAGAGAACATAACATGAAAATAAAGTTTTAAAAACAATTGTGTATTTGTATTTAAAAAAATAACACGATAAGTTTATTATATATTTTCGTATTTGATAAATCTAATACAATAAATGCATTACTATACACACAATTAATCACTTTCTTCGTTTCCAACAATCAACATTGACTATCAAATCTATAATTTATTAAATTTTGTATAATTCGAATCTATAATAAATAAACTTTCTCTATACGTATATGCTAATACGTGTATAAATATTGTTGTTATATATATATATTTACTTAAATGTGATTATGAACTCCTGGCGCACGCGAATTCCAACAACGTGAGTTTACGCTAACCTTTTAATTTTTAAGTTTTACCTTTGACTAGTACTTGATACCACTCACCACCACACATCTTGGAAAGCCATTTCCTGGATTCTCTGCAGTCGTCTGCACCATATTTTTGACTGCACGAACACGAACAGACGCACGCACGTGTTTTGGTAACAACCAAATCATATATCACGTGCATGGATATTCATATAATATTTATGCTAATACAACACAACTTCAACTACCCACGAATCACGATTATAAAATACAAAAAAAAAAAAAAAAAACTTATTTTTTTTCGGTGTGTCGGGCCCATAACAGAATAATTTATACTCGCATTAGATCAACTGTGTAAACTGTTGTTTGGGAAAATGACTGTTAATAACAAACTCTACATATCATGACTAGATAGTTATATTGGTCACTAATTACCACAAACTAATATCTTTGATTAGTGAAGAAAGCAAGGTTATGCATAATAATTAGAGTAATAATAAATAGTTATTTTTAGAATTAAACTTGTATAACAGTTAGAAATTCAAGTTCTTTTTTTCTACACAGTCTCATTAGAGTGCGGATGAAGCAAAAATTCTATTCATAGGTATTGGGACACGTTAAAAAATTTATTGCGAGTTTGCCACAATGCTAATAAAGCTTGAACACTTTAAAAAATGATGGTGGAGTTGGTCTTTGTATCCTCTTTGAAACTAAGTTAGTTCGGTTGTTGAAGAAAATGCGTACATAAGTATGGACGTGTGAATCTACATTCGGAAAGATGTATATATATATACATATCTGAAAAGTTATTGTATCAGACTGCCCTATTGACACGAGGAGTTACCTTATACATGTTTTTTGAGTAACTTTATCGTTTGAGATAATTATTTGTCTTTACATACAAAACTGAGACACTCGAGTATATCTTTAATAAGTCGGGTGATTTTGTCAGTATCTGACACGTCTCTTTTAAATAGATCGATAATAATCTATTCGTGTTGATTTGATGTTGTTGTTTCCTTCCTTCTACTGCTTCACACGGTATGAGTTTTGTCTAAATGTCATCAAAAGAGTACAAATATAGATAAGGTAAGTAGGTCGAGTACTTCGACTTCAACTGAGTCATAGTAGAGGTGATGACATCAACTTCACCTAATTATTCGATTCCAACAAAGTTTGGACGATCATTTTGGTATCTTTATTTTTCATAACCAAATAATACAAGTTCTTAATAAATGGCAAACAATATCCTAATGGCTAGACTGGTCGTAAATTATAGTTTCAATTAGGCTAATTCAAAATCTGTGGGGGCAAACTTCAAAATAGTCGTAAGTTCAATTGTTTTTTTACAATATTACTAAACGTTAGGGAAAACAATTTATTTTATGAGAAGGACTGAAGGATACCTACTTCCTACCGGTAGGGGTGAAGCCGGACCAGTCAGATAGGTTTTTTACTATTTCGGCCGGGTACTTATATTTTCAAATCGAATTTTATTTTAAAAAAAATGTACCCAAAAGTCCAGATAAGAAAAATAGACCGTCCATTTGGATTCCGGGATTTCGATTTAAACCGAAAAAATAACAAAAAAAGACATTTAAAATCAAAATTAAGTATTTAAAATTAAATTAAATAATAAAATAACTCGATTTAACAATATTTAGATAACTTTCTAATAAACCGATTAAACAACTAAAATAACTATTAAATAACAAAATTATTATTTGTTTGTATTCATTGATTAATTAATATTTAATGCTAATTAATATAATATAATATATAAAATTATATACGTATAAACGGTCGGACCGAACTCCACGATCTTTTAGATTTTTAGACCGAATGGTAAAAAAAACGTTCAAAACAAAAACGGAACCCTACATTTCCATACCTGTTTTTTTTTTCCGGATCAGACCGGTTCGATTTTCGCCGAATTTTCGGACCACACGATTTTTGTTTTCACACCTAGCTACTGAAGCTCTTTCTATCTTCACCATTTTCTCATATATATATATATATATATGTATTCTTTTATTCTTTAATAGTCCAAATATTAAAAGGCAAGGGATAGAGAGTCCAGCTAAAAGAATTCGTCTCGTAAAGATTATGCGTGCATCCCAAATGCCAAATGGGCCTTGGACAAAAAACACCCATAAATGGGCTAGTTCTTGCTAGGCCTAAACACCAGTCCGCTTAACCGGAAAGGGAAAACCTAGGTGCTGGCTCTCCTCCTAAATATAAACGCTGCGGCTAGGGTTTTCCTTAGTGAAAAAGTTCTACTCGTATCAGAGCAACAAAAGAAGATGCCGGCTGGTCACGGACTCCGATCGAGGACTAGGGATCTCTTCGCGAGGGGATTCAGGAAGAAGGGGTACATTCCTCTCACCACCTACCTCAGGACCTACAAGGTCGGCGACTTCGTCGACGTCAAGGTCAATGGCGCCATCCACAAGGGGATGCCCCACAAGTTCTACCACGGACGTACCGGACGTGTCTGGAATGTCACCAAGCGCGCCATTGGCGTTGAAATTAATAAGCAGGTATGGCTATTCTCTACTGTATTACTGATCCGGCATTCTGTCTATCGCAGTGAATTGCTTGCTCAGCTAGATTAGGGGGATCGATGGGGAATTGTGTCGAGACTGTGGTGTTAAATGTGGTAGATTTATTGCTGTGATTGAATCATTAGCTGGTAATTCTCTGTGCGAAGAACTGTTGTTTTTCTTTCCAATTTAGTTAATAAATATCACTGTCTCGATTGATGATGCTGATAATTGAATTGTCTCAATATAACGTTGATGCTATAACTGTCTGAACCAATTCTTTGATTGAACGCAATCACACTACTACATGGATTGAATTGAATAGTGAAAAACATGTTAGTAATTGTGATTTGGTGAAGCTTTTGACGATTTTAGCTTCACTACCATGTCAAAATCTTTCCTCTTCCTTGTTACACGGATTGTCGAATAATCTCCTTGTGATTTTGTTCAGGTTGGTAACAGAATCATCAGGAAGAGGATTCATGTGCGTGTTGAGCATGTTCAGCCATCAAGGTGCCAGGAGGAATTCAAGCTGAGGAAGACAAAGAACGATGAGCTCAAGGCAGAGGCCAAGTCTCGTGGTGAGACCATTAGCACTAAGAGGGTTCCCGAGGGTCCCAAGCCTGGTTTCAAGGTCGAAGGTGCCACAATGGAGACAGTCACTCCTATTCCATATGACGTGGTCAATGATCTCAAGGGCGGATATTAAGCTTAGTGACCTTATTTTATCTTCAGAATCTCCAGTTTTTACATTCCATTGGATTTTAAAGGACGAGATTGGAATTTTTGGATTTTGTGATAATTTGAACTCGTAAGTTAGTGTTTTGTCTGAAAATGAAATATTTCTATGACATGTTCGATCAGATTTTGTTATTATCGAATGTGATGTTGAGCTGCTTCAGTTGAAAGTTACCCAATAGTCCATTTTCGATTTGTATACTAAACACGAAATACCTTCTGAATTACAATAGGAACATCCGTTGATTTTAGGTTAATATATTCTCACGAGTAAAACAAATATATTCTACTATAAATATATATTATATGACGTGTTAACAGTTTGTATGATATTAAAATAATTTATGAATCCCATAATTCAAACTCAAATAATTTGACCAATAGTATTCAAATTTAACCTTGATTGTAGGATTGATAAAAAAATACTGGTTGGAGTGTTGGACTGAATTTCTGATAAGACCGGTCTGACAAGGACCGATACCGAACGGACGGTTTTTTCCGTCAAGGTCGGGCTCAGTCTTGATTTCTCCAAAAAAAACGACTAGGATCAGGCTGACTTGACCTTGAAGAAAACCCTATAAATTCATGTCATAACTCTTGAAACACTAGTAATTCATATTCAACAACTCTTGGATCGGTTCTATAAGGGAAGTGCGACGGAAGACGAGAAGACAGCGAGATCAAGACCAAAACTTCAGTGATTTTTTTTTGCTAATCCAGTTGATTTTTTTTTAGACCAAAAATTTATGTCCAAGACCGAGACCGGCCCAAGTCAAGCAAGACCGACTCGGACGGACTTTTTTGACCAAAGTCGGTCTCGGTCCTCCAGATGTCAAGACCGAAATTTCGCTCTCAGTCTCGCTTCTGCCTTCAAGACCGGACCGCCCCATGATCAGCCCTACCTGATTGTATCCAAATTTAACAACGCCTATACACTGCGAAGTTATCAATATTGGCGTGCTCTCTTCGATATATATTTGTATATTTGTTGTTGCACTTCACTAAGTAGCAGTATTGGTTCTTAAATCACTTACGCGCGTTGGTTCTTATGGGCTTCGATTTTATTTTGATGTAACGAATTCAACTGAAATTTAGGCCTAAGTGGACTTCCTTCACTAGTAACTTTCCAGCTAGGCCTCTTAAAAAACCCACGAAAAAACAAACAAACTAGTAAGCTTCTGACCTCCTCATGTCAACGATATACTCGGTCAGTTGAACTCGCCAAAGCAGCCGTCAGGTCAGCGTCCCCTTCCCGAAGTACAACAACTAGGGTTTCTGGTCAGTTCTAGTTCTCCACCACTTACTTATATATACTGTTCCAACCCACGCTGTTCCTCGTCGTATCCTCTTGAACTAGTCTTTGCCGCTCTCTTCTCAGTTGAATTTACTCACTTTACTCCAACTCCTCCACCGTCGCTCGCAGCGGCGCTCCCCCGTTTGGTACCTTTTCTATCCAATTGGAGATCCGACGAGTCTCTGTTGCTTTTTTTTGTCTTTCAAGATTTAAAACGTAAAGTTTAATGTGTTTTGAAAAGTTAATTGGGTTTCCAATCCGTAAGAGGCAGGCAGAGCTCCCGTTGATGAATTCATATTTCTTTATCAAAGTTTCAGCCTTGTCCGAACATATATTGTTGATAAATATATTTCTGAGGGAGCCTCCTACTCTTCAATTTGTTTACAGTAATAGATTCGGATTATTCAATTAAGATGAATGTCTAATAATGTATTTTTCAAACCATGCTATAGCTGTATTAGCCTTTTCTCTGTAACTGTTTTTCGGAGCTTGTTTTTACAATCTTCTATTCAAAGGATTAGACATCATAAATGTGTTTATTTGTTTCACGCTCTTTGTTACGATCTCAGTAATTTAGGTCCGGAATTCGAAGCCATCCAGGATGCAATAACGTCCACCAAGAGATCCAAGTCCTTGGAGGCATTAGCTCGAAGAATATTCGATTCCACTCCAAAAGTGTTCCCCATCTCTTTAGCGACTGTTTCCCATGGCGTCCCCACTGTCAAATTTGCTATAAATTCGCTACTCCGATTTACAGCGTCAGCCATTGCTGGTGGTACATCTGGTATTGCCTGATCATAAAAATTTACAAAAGAATTAGCCAGAAGAGCTTTATTACATAATCTTTTACTCTGAGGTAAGATGATTTTTACCTGCTGCAGTGGAAGCCCGTGGTCTCCTGGCAAGAACCGAATTGACATATCAAGCATTGAGCTAATTGCTGATTGTGAACTGAGTAGCTCTGCTAGTGCTGAAGTTTCATCAATGCTGTCGTCCTTGAATTTTATCAAGAGGTTCCTTGATACTCCGTAGTATGATTTTATCTGGAAAATCATAACCACCACCGTATTTGTAAAGTAAAGCCACAACATGTATAATTAACAGAGTTTATGTGCAACTGAAGCTTGAAGAAACAATTCAATGATTCTGACAAAGGAATAATACATACGAGACGGCGTGTTTCTTCCGGCCTTGGAGAAAATTCCTCTCTTCCTCTGATCAAGTCTTGATATAATGGAGGGAGTTGCTCGACCAAAGGAAGAGCTTGCTTAAGGATTGGAGGGCTAAGGTTCTCTAGTTGTTTCAGTGTCATCTCAGCCTTCGGAAGTTGGTTTCAGCAATTGAAATGCAGCAGTTACACAAAAAATAATTTGTTACTATCCAAAGATATATTGCAGATGAATTTTAAGAATTGGCTATTCTGCCATTAGGAAAGGGATCAGGAAAGCTGGATATGAATTCTTACACCAAATTGGACTGTTCTTGATGATGCAATTTGTGATAGAATTGGTCCAAGACTTTGAGCCATTGGAACAAGTACTGGAGAAAACAATGGAATTGCCATGCTTGCATCCTGTGGGATAGAAATGATAGTACTAACATCAATTAACACTTTTGGGTTCTGCTAATGCTACAAAGTGGGTATAATTCGAGATATACCTTGCTATTGAAGGCCATTAATACATTGCCAGTTCTCTGTACTGCATATCTGGAGGCTTAATAACGATAAGAAACTGTCAGTAATATTACTTCCTGTGTTGTCAGTCCTCGATTAAGAATACTAAATTAGAGATACCAATCAATAGGTGGATCACTGATCCCAAAGAGTGGCCAATGCCGAAAACTGGAAGTCCCTCTACCTGTGCACATATGCAATGCAGTTTCATAATGTTGAAATTTTCACATCATATAGAAATTCAAAAGATTTGGAAAGCTAGTGCTAACTTACCGTTTCTTGTAGAAACCGGAAACATCGATCAAATTTGAACTGCACTTCATCCGCAATGAAGAAGTGATCAAACCCACTGGGATAGGGAGTCGCGATCACTAAAACACCTCTACATCAGAGCAAAATAGTTAATTGATATCTGACCTTTTTGTAATATATATAGCAAATCATTGAACACAGCTGATAAAACCAAAAACTGTGAGGCTGTAACTGATAACAACATATGCTTATGCACTAGCCACAAAGTTGTTTAAACAGAGAGATACCCACTTTTCAGCAAGCCGTTCAAGAAATAACCGGTAGGTAAGTTGAGGAGCAGCTCCCACAAATATCCCACCAATAAAGTGTACAACTGATTTTGGAGTCGAATCTTTTGGTTTTAGCACCCATGAACCCTGTCATGCAATAAACTCTTATTTTTAGCGGACAATCTGTTTCATATGACAGTTCGAAACAAGCAGTATTAACTTTCATGAAGGATCATTTGCTAAACTTATTCGGAGTGAAGGTCATCACATTCAAGCCATAAAAAGACTGACATCCATGTCTTGCAGCATTTTCTTTCATCATTTAAGTTCATGCTGCTTCATTCTGTTAATTTTTTTAGCAAAACGAGAAGGCATGAATTTTACACCGCTATATAACTTGTTAAATTGACATTTAGAAGCCTCTCCTAGATGTATTGTATCTCAATATATATGCATTTTTGGTCGAACAGCATGCGTATATAGTAATTTGAAGTTGGAAGAGCCTGGTGTTTCCTGACATGTTAATTAAATTACAGTGGAAGGTGCGCAAGTGAGAACTTTCACAGCTTCAGCTGTTCTGGTAACAACTTAGTCAGTTATTCGAAGATAATATCAACTCTTGAAGGTATCAACCACAAAAGCTAATTTTGATTCAAAATTATCCTAACCAAGGCTAAAATGTATATTTCTGCATTTTCAACGGAAAAGTTTTTCATAAACTATACATGGTCATCCAGTTAGCACCTAAAACCAGTTCATATAATTTAACCCTATCATTATATTAGTACAGCTTTATGACAACTTTAGAGGATGATCGGCTAATAGAAATACATGCCACTCGGAATTTATAGGCATATGTAACTAACTTGCAACGAGGCCACGGTCCAACAGCTAAAAAAAATACCTCAATTTCAGTCCAGTCACTCGAATTGGCCCAAGCATTCTGATACTGCCGAACTGAATCCATAAGTACTCTGCCGGGAACAAACACGATAAGCTTTGGATTATGATAATTGATGGTGATATTTGAAGAAGAGCTAGATGGATAGAAAATCAAATACAAAAGGCCAATGATAAGGTTCATACACAATGCTATCACCAAATTCAGGCAGGCTATATAAAAATCCACTGTAACCAATAACTGCCAACTGGATACTGAACAATCGCAAGCAAATAGCTAGCTACAGCAACAGATCAGAAGTGGACAATCTACAGATTTGGTAAATCAATTGATAAACGTATAGGACTGACGCATATACCTCTCAATTTCACCATACACTCGAATTCCAGTCGATCGACGAGGAGGCGACGGTGTTAGAGGCTGCTGTTGGCTCTGATCGTCGACGCCATAGCTGCAGCAAATTCGGCTTCGCCGGCGCTTCACTGTACAGAACGGGAGCCCGTGAGTCGAGACGGAGAACTCAGTTACTCCAATTTGCGTTTGACTAAATTTTGACTCGTTTCTGGCGCCGAAGGCAGCGCGTGGATGAGGATGGAGCTGAATCCAACTCGCCATAGCCATTCTGATCTGAATAACTCTGTTTCTGTGGACTAGTTGGATGGTAAATACTGCGAGGTGATTCGCGGAGGTTGCAGAGAAATGGAGAGAGACACCTGAATGGCGTGCCGTCTTCCGCTTGTTCTCACAGCGAACGGCTGAGTTTGAAAAAACTGAAACTTCTATTTTGTTCAGTAGTAAAATTGATTTAAGAAAAATTATGAAACAGGCGTGATGTATTAACCGAAAATAACCCCTAATAAAAATATATGTATTTTTTTGGGTTAAATAACAATAGCTAAATGAATTGAACGTTTTGCAATGAGCTACTCGAACTTTGAAAATTCAAAACGGTATACCTCAATTTTGAAAAATGTATAAATAACTACTTCGTCTAATTTCTGACGAATTTTCAACAACTTTCTGACGATAGTTGACGGAAAATTGAACGGAAGTAGCTATTTGCACCTTATTCAAAGTTGAGGTAGTCCGTTTTGAATTTTCAAAGTTTAGCTCGAACATCAAAGTTCAATCTTGTTATTTAACCGTATTTTGTTTTGTTTTGTCGGGAGTCTTAAATTTAGTGTTAATTTAGTCAAACTTACTGGCCATGAATCGTACTTTAATACACAAAATAGATTGATTTGCTAACTAAATCATCATTCATCAAACATAGTAAGTAATACTGTGAAAGGAAGCTCCATTCCCAAAATTAGCTTCTGCTCTAATTCATTCTCTCTTCAGGGCCACACGCCACTCTTGTGACCTGACCCTCTTCTTGTTTCTTCTCCCTTTTTGTTTTATCAGGAGCAGTCAGCCTCTCATAGTGCAGAACTTAGATGGTGTAAGGTGGAGGTTTGGGCAGATCAGTGACGACTCCACAGAGCAAGGTATTATCAGGCACGTTGTATTCGTCTCTGAGAGAGCGTTCTGGGGATAGAACACTGATGTAGAGCTGTTGACCGAGGTAGCGTCTCTCTTGCATCTCCGACCTCAGGTTCCACATTCCAGCATTGTCAAATGTCAACATGATGGCTGCCCACGACTTGGGGAACACTTGCACCGTGTGTCTGCTCACTGCATCAAGAAGGTTGTACCCCTTCCTCTTTTCTGGGGTCCATGTGCCAGGTTCGATTGCTACAGCGAAGAAGGAGTATCCATCGAGATGCCATGTCTGGATGGTCTTCTCATGGTTCTCGAAAATGATCTCCACGAAAGTTCGGAAGGTGATGTTGATGACATTAGGGGCCATCTGGACATTTTCATCGACGGTGGCTGGTGGCTCGTCGGAAATGATGTTGTACTTGAACACCTTGTCTGGAACCTCGTAGTACTCTGCGAGCTTCAATGGGGTCTCTGGGTCTACATGGGAGACACCATTGATAGCATATCGAAGCTTGTCGCCGGATTTTCCTGCAGAGTTAACGATCTTGATGGTCCTGGTAATGTTGATCTGGCCGTAATGGTAGGAGCCTTGAGGATTAGGCCTGGCGGCACTAGCTGTCAAGTTCCACCTGTAGTTAAAACAGTTAGTTCAGTTGGCAGCATTACAACTTCCATGAGAAATCAGTTAAAAAGACGACTCTTTTAAAATCCAAGACTATTCAGTTTTATCCCTTTGTTTAGCCACTTTCATTCCTAAGATATATAGAAAGCTTTATCCTCCTCTACGTTTAGCACTCTTCCCTTACCTGAAGGTCCTGAACTGGTTCAATGACCAGGCCCAGCCGTCAGGGGACTCTGGCAAGACATCTGAGGGCTTCTTGACGCTGTTGGTGTACGAGAGAATGGCAGTGGAGTTGAGCTGCTCCTTAGCAAACCGTGTCGAAGCGATCATGTAATAGTCATTCGGGTCTTTGTCAGCAGTGACGAGAACCGAGTAACATTGCCCAATATGCACATCGAGGGACTCGTAGTTGTTCTGAACAACATGGGACCCCTCCATCTCGACTAGCTTCATGGTGTGGCCTTGGATCCTAAAGTTGAGGGAGTACTTGAACCCCACATTGCAAATCCTATACTTGTAGGTCTTCCCTGGCTTCATCGTGAAAAGCGGCTCAGCTTTGTCACCGACCTTCCCGTTCTTGCCATTGATGAGGACACCGTCAGGTCTGGCAAGGGTTCGACCACTATCGAGGAGGCTCTGTAGCTCAGTGTGTCTCTTAGTGTACCAGTCACCGATCAAGATGGTGTGGTCATCCTCAGGGTCCGCATAAGGAACAGGGATTAGCAGACGGCTGTTGATACGGAGTCCTCCGAATCCACCCGCAGCTCTGTGCATGGCCGTGGAAGGGTAGTAGAAGTAGCTGCCTATCTGATCCTTGACCTGGAACTTGTAAGTGAAGTTCTTGCCTGGAGGGATGGGGCACATGGTGCCCGCAGTGCCGTCCATCCACGAGTTTTTCCTTTGTTGGATGCCGTTCCAATGAAAGAGGAGGGGCTGGTCGAGGTTGTTGAAGACATTGATGACAACGTTGTTGTTACTGGTGGAGTTGATGTTGGGTCCGGGGAACTCACCGTTGATAAGAATGCCCTGTTGTGGGACACCTAAGGGGGAGATGGTGCCATAGGTGACCTTCCACTCGAAGAACAAGTAAGGATCTTCAGCCTTGACCAAGACGACAAGGCACAAAAACATCAGTAACAATGTCAGACCCATCTTTCTGTGCCCTTGTTTTATTTTTATTTTATTATTTATTGTCTGCTGAGGTACATTGAAGAAGATGATCGTTCTTCTTCGCTACCACGATAAAATGATGAACACCATGGGTGCTGATTTTATAGCCTAAGCAAGACTTGACTTACTATTTCAGGATTTGTACAGCAACTCCGTTGGCTCCTCCCCAAATTCTCGCATCCTGTTATTTGATTTCTGTTACGTTCACTATTTTCTCTCTTTCCCTCTTGTCCTGATTTCTAGCTGAAAAAAAAACATATTGTTTTTTTGGACGCGATGTGGTTATGATCAAACACTTTCTTTTGTTTCTTCGGCTATCACCTTATCTTTTTATTCTTTATATAATATATATTTGTGTCTACTAAGTTTCGGCTAGACTAGACTACTCCATGAGCATGGTAGTTGCCATCCTTTTTTCATACTTGTAATCATCTTGGTGAATGTTGGTCAGACTTAGACGTGATGCTTATGATTTGATTAACCATAGATAGATTTAATTATGGGAATACTTTTTCTTTCGATTTAATACTTGGCACATGGCACTATTATACTTTTGGGCCTAATCATAGTCATATTTTGGGTTAAATCATAATCAGTCCTCTACTGAAACTGATGAGAACTGGATTAATTTGTTTACTATATTAGATAATCCTACTATTAATAGGGGTATCTGATATATATAGACGAGAGAGATTAGAGAGAGAGAAAGAGTCTTCAACTGACCCACGAATTGCATAGAAAAAATGAAGGAGGCGCGAAATTGGTGGGATCGACAACGGAGCAGAAGAAACAATACGAATGGAGGAACGTTAGTATAAAAGGCGGAGCACATCTGCCATCCTAGACAGAGCTGTGGTAGCACAAAGAAGAAGAAGATCACCATCTGATCTTCTTCACCCCAATAAAAAAACTACCTTCCTTCCATATTTAATAAATTAGGGCACTCGATCCCTTTATTCAACAAAATGGGAGGAAGAAGGCTGATCTTAGCGCTGCTGCTGTGTCTAGCCGCAGCTGCTCGAGCTGAGGATCCTTACTTGTTCTTCGAGTGGAAGGTCACCTATGGCACCATATCCCCCTTAGGTGTCCCACAGAAGGGCATTCTCATCAACGGCGAGTTCCCTGGACCCAACCTCAACACCACCTCCAATAACAACGTTGTTATCAATGTGTTCAACAACCTCGACGAGCCCCTTCTCTTCCACTGGAACGGTATCCAGCAGAGGAAGAACTCGTGGATAGACGGGACTTTAGGAACCATGTGCCCTATAGCTCCTGGCACAAACCTAACTTACAAATTCCAGGTGAAGGATCAGATTGGCAGCTTCTTCTACTATCCTATCACTTCGACTCATAGAGCCGCTGGTGGCTTCGGTGGTCTCCGCATCAATAGCCGACTCCTCATCCCTGTGCCTTATGCGGATCCTGAGGATGATTACACGGTCTTGATCGGTGACTGGTACTCTAAGACCCACACCGAGCTTAAGAGCCTATTGGATAGTGGTCGGTCCCTTGCTAGGCCAGACGGTGTCCACATCAACGGCAAGTCTGCCAAGGTCGGGGAAAATGCTGAACCCCTTTTCACAATGAAGCCTGGGAAGACATACAAGTATAGGATCTGCAATGTCGGGCTTAAGGACTCGCTCAACTTTAGGATCCAGGGCCACACCATGAAGCTCGTCGAGATGGAGGGGTCCCACGTCGTGCAGAATATCTATGATTCACTTGACGTGCATGTGGGTCAGTGCTTTGGGGTTTTGGTGACCGCCGATAAGGAGCCAAAGGACTATTACTTGGTGGCATCAACCCGGTTCACTAAGGAGGTCCTTACAACTGTTGGCATTGTCCGATACACCAATGGCAATGGCGGTGCCTCTCCTCAGCTTCCATCGGCACCGGAGGGCTGGGCCTGGTCCTTGAACCAGTTCAGAACCTTCAGGTAAGTGTTAAACTTGAGAGTTTCAGGTAGAAGTTACAAGTATCTATCAACTGAACTTGTTTTTATAAAAAAACAGGTGGAACCTGACTGCTAGTGCAGCAAGGCCCAACCCTCAGGGTTCGTACCACTACGGCCAGATCAACATCACCCGCACCATCAAGTTTGCCAACTCTGCAAGCCGGGACGGCAAGCTTCTCTATGCCATCAACGGTGTCTCCAACACCAACCCCGAAACCCCAGTCAAACTCGCCGAGTACTTCGAGGTCCCTGAAAAGGTCTTCAAGTACAACATCATCTCCGACGAGCCACCATCTGAAGACGCCAAGATAACTCAGGCACCCAACGTGATGAATATTACCTTCCGTACATTCGTTGAGATCATCTTCGAGAACCATGAGAAGAGCATCCAGTCATGGCACCTCGACGGGTACTCCTTCTTTGCTGTTGCAATTGAGCCTGGGACTTGGACACCGGAGAAGAGAAAAGGCTACAACCTTCTTGATGCTGTGAGTAGGCACACAGTCCAAGTGTTCCCAAAATCGTGGGCTGCCATCATGTTGACCTTCGACAATGCGGGAATGTGGAACCTGAGGTCCGACATGTTGGAGAGGCGATACCTCGGCCAAGAGTTGTACATCAGTGTCACTTCCCCTGAGAGATCCCTGAGAGACGAGTACAATATTCCCGACGATGCTCAGCTCTGCGGTATCGTCACCGGGATGTCCAAGCCATATCCCTACACAATCTAAGTTGTATTTTTGTTCGACTAGATAAAAATTGATTGCGTAATGGTTATAATATAATTTAATTACATAAACACTCATCTGCTTTCATTACCATATATCAACATCGATCTGTTCTATATATATTTTAATCGTTTACACTAGGGTAATTCAATGCTCAGATAGCAACGCGAAGTGGAAAGAAAGATGGTAAACTAAAAACTCTAGCTTGAAAGTTGAAACCACAAAGAGAGGCCAAGATGGGAAGGATCTGATTTAGTCCATTGACATTTATTTAAAATTATTTGGAATAACAAGTGAATTGAAATTTGTCTCTAAAAACAATATAAACGTTATCACCATTATATGTAAAGTGTTTGGTAAAAAAAAAGAAGTGTTTTTTAAGAAGTATTTATCGAAAACTTTAGGGATTATCATATCAGTTGTTATAATTAAGGCATCAATTAATGTTGCACTAAATAGTGAAAGATGAAAAGTTACTTTTACCAATAATGTAAGTTGGTGATTCGATTGTTTCGACGGCTTTTACAGTAGTTTAAAAAAAAAAAAGTGAATAAAAAAAAAAAGAACAAGTAGGCATTTGTTATATAAAAAAAAAAATTATAAGTAATGCGAGTCGCATGAAAAAAATAAAAGACAACTTGCCCAGTTGCACTCCTAAGTGGGTTGTCTTTTTTGGGCCGCACCGCAACAAATGTGTTGCAACTCATTAAACTTATTTTTTTTAAACAAAGTTTAATTGAAATTTAATTATGTTACCTAAAAACATTACAGTGTATATAAAATTGAAATATTATCAAAATTCTTCAAACAATATTGATTCGGACTTTTGGATTGAACAAATGGTTTGTTCTACGTTAAAATTTAGAAGTTTGAATAAAAAGAATCAACTTAAATCTTATAAACCAGTGTTATCAGAATCGAACCGGTTTTCAAACCGACGAGGGGATTGATTCTCGGTTCGATGTGGAGTTCACTATTCACAAGCAAAAAAAACAACTGAAAATACAATTACAAACTACATAGTCTCAATTTCAAACACACACATAATTACCTCAAACTATATAATCTCAAAAACACAAACTACATAGTCTCGAACATACACATTACTCTCAAACACAATATAACACAACATAATTACCTCAAACTTTGAACGTACATAACACAATAGTTTCAAAATAAAAAAACAATAGGTCTAAACTTTAAACATAACTTCTAAAACGAAAAAGTTGATCGGTCGAACCGAAGAAGTCGGTTTAAACCGAAGAGAACCACCTCAAAAAAGCTAGAACCGAAAACCAATTGGTTTTCCAAAAATCGGTCGGCCCAACCCGGTTTAAACACTGTTCATATGCATTTCAGTTTTTTAGCTGAATCAAAACGGATAGGGGTCGGTTTCTGGACGGACCGTTGGTCCGACGCGGTTCTGATAACACTGTTATAAACCTTATAGCACGAAACTCAATTTTATTAATGTTATTTATATTATAATTAAATTATCTAACTGTACGCTATTATGAAACAAAAGTAAACTATATAAATATTTATAATTATAAATACTATATTAAGTCGTAATTAAATTATTAAGATAAATTTTTTTCAAATTTTTATTTATTATTTATACTCACTTTTGCAAAAAAAATCCTTTCATACATAGTTTAACTTTTTCCATCTCTTAAAGCCATTTTGCTTGTAATGTAAACACTTCTTAAGAATTTTTATAAGTAAATATATATAAATAAAAACAGGAAAGTAAATTTAATTTTTATATAATAAATTAAGTACCTGCAGGTCCTGCACCTGAGCAAATCCGAGTGAGTTCTAATTGAGCATCGTTGAGCCTATTCAACCTATTCATAACTTGTAACTCAAAATCGTTAATGACATAAATGTCATAATTCAATTATTTATTTATTATATATATATATATATATTTTTTTAATCTTTTAGTAGGTATATAATTAATTTTTTCACATGATCTTTATTTACCTTTCGATCAAATTATACAAATGATATCAAATTAAAAATAATTAAAAAGTCATTATATAACTAATAAAAAATAAATTATGACTAAATATTGCTAATTGCATTGATTTTCAAGTTTTTTTTAAGTCAAAATTTCATATATTTTAACTTAGAACATAACCAAGCACATGATCAATCCCCTAATCGAAATTCACTACTGTTTGCGACGTTTGGATTGCAATTTAAATATTTACTCACTCAATTTTTCTAATAAATACATAATTTAATTTCTAACTTAATTATTATTTTGTTAAAAATAACAAGTGCGAGCTATATACTTAAAAAATAAATAAACAAAATCTCAAGTTCTATATTGATTCCGTTATTCTGTCTTTTATTGCTTCTATCTTTCTATACGATCCATAAAATAACATTGTCATTGAAAAAATAGTAAGTTACAGAATATCAACCATTACACTCCAACATGATCACCTAATTGATCTCCAATAAGTTTACACTGGATAAGCCATGAATTCTTATAAAATAAGAATTTAGTCATTAAACTCGTAATCAAGCAGGTCCATAAACTTCTCATGTTCTGATGATCCTCAAATTATGAGTCTTTAATCCTCTAATCTCCTGTTATTACTTAGCTCATATAATCATATCAGAATATTGATAGCAAAATCAAATCCGAAAACATTCGACACGTACACTCCATCATAATTAAGGGGTTATATTTTGTTATGTGTCACAAAATGCCAGTTCGATTTTTTTCAAACCTTTACATTAGGAGTTTTGGTAACCTTTTTTAGAAATTGTAACTTCCAAGAGAAAATTCCGCCACTTGAATGGAGTGCAGGAGCCAAATAACATCCACCGCAGAGATATATGTGGAATGAAGAAGATGAACAGCGAATCCTTTCCCTCTCACCATTATATAATCACCTGAGAATGAAAGGGAGAATCAGGTGAGCAGCAGGGTTGATATCTATTCTAACAATAGAAATAACCCCAGCCTTGCACCCCACCCCAAAAAATAAAAACAAATAATAATAATAAAAAGGCATGGGAGGAACAAGTCTGATATTGGCGTTGCTGCTGTGTCTAGCCGCAGCTGCTCGAGCTGAGGATCCTTACTTGTTCTTCGAGTGGAAGGTCACGTATGGCACCATCTCCCCATTGGGTGTCCCACAGAAGGGCATTCTCATCAACGGCGAGTTCCCTGGACCCAACCTCAACACCACCTCCAATAACAACGTTGTTATCAATGTCTTTAACAACCTCGACGAGCCCCTTCTCTTCCACTGGAACGGTATCCAGCAGAGGAAGAATTCGTGGATGGACGGGACTTTGGGGACCATGTGCCCGATCGAACCTGGAACTAATTTCACTTACAAATTCCAGGTGAAGGATCAGATTGGCAGCTTCTTCTACTACCCTATCACTTCGACTCATAGAGCCGCTGGTGGGTTCGGTGGTCTCCGTATCAATAGCCGACTCCTCATCCCTGTGCCTTATGCGGATCCTGAGGATGATTACACGGTCTTGATCGGTGACTGGTACTCTAAGACCCACACCGAGCTTAAGAGCCTTTTGGATAGTGGACGGTCCCTTGCTAGGCCAGACGGTGTCCACATCAACGGCAAGTCTGCCAAGGTCGGGGAAAATGCTGAACCCCTTTTCACAATGAAACCTGGGAAGACATACAAATATAGGATTTGCAATGTCGGGCTTAAGAACTCGCTCAACTTTAGGTTCCAAGGCCACACCATGAAGCTCGTCGAGACGGAGGGATCACACGTCGTGCAGAACAGCTATGATTCACTTGACGTGCATTTGGGTCAGTGCTTTGGGGTTTTGGTGACCGCCGATAAGGAGCCAAAGGACTATTACTTGGTGGCATCAACCCGGTTTACTAAGGAGGTTCTTACAACTGTTGGCATTGTCCGATACACCAATGGCAATGGCGGTGCCTCTCCTCAGCTTCCATCGGCACCGGAGGGCTGGGCCTGGTCCTTGAACCAGTTCAGAACCTTCAGGTAAGTGTTGAACTTGAGAGTTTCAGGTAGAAGTTACAAGTATCTATCAACTGAACTTGTTTTTATAAAAAATCAGGTGGAACCTGACTGCTAGTGCAGCAAGGCCCAACCCTCAGGGTTCGTACCACTACGGCCAGATCAACATCACCCGCACCATCAAGTTTGCCAACTCTGCAAGCCGGGACGGCAAGCTTCTCTATGCCATCAACGGTGTCTCCAACACCAACCCCGAAACCCCAGTGAAACTCGCCGAGTACTTCGAGTTCCCTGAAAAGGTCTTCCAGTATAACATCATCTCCGACGAGCCACCAGCTGAGGACGCCAAGATAACTCAGGCACCCAACGTGATGAACATCACCTTCCGTACATTCGTTGAGATCATCTTCGAGAACCATGAGAAGAGCATCCAGTCATGGCACCTCGACGGGTACTCCTTCTTTGCCGTTGCAATCGAGCCTGGGACCTGGACACCGGAGAAGAGAAAAGGCTACAACCTTCTTGATGCTGTGAGTAGGCACACAGTCCAAGTGTTCCCTAAATCGTGGGCTGCCGTCATGTTGACCTTCGACAATGCGGGAATGTGGAACCTGAGGTCCGACATGTTGGAGAGGCGATACCTCGGCCAAGAGCTGTACATCAGTGTCACTTCCCCTGAGAGATCCCTGAGAGACGAGTACAACATTCCTGATAACTCGAAGCTATGCGGCATCGTTACTGGGTTGCCCAAACCCGCTCCCTACACCATATAAACTAATTGCCTGTGATTCAAGCAAAGTTGTATCTTGCTCGACACTCTAGTTGAAAAAAAAAAAAATAGACATAGTTCAAGGATGTATTAACAACTCTTTACACAAAACACGAATTAATTTATTTTTCGTATAAAGTTTAATATCTTGTCCCTCTAAGTCAAATCAATTTCCACGTGAGTTTCTTAATCTGCTGTTGCCGTGCTGAAAAACATAATTAATAGACGCATGATAGTCTAACACATGATCAATGAACTTTACTGCAGAATTGTCTAACGCTAAAAGCTAAAAAAGTCACTTTTCCCATCATGTTTCAGTATTTTAAAATGTCCCTTTTTTATGTATCTTTTGTTTTACACAATATTGTATAGTTACTCTTCAGAAACTAACTCATTGGGGTCAATTGCAACAATAATTTGTTTGCCTGCTCTTTTTTTTTCTCAAAATATATTTTCAGGTATTACAATTGAGCCTCTAAAACTTTGGTGAATGATGCAATAATCAAGCTCAAAGTTTCAATAATTTTGAACGAAAAATGAGTCTGTCCAATGGAGTAGCACTAATTTATCCGTGAAGGGATTTATCAGATTCTTCAATCTTATATGATAATTAGCGGAAAAGAATCTCATTACATTTTTAGGCAAATTTTGGAGCAATAAGTAATACAATCACCATGCATGTGAAGCATCTTCACAATTATCTTATTACAACGGTTAAATAGAAACATAGCTAAAATGGAGAACATCGCACTATGGTACAAGAGACCGTAATCACACAAACTATAGGATTCTTTTATTACTGCTGTTCCCTATCACTGGTCGACTTTATCTACGCGTTGATCGCGCAGATAAAGCCAGTTATTCCCGGACTAAAATAACATAATGAAGAAGATAGAAAATCATCTGCAAATTGCAACCCCCTCTCTAATCAGACACTCTAAAAGGAAATCCCCCATTTAATGGAAGACACTGTTTTTCATCTTGCCATCATCATCAGAAGCATAAGGAAGTTTATCTTTGTGGGGGATCCACGGTTCTAACATTTGCTCCCGTCATCCCTTCAATTCTATCCTTTGTGATCTCCACGAAATGACCAACAACCTCGTGGAATTGCTTCAGACCTGACAGTGGGAGGATGATGGATGATCTGTCGGAACCTGCAACCTGCATATTAATTCCTGATCAAAGTCAGTTCATTTGCAAAATCAAAACATACAAAATTAGTTGTTCCTTTTCTTTCAGGGAAAAACAGGGCCTGTCTGGGTTTAAAAACTAGGGGAGGTGTTTTCATGCAAAACTAAATAAATCTAGCCTTAGGAAGAATTAGTGAAAACAAAAAGTTTGTCAACATGGATTTCAGCTATGATCTTTAAAAAAAAAAAAACTTTGATGGTAAAACTCAAACAGTAAGATGGAGATAGATTGACCTCGGAAATCCTAAGGAAATGGCCTCTGTTGTTGCTTCCTAGATCGAAGAAGAACTTCTTCTGATCTGCTCTAATCACTTTGGAAATCCCCATGCTGTTGATGTCCTCTTGTGGTGGCAAATCAACAGATCTCTCGATGTTCAGATCAGAGACTGGAGAAGCTTGGCTGTTGTGGCCAGATATAAACCCAGCTCCTACATCATCTGAGAGACCAACAATGCGTTCTTGTGGTTCTGAGCTTTGCTGCTTCGGAGATTAACATACGTTAATTATCACAAAATTGATGGTTAGTTGAAAATATGGATGTGGAATCAGAAATGTACTTGATTTGGCATCATGAAATGAATAGATGCGTCATTGATCTCAGCAAGAATGTTCCGGAAAGCTACCCAACCATCGTCCCTCGCGGTTCCTGCAGGAACAATGATAGTGCTTCGGTTTCTATTCACTGAAGCTTCAGATACCTGATAAGCAGAAAAAAGAAAAACAGACAGTGAGAAAAGATGTCTTTTTGGGAGTGTACTAAAAAAGAAATAGGCGAATCAAAGGCACAGTAACAATTGACTTGCATAATCTTCATAGTCAATAAAGTTATCTTTTTCTAATGAACTATTTATAAGAACAGATATGTAAAATACGAGAAGCATAAAAATGAAATCTTTTTCATTTAAGAAAACTAATAATTATCTCTCACAAATCACAATGGTTTTTTTCCCCTGAAGATGCAACTTTTTCTGACACTCTAAGTTTCAAATTTCCACCTATAATAATATATTAACTCGGATCAGTTCTTCTTATACCAAAGCTATATAGTGTCTTTCTGATTCTCAAAGGACACTACTTTATTCAGTATATGCACATTAAAGGAACGCCATTTATAGTATATACTAAAGAAAAGGAGTATTAAAGATGGACAACCAAACAGTTTTCGCTTAAGTATCACTTAAATACATAAAGGAACTCACCTTCAAGAAGCGACCCCTCCTATTCTCGCCCACATCGAAGTAAAAAACCTGGAAAAAAAAGACAATTACAAAGCAATGCAAATGACGAGAAATTGAAGGACAATTGAGAGAAGAGAAAGAATGCTGCTATGCCTTGGTGTCGAGCTGCAGCTCCTTGCTGTAAGCTTCCTGGTCATCAGAATTGACATAGTAATTGAAGAGATCTAAGAACCACGCAATGCCCGAGAACGGCACAATGATAGTAGACCGCGTGGCGGAGGTTTTCTCTGAGATCTTGAGGTACCGGCCCCGAGGATTCTCCTTCAGGTCAAAGTAGAATAGCTTATGCTCAACTTGCAGCGTCTTGCACATCAGTTCCACGTCATTCCCACCACCTGAATTCCCCTCCATAGCTCTGCAACCTAAGAACCCACTTCCAAATCAACGAGTTGATGACCGGAATTCAACAAATCTCAAATTGAGCTGAACCCTTCACCGATTTTGTCAAAATAAGAAATAGGCACTACTTGGTTTCCTTCAAAATTGTCAGATTGGAATGGATTGGAGTGTTGCTCTTGGGAATTAGGGTTTGGAAGAAGAAACTGACGATGGCGACGACGACGATTTTGGGTGTAATTAGAGGAGACGACCAAGTCCCATGAGTCCTCCCCTCACTTTCTCTCTCTTCCCCCCTAAATCTCTTCTTTTTTTAACGCCTTTTGTTTTGTTGAACCAAAATAGCATTTTTTTAGGCGAGATGATCACTCTCTTTTTTGTTTCCACTTAAAGCTCTTCTTTTTCCTTTTCGTTAAAACCCCTAATTGCCTCGATTGATCAAACGCATGAATGAACTTTGATGAATTTAATGAAACAAATCAAGACTCAAGTAAAAATGGCAACTTTTCCAGAAAGTTTGATAGTTCTGAACTGTATTCAGTAAAAAAGTGAAAAAAATCAGTAGAGAGAGAATCAACAGTGAGGTTTGTGCCACACCAATGGGGGATGCTGCCGCAATTGTCCAATGAATCATGAGCTTAGTAGATACTAGATAGTACAATTGAAAGCACAGATTTGGCCTCTTGTCAGTTTTTGGCAGCATTCATGTTTTCTTCCATGAACTATATCTATATCATATTATAATCTGGTTAATGCTACTAATCATAATAATCTAAAATATACAGTCACTGATCCGTGATCTTAAAATAGTTAGTATGATTAGTAGCATTAACCAGATTATAATATGATATAGATATAGTTCACTATTTTCATAGTTACTAACCAGTTAGTATGATCTTAAAATAACTGTCTAAATTCTATTAAATATTAAAATAGTTAGATAATAATGTATGTCACTATTTTAATGCTTTTATTTTAACAGAGTGTGTGACTCTTAGCCCTTAGGACCTCTTAGCTGTGTATTATAATATTGACCATTTTTTTAGGATTAAATACCCAATTGTTAGCTATATTTATTATATGAATCATGAATGTACAATTTGCTTACAGAACTTTTTTGGATAAATTGTTACTTTAACATTTGTATTTTGTTGACCAAAAAAAAAACATTTGTATTATAAAAAAAATAGTTTCATTAAATTTTCTGTTAAATTTGACGAATAATATTTGTAAAAATTGAAAACACACCATACAATTTAATATGATAATAAAATGAGCTAAAATTTTATTTTAAATAATAAAATCTTAAATTCACAAATGAACATTTTGAAATAATACATGCTAAATATAATCTAAAACTACTAAAAGTGAAATTGTGATTTTTTAAAAAATAATTGTAAAACATAGTTTTAAATTAAATATTTGAAAAGTTTCCTTTTAAAAAATAAAACTAAAACTCATTTTGAATTATGTTTAATTTTATATAAAAAATAAAATTATTTTAGAATCATAATAATATATTAGAGTGTTTTTAGTAATTTTTAAAAATATTTTCCATAAAGATTAACGATTAACACAAAATTTGACGGAGCTAATTTTTTGTACAATATAAAAATATCATCTAGCAATTTGCTTAAAAAAAGCAGACAAGCAAATTGCACATTTTTGAAAAATTCAGCTAATATTTTGGTATTTAACTATTTTTTAAAATGATTTTAACCGGTGAATCTATGTTCATTCCTTTTCATTTCAAGCTTTACTATGAAGAGTTTGATCATATCAGTCGTGGCCATTCCTAGGTTGAAGAAGGTTGAAAATACCAGGTTTCAAAGATCGACAATTTCCTGTCAGTAGATTTACGTCGATTTGAAGTGGAACTTACTTTAACAGCAGAACAGTCTAAACAAAACCTGATGAAAGCTCTCAAGGATTGTAACCTGATTTTCGTCATTCGGTCTTTTCTCTGATCTAAAATTTTGTAACTTCTGCAATGAGGTAACTTTTTTCTCCAGACAAAATAATGGGACAAGTCCAAGAATAATGATGGGACAAGAACAGGTGTGAATTGTGGATGCTGCTGCCTCTCATGTGAAGAAGATGAATGCAGGTAACACGCCATTAATAGATGCATCACCTACCAATCTAAATCAACTACTATTCCGGAAAGAGGCCATGATTGCAACTTATTGCCTTTTCAACTCTAACTTGAAGAGACTGGTATTACTGGCAAAAAGTGATTTTTATGATAGATACAGCTGATGCTTGCATAATGCATATATACAAGGTAAACGATTCTCTTGCTGATTGGCGCCGCCCATTTATGTTAGAGCTTCCTGAAATCATCACTGATGCTGTTTTATAGGCCATCGAAAGCCGCCTCTGCTCCCCATGCTTGTGATGAAGAAAAATGATAATTCCTCCCTTTTATTTGCTCTCATGCGTGTTTAAAGTGTCAATGCATAGAAGAAGTCATGCTCGAAGCCTGTGCTTTGTAATCCCAATCCTAGAAGAAAACCGCCACAAACAATCTGGATTTTTTCTTTGAGGAGATCACATATACCTGACAAAAATTGTGTTTAGCAGATTTACTAGCAAAAGTTATGTTTTAAGAACCAATATTTGATTAAGAACCTGGTTTCATACCTCGGTTCTCTGTTTCCACCTTTGGGTGAACAAACTGCATGTAGATGCTTCCATCCTTTTGATCTTCATTTTCCATAAACAAAGCTCTGCGGAATTTTAGTGGTCCTGTTCTTCTTTCAATGTTGGAATCTACTGTCGTTTTCAACTTGTAGGAGAATCTGGAGTTTTCTTCTTGTAGGTCATTGAATTCATGGGTGGATTCACATTGATGAGAAACCATAACTGATATGGTGTTGCTTGGCATCGAACCTTCTAAAGTCAGTGTTTTGCTCATTTTGCTATCAAAACTGTCAGCTAAACCTCCATACCCAATTTCACTTTGGTGCTTAATTTCATCCTCCAAAACCAGTGAAGCAGCAAAATAATCTCTAGTGTATATCAATTCATCTGTTATAACCGAATCAACTGATTTTGTAGCTGATTTATTCGACTCCACCTCAGTTATGGAAGAGAAAGTATCCCCTTCACCAATGTTCTCTTCTTTCTTGCCATTAGTTCCAATCACTTTGGTTGTAACATCATTAGCATTGAAATTTTGGCTCTGATTCTGCACATTGCTATAAAACTTTCGTGGAGCCAGAGGAATAGGTGGGATCTGTCTGTTCTTGGGTTCACGTGATTTCAGCCAATTATCAACTTTAAGGTGCTCTTGAGAGAATTTCTTCTTGTTTGACATGTTGTGAAACCTGTGTTTTTTACCTTGTCTTTCATGCAAAGGTGTTTGGGTTTTCTTCTCCTCAACTTTGACATCACAGTCAGATATGTCTTGGCTATAAACTGTTTCAGTATCCACATTATGCAGATTCAAATCTCCCAAACAGCTCGTTCTGAAGAGAGTGCATTGGGAGTTATTCTCTGAATCAGCCTTAAAAGGGAACGTCACAGATTTGGCGCGTTGAGAGGGTGGCTTCCTCCTCGCTAGTGTTAGCTGTATATCCTCAAAAGTTTGGTATGTAGGCCCAGTTTTTCTTTGGCTGCACACAGTTGGCTTCATGAATCCCGGTAGTTTTGATGACAAAACTGCTCTGATGTCTCGGGTTTTATTATCAGGATTGAGTTGAGATTCTTCAGCTGTTATATAGTCTTCATCAATGGAAGATGAATCTTTCTTGGTGAGGAATTTCAGTTTTTTGGTTACCTTCTTGATCTCACCACTTAAACTTTGGCGCTCAAGCTCAAATTTTTCCATGATTTCTTGCAGATTCTGCATTGCAGCTTCTTTCTCTGCTCTTTCCTGCTTGACAATATGGCATCAGAATAGATTCCATACATAAGAAAATGGAAATTTCTACAAAATGTGAAACTTATAATGAAAGTGGAGAATGACATTTTTTTTCTTCAAGAAGTGATTGAGTGAAATACTCAACAGGTTCCTGAAATGGAAATGATTCAATTTTGACTATGAATTTCATTCTAATTCTCACATTATGTGAAATTACCATAAGAAAACTGAAAATTTTGAAGAAGGCAAGACTGCATATACTTACAATTGGATCTTCATTTCCTAGCCGGACGCTTCTCACTCTTGCTGCAAAATTAAGTGTACAAATAGTCTCACAAAGATCCTCCTCTTTCGGACTCACATGAACTAACATTAGTGTTTTCGAATCTTCTCCTGCAAATTGTGAGATCAAATTTTAGATTCATGACAGATAGAGACAAGTTTTTTGCAAAATATTAGGTAAGACTTTCATGGATACTTATTGGTTGGAGTTGGACTCTCATAGTTTTTAAAGAGTAGTGAAGGAGACGGCATTAGTACCAAGGCAATCTTTGAGAACTTGAGTCAGCTTGCTATTCCTGTACAAGTGTAGAGTTTACCTCGGGTTAAGTTTTTATACTAAAGAGTGTTCATTAAACAATGAAAAATTAACCATGCTTTCACCTAAAATTTTGATTTTTAATCTTTCAAAATTGATTCACCTGAATGGTATGTGACCCTTCTTCCTCTGAAGAGCATGGATGACATCTCCAAGAGCTGAAAGTGACAAATTGATGGCTTTTCCCTCATCAAGTCTTTTACCCCATGCCCTAGTTTTCAGCACACGCTCGCTTCCTCCAAGGTCTACTAACCAAATCTTGTTTGTCCGCCTGCGCCTCTCTGGTGCATTAAAGCAAGTGATTGATATCCGAATCAAGCTGTAAAATTCAATCAACAAGTTTATTCATCGTAAAAATCCTCGCTTTAATGGTTTAAATTTAGCATTTTCTAGTACAGTTATATAAAAAGGATGAGAAATTACCAGTGTGATCTGCTTGATGCTATGTTGGAATCTGTAGAAGCAGTTGATCTGAAGTGGCAGCCCAGCTTATACAATCTTAGAGCTTGGTTGTAGTCGCTGACCGCTATTGCAGCAAGGTTTTCTATGTCAATCCCTCCATTTGGGTCTGTCTGGATCGTGAGGCTGTTCGTTGATGGACTATACTTCAGAGACAGAACATAGCACTTGAAGCATAAAAATGGAATTGGAATCAAACACTAACCATGGTGGCATCGGATCGGTTGGTTTCGTTGGCTGGGGAACAAGCAGGTCTTTCAGGTTCCCGACATATATTTCTAGCATACTAAAAGTGAAGAGACTTGTAGTATTATTGTTATTGTTTGATGCTTGTTTGAACAGTTCTTGGATGGCTCGAGGCACCACTCCTGGGTTTTCTTGATTTCCTTCCTGTGTATCAAACCACACCCCTCGATCACAAAAATGAATGCTTTGTGGGTCAAAAAGTAGCATACTCTGTTGTTTCAGAAAAATGTTGATCATCGAACTCAATTATTTCAAATTCTGTAACTATATAAGATGATCTCATGAAGGGTGATGGCATTGTTATTACCATGGTGAATGTTTTTCCTGTGCCTGTCTGCCCATATGCAAAAATGCAGGCATTATATCCATCCAATGCTGATTTGATAACAGGTTCAAGCTCCTTAAACACATCATCTGCAGATTTTAGCTATCAAACTTAAGATAAGAACATGAATCCTACATGGTTATCTATGACACAATTATACATGGAGTTTTTCATGAACTTAGAGCACCTTGAGTTGAGCTTGGGTGGAAAACTCGGTCAAAATTATAACTCCTACTCCTGCTAGAGCCAGAAACTTCCAGAACAACCTTGCTTGAATCCATTGCCCTAACTGGTTTTGAATTTTCACCTGTGTTTATTGGCCTTATACGGCAAAATACCCGTATATTTCCTGCATTGGCAATTTCCTATGATTAACAAGACAGATGTTTGAATTTAAGTCATAGGATTCATGTTTCTGCTTTAACCTACTTAAAATTATAATCAACGAAGGATTTAATTTACCTTTCAAGTCTAAGTAATCATTGAGGATCTTCTTTCTCTGCAAGTTCAAATCGCTTAAGCGTTTTTTCAGCACAGCAAGTTCATCTGCTGAAGCAGTTAAAGATGGTTCATAGTGCAAATAAACAAGCAAAAAATGGTTATTGAATCGTCTAATTGATATTCGGACTAACTGATAACCGGTTTATGATCCTCATGAGGGAACATCTTAACATTCCCAGCCCGATTTACAAAGGAAGTTGTTGTAAAAGAAGATTGATGTCCATACATACCCTTAAGCTTCGAAATGGCTGTGCCTTGTGAATCATCGTCTTCTTTAAAACGGTCACTTGATGAGGCCGTTGATGGCAGATTCTGGAGGATATCACAAACCGAACTGACCCAGTTGGAATTCAGATGAGTATTCATTCCCAATAGAGAATGGATCGTCTTGGCAAGGTTCTGGGCGGAATTATCGCTACCCTCCACCATTTTCGCCATCAACAGGATTAAATTTGGACCCTTTTTTGCAGCATATACCTTATTAAATGTTCATATCCTGCAAAAATAATTTTGTTAGTGTCGAAGATGAATGAAAATATGCTCTGTTTTTTTCCATGAACGTACACTGTTTTTTCTGAAGAACGCTAACCGAATCAAGAATATGTAAGCAAGTTCTTGCAATGTGACCTCTTCAAGAATCAAGAACCCTGGATTGATTTAATGTAGTATATTCTGAAAGCAGAAACGATGAAGAAACTAAAAAAAAAGAAGGTGATTTGACTATGATTCTAGAGAGAGAGAGAGGTTGGAAGTCATTGAATAAGTGAAGAGAGAATTTATGTCTTGTGGCTAAAGAAAAGACTATCCATTGTACTGAAATCATATATATTAATATAATATAAACAAACACATGCCATGTGGAAGGAAAGGATCACCAGTTGTTTCCTTTCATGTCATAGGAAAGACAGATAATAGTTAATAATGTTTGGTTTCAGGGTTCTTGACAAAGGTACCTTGACTGAGTGAGGGACCCAGAAAGGATGTTTGGAGTAAAAGATTTGTCATTGTTTACAATTACGGAGGAAATGCAGGAAAACTACTGATCCGCCATTAACTACTGGTTTGAAGCTTCACCTACTGCAGAATCGATAGGTTCTTGAGTGTAGGTAGAGCCGTAGAGGTAGAGTCTCTCCCTCTCTCTCTATGATGATATTAAAAATAGATAAAATGTGGTATTGGAGGTGGGAAACCTACGTCAAACATAGACCAATCAGCTGCCGTTCCCCGCCAAGAAAACTCGTCTCCAACTACCGATGCTGACCAAAAACCAAGAACCTCTTTGATAAACTCTATGCATTTCTCCTCGTCAACTTTATTTTTGGCTCACGGCATTGGTCCGATTTGTTCCGTACCATGAACAGTTGCGAATCCAATGAACTCAAAGTCCGGATCGAATACTAGGACCATATGTTCTTCTCTTCTTTATCCAGATCATTAGGAGTGTGACAGTAATGATTAATAAAATTGATGTAGTAAATAGTTAATTATCTGATGAGTTTGAAGCTTAATGGTTAAGCAGACTTCATTTTGACTATTTCACCACTACTATTTTATTTTGAGAAAATTATCAAACTGGTACCCGAACTTGTGAGTGATAAGAAAGTAGGTACCTAAACTTTTTTTATAGCAAATAGATTGCTGAATTTTCTTAAATAAGCAAATAGGTACTTACCGTTAATTTCCGTTAAGAATAAACGGAAAATGCAATGTGAGGAACAAATAGGTACCTGGACTTACACAAATGAGCAAGTCGGTACCTGAACCGATTCGGTCGAACCACTTTATTTTTTTAAAAAATATAGGTTTATATACCAAACACATGCATGACTCAACTCCAGACGTTCTCGGTGCATCAAGAAACATTCCGAGAACGTTTTGAGTTGAGTCATGTATGTGTTTGGTATATAAACTCTATTTCTTAAAAAAAACGTGGTTCGACCGAATCGGTTCTGAACCGGTTCAAATTCATTTAAGTTCATGTACTTGTTTACTCCTCACATTATATTTTCCGTTTATTCTTAACTGAAATTAACGGTAGGTACCTATTTGCTAATTTTCATAAGTTCAGCTACTTATTTGCTACAAAAAAAATTTAGATACCTACTTACTAATCACCCACAAGTTCAGGTATCATTTTGGTAGTTTTCACTTTTATTTTTTAGCCAAATTTGACTTGATCATACTGTTAGTAATGGGTCGTGTTTGTGCAGTTTCGTTCCATGTGAAGAAGCTGAACAAAGATGGAATGATTGAATGCATGATGGGTCCAATCCAGTCTAGTCCAACCCTATGGTTGGACCAATTCATAATGGTGTCTATGGATTAGGAACATCATGCCATGTCATGCCTTGCCCATGCATCTCTCTTTTTTGGTATTATTTAGATTTTTTTCAAAAACTAAAGTATATACTTTTTCTATACTTATTTTTTTTTCCATTCTTTAGGATACAATACAAACTCCAATGACAATTGTGGACCTCATCCAGAAGGGTCAAATATCTAAAAATGCACATGCAAAACAAAAGTTGCATTCGCGGTCATCATGGGCCATGGCCGACGGCTAGGCTCGACACAGGGCCCAACTGGATGTTTATATTTTAAGGGAACACCTCCTCCTATCAAGATTCAAGACAAGAGAATTTGGCCAAAAAAAAAAGACAAGAGAATTTACCACACTTTCGAACACAGTCATTAGTTGGGGTAAGGCCCTGTCTGTCACCTAAACAAGGAAAACCAAAACCTTTTACAAAATATATTCAGATGGGATGGAATGGGGAAACACCCATGTCCGTGGCTATGGCTATGGCTGGCTTGTGATGCAGGTAGCATCTGCTGATCTGCTCCTAGATTCACACAGAAGTTCTTTTCATTTATCATACTTACACACTATTTACCTAATTCTAGGTTTTAGAACAGACAGACGGTGGAGTAGTGTGCCTAGCTAGCTTATAGAAGAAGAGTTTACACTTATATATAGGGTTAATTATCAAAATGCAAACCGAACTTTGAGAAAAAATCAAACAGCAAACCGAATTTTTTTTGTTGACAAACAACAAACCAAACTTTTGGAATTGGACAATTAACCAAACTACTTCAAATTTTCATTATGTTTGAACGAATTATTCAATATTCGAGAGAGTTATTAAGTTGTAATACTATTTCATTAATGTTGACTTAATAACTATCTTAAACATTAAAATATTCGTTTAAACATAATGAAAATTTGAAGTAGGTTTGTTGATTGTTAAAAATTTGGTTTGTTGTTTGTCAAAAGAACAAGTTCGGTTTGCTATTGGGTTTTTCATCAAAATTCGTGTTTTTTTTTTTGTTATTAACCCTTATATATATATATATATATATATATGTATTACCTTGTTGAATGAAGAAATTTCTTCTGTACTACACCAATAAATATAATAACCCATCACCAATGAGCCTGGCATGTGGAGAAGAAAGGAAAGTGTAGCCAAGAACAACTCGCCGACTATTCATCAACACAACCCATCTTCTCTTCCATCAAATCATCACACAATTTTACATACAAATGACAGAAGAGAAGAGAAGAGACGAAGCCAATCGAGAGTAGAGTTGATCGGCAAGTCATCCTTGGCTGCACGCTGCTTTCTCCATCCATCATGCAAGGCCATCCATGAATCAAATCGAGCTCCAAAAAATAACATTGTCAAGCGATTTAGTGATAATTAGGGTTTCAGGAAAAGGATGGAGAAGAGGCTGAGATTGATGGGGGCAAAAGCAATGAAAATGAATAGGGACATTAGTTAGGGAAGTAGAGGCTCTTTTATATAGGGCAAAGTAAAAAAAAAAAAGAAAAAAAAAAAGGACAAAATATTTATTAGGATAAATAAATCATTTTGAAAATTACCATCAAATCAGATTTGTATGTTTGATAATTAAAATAAAATCTCAAACCAAAACTTTTTTATGATAGAAAACGAAGAATAAAAATTAAAAACACAAAAAGTTTTGAAAAATTACAGAAAATTTGAGATAATCAAAAGGAGTAAGTAAGGTGGGGGGATGAGGATGGATACATGGTATGTCATGGTAAGGTAATCTGTTTTGTAATCGAACAAAAATAGATTATATAGTTTTTATATGGAAAATAGAAGGTAAATTATATGATGTACTACTGTTTAAAGAAAATAAGATTCTATAAATTTTATGAGTTTTTCAATTTAAATGAAATTATATCATATTATTTTCAGATATTTGTGTTTTTAATGTTGTTATTAAGTAAAATTTTATTTTTCGTTTTTTTAAAGTATTTTTTCTTTATCTCGAATTGTTTTAAAATTTCTCTCTTTTTTAATATATAAAATTCCTTCATTTTTATATAGTCAAACTTTCAAATAAAAATCGTGAATTCAACTGAAACTTATGCTAATTTCATCTGAGATTACTTTTAAGAAATTACTTATTTATTTTTTAAAACTCCTTATTTTCTAATAAATTGCTAATTTTAGCAGCAGGACTCATCAGATCAGATCACTTGCCTACCTCTAATAAAATTGTTCTAGATATCTAGTATCGAGGTGAGAACTGAGAAGACAGGTCCTGCTAGAAAGATCAGTCCAATATAATTAAATAATAACCGTATAGCTATTTTAAGCTACTCCTCTATTTTAAGTTAAAAAAAATTGAGAGTAATATAATATGTAAGATTTTAAAGGGTTATTTGAAAATTATTATATATTTAAATTTAAATTCACATACTAATAAAAAAAAAAAATTATGATACCCGACTCATGAAGTCAAATATGAAGAAGTGATTTGAACTTCATGTATGTAGATATGTACTCAAATTAAACACGAAATTCTCATTTTCTGAGCACAAATGAGAACGAATTCAATCAAATTAGGTTGAACTAGTGAAGAAAGTTACTCGAACTTGAAGCGTTACACATATAAGAATCTAATAAGTATGAGTTAATTAGTACCAATTAACTACATGAATTTTTGACGTTTTGCAAAGAGCTACCCGAATTTTAAAACAATAAAATGGGCTACCTCAACTTTGGCGAAGGTGCAACAAACTACATCCGTCCAAATTACCATCAACTGTTGATAGAAATTAGTCGAAAATTCAACAGAAATTGAACGGAGGTAGCTCATTACACCTTTAATTGTCTAAAGTTGGGGTAACGTAACCCGTTTTGATTTTTTAAAGTTCAGACAGCTCGTTACAAAACGTTCAAAGTTCAGATAACTCATTAGTATTTAAGTCAATAAATATTTAGCTATTTACAATGGAACCTCACATGCAGGCTTGCTGTAACTTCTGTATTACTCGTTTTATTATCTGCTTCAATTTCTATATTTAATTTCATTCTGATTCACTAGATCAGATGATAAGTATATATATATATGAGATTAAATGAATTTGTGTGAGGTTACAGAATGAATAAATAAAAATTCAATTAATGTGAGAACCGCAATATGCCAATATGTTGAGTTTTAGGGTTTCGATGGTGATGATATGGTAGTGGATGCAAATGTTGCCTCTGCAGAAACAAAGGAACAGTTCACGTGCACGCCTTCAGCTTTAAGGCATCTCCAAGAGGCAATCCAAAAGGAATGGTACAGATAGATGAGCAGAAATACACAAAGGAAAATTATTATTAGCAAGAAATAATTTATTTATAAACAAGAGAAAAAAAATGATACCGACATATAATTTAGAGTTTTACCCTTATTTTATAGGATGAAATTTACATAAAATGAAGAAAGATGTAACTTCATCATTGCTGTTTTAAAATTATATTTATAAATAAAAAGTATTTATTTTTAATATCAGATGGTTCAAACACTGTACTTCATATGTAGATTTGCATTTTTTTTATATGTTTAGAAAATTTATCCACATGTAAAACTATTAGAAAGTTGTTTCTTCATTGTTTTACAACTTAGTAATAAAATTTTCATGGTAATTTCTATTTGACGAAACTTTTGTATTATAAAAAGTGATTGTTCTATTAATCCTCAATTACGAATCGGCAAATGAGAGAGACAAAAATGCTTTAAGGAGCACCTGATACCTCAAATTCAAATTTTTGTCAATGCTAATGTCAATTTTAATAATATAATATGATAATCCTGAATATCATTATGTAAATATTCTATACATATTGATCGTTTATCGTTATACTTCCAACATATTATAATTTAATCTAATCTCCTGATGACTGACTGAGTAAAACTTTTAATCCAGTATTTATCTTGGACCAAACCTATCATTCGTTGACCGGAAGCTCTATGGGTAAGATTTCTTAAGGGAATCTATTTCCCGAACACCCATTTCATGCAGGCATCCAAAGGGGGGAGAGCTTCGTGGGCTTGGTCGAGCCTCCTGGAGGGTAGGGATGTAATCTCGGATCAGGGGGTGTGGACCATTGGTGACGGGAGGACAGTCCGACCTTTCGTTGATCGGTGGGTCCCAAACACACCCAACAACCGTATCAGACCGCTCGGGGAGGATGACCAATTGCCGGCTCAGAGGGTGGCTACGTGGATACAACCACAGGATCGTGAGTGGAACGCCTCCTCAATCAGTGAGTCGGTGCACCCGGGGGATATTCAGGCTATCCTGCAGGTACCGATCCCTATCGTTCAAACACCGGATACTCTTAGATGGCCGCACTCGAGGACGGGGGCCATATCCGTCCGTTCCGCGTACCATGCCCTTCACGCGAATCAGGTCAGAAATCGTGGACAACCAGCGCATATCCCATCTCTCGTGCCTTTGCCCGTCTCGGTTTGGAAAGCGGTTTGGTCGGTCAACGTTTGGCCCAAAATCAAGGCATTTATGTGGAAACTGGCTAACAACGTCCTTCCTATTGGTGCTTCTCTGGCGCGGAGGGGTGTTCATACTGATGGGTTGTGCTCTTTATGCCTTGTTGTTGAAACTAGGGAACACGTCTTCTTTGGTTGCCCGTGGGCAATGCAGGTATGGTCCTTCTATGCAGGCCCGGCGGACCTACAACTTGGGTTGGCATCGGTCAACGAATGGCTGCGTGTGGTCACACAGTTCGCGGGACAATCGGGAAGAACGAGGTCGAAGGAGTGGCGGAGACTCATGATCGTTGCGTGGGTGATTTGGAAGACGAGGTGTAAGCTTGTTTTTGAAGATGTCCAGCCGTGCATGACACTGATTCACACCGAGATCAACCGCACATTGGAGGAGCTCGGACCGACCCAACCAAGTACCCGCGCAGACAACACGTTCACGGCATGGATGGGGCCACCTCCGGGAGTCATCAAAATAAATTGTGATGGTGCTTGGTCTTGTCACTCGATGCGAGGTGGTTTTGGGGTCATTGCCAGGGATCACTCGGGAGCCGTCTGTGGGGGCGCTTCGGGGACTCGCCTCTCCGGGTCAGCGGACGAGATTGAGGCCGAGGCGGTAGCACAAGGTATCCTTCTTGCCATCGATAAAGGGTGGCCTCGGATCATCATTGAAACGGACTCCATGAACGTCATTAATCATATTAGGAGGAGGGAGTTCGCATGGAGGATAGAGCCTATCTTGGCTAATGCGGTTTTCCTCTCTTCTTTGATTCGGGATATTGCTTGGGTACATGTTCCACGGTCCGCCAACTCTTGCGCGGATTGGTTAGCTAAGCATGTTTTAGCGGGGTTGTGTCCTTTAGATTGGGTGTCTACACCACCAACCTCTTTATTTCGATGTATTATTTCGGATGTAATCTTGAACTCGATCCCGACTTCGGGTGTTTGAATGCATTATGAAGTTTATTGGCCAAAAAAAAAAAAAATTCAACTTTAATGATCACTCAAAACTCAATCATGACTCATTAATCATTATTAAAATGAACATAAGATAATGTAATGATGTATTTTATATATTTTTTATTATTATTAAATAAGTTCATATTATACAAAATTAGTATATACTTGTTACGAAGTTAAATATTTATTTTTTGTTATACCTACCACATCATTTCTTAAATTTCCGGGTATATAAAATCTGTCTAATCCCCATTAATGAATCGTCATACGACATCCGACAAGAAAGAAAAAATGCACTTTCATTTCCCATCTTCTTCTAGTTCACACTTTCTTCTGGTCCTAATTTTCTACAAATAATCACCCTAATTAAAAAATGGAAAAACAAAATAGTGGATGAGGAGACCTGAAATCGCCCTTGAAATGGAAAAAGAAGAGTGTTGATTGATAGCTACAGGTCACGATTCTTTTGTGATGGCAGATAAATTTTAATCGAAACAGCTTAAAATCAAGAAAAGTCGGATATGGATCTTACCCAAATCGATTCCAATAGGTGGACGACCAAATATGAAGATCCAGACTGGATCTCAATCGAATTTTAGCCAAAAATTAAGGGCAATCTATAAATGCTTGAACGGTCTTGGGCTTCCGTGGGTCTCTAATTAGTGGGCCCAAAGAGAGCTATTGATCCCATCGTCTCTCTCTCTCTCGGCCTCTGAATGATGGAGTTTGACCAAGCGGCAACCGCGTTGCAGCAACGAACAGTCAACAGCTAACCCCTGGCCAGTACATGTTCTACTGTAGACTTGGACTAGGCACTTTCTCGGATAATAATATTTTATTTTAATGTATTTAATAAATAAAGAGATGTACTTATAAACTTTTTGTTAGTAGCAAATATATTACTTAACTTTTTTAAATAAGATACGTACAGTTAATTTCCAATAATAATAAATGGAAAATATCATGAGGAGTACGTGAATATCAAATATGTACTTAAACTAATTAGCAAGTACATGAACCAATTCAAGAACCAGTTCGATCGAACCACTTTATTTTTTTTAAAAAAGTTGAGTTTATATACTAAACACATGCTTGGTTCAACTCCAGACGTTCTCGGTGCATTAAGAAACACCTCGAGAACGTCTGGAGTTGAGTCATGCATGCGTTTGATATATAAACTTTTTTTTTAATAGAGTGGTTCGACCAAACCGATTATGAACTAGTTGTTGAACCGGTTCAGATACTTACTTATTCATTCGTGTAAGTTCAAGTACATATTTGCTTCTCATGTGATATTTTCCGTTTATTATTAACGGAAATTAACGGTAACGGTAGGTACCTATTTGCTTATTTTAATAAGTTTAGCTAGTTCGTTGTTATAAAAAAAATTCAGGTACCTACTTACTAATAAGTGTCAAGTCAGGTTTGGGTACCAATTTGGTAGTTTTATGTTTAATATATATGTGGAACCAGTTTGTACATAAAAACTTGTGATATAAGTTTTCCGAGACACAATTTATTGTCTGATTTTCTTCCTTTTATCCATTTTCAAAAAATAAATTTGTATTTATTAGGTGTCAATGTCAGTGGATAATGGATTATTTCAATCAGATGTCAAGTAAACCTTGTCCATTTCATATTTAAATTTCAATATTAAACACAATTATAAGATGATATTTTGTAATATAATATTCGAATTTATGGTGGAAAATTTATTATTATGCCTTTGAAATAGGCGCAATTTACTGATTAACAGATACATACAAACTATGCAACCGGACGCAAAACGGTTGACTAAGTTGAAATGTTGACTCAAGGTCTCTTTCTTTCACCAAAAACAACACGATTGCCGACTGGAGTGTATCTTTTCAGTCTTTCTACTTTAGGTCTGTTTCGACGGATGCAACTCATCACAATCTGCTGCGTCGACGAAGAAAGTTCGGTAGCGTTTGTCCTCTTCGACGCGATTCCTCTTGCGAATTTGATTCTTGCTAATTCTCCACATTCATGAATTTCGGATGACGGAGGCGATCACTTCAACTAAAAGCTTTACGATGCGCTGTTGGGCCCTGAGAGCTTTGATACTGCCGTGGCTTCTAGACTACGACCGGCTGCAATGCGTTGCCATGGTTCTACTTTACATCCAGGTAATTTGTGGTATGCAGTGGAGTTCAGTTCATGTTGCTTCGTTCCCTCGGATCTCGTTAATCGCCTGGATTTGATATAGAAACGTTGATCTTGGGCTTCTAGATTGCTTGTGCTCTAGTTGGATCCTTAGGAGCTCAGTACAATGGAGTGTTACTAATCAATTTGGCTATTGCGCTCTTTGCCTTGGTGGCGATTGAGAGTAGCAGCCAGAGCTTGGGTCGGGCCTATGGAGTGCTTCTCTTTTGCGCTATTCTGCTTGATGTCTGTTGGTTCATCCTCTTCACTCACGATATCTGGTGCGTGTACCAGTAGTTTCGCTGTATGTATATTCACTTGATCGGGGTACTGAATGATGGAGATGATTATCTGCTTCATTAAATCGCTTGATACTTGTTTAGATTGCCCCTTACCTTAGCTACTCTACTCATCATTTCAGTATTGGTTTCCAAATCCTCCCCTTTAGCTACTAGTTTTGTTTTGTTTTTAATGGAAACATTTTGGATTTGCGGCATCAATGATTTGGATCATTAACAAATAGAATCAATACAATTTTCCTCTTTTAGTATTTGATTTAATTGCTAGTTATGATGTACGTCCCCATGCTCGTACTTTATGTATTGATTCTATTTGTTAATGATCCAAATCTTGCTAATTTCATCATTAGTGTTCTGTGGCTCTGCAATATGCTACTAGGTTATTGGCGTTTGGAAGATAGAGAATGGTTTGCCATGGAAATCTTCAGTTTATTACATAAGAGTAGCCCAATGAACTTATGTCCATGAACATCTGGTTGAATGACTTTCCCATTATGGAAATAAAGGTTATAATACGTACTTGCAGGAATATCTCCAAAGAAGATTATGGAGTGTTGTTTATCTTCTCAATAAGACTTACTTTGGCAATGCAAATGATCGGTTTTGCTGTGCGGCTATCATCCTCAATATTGTGGATTCAGATTTACAAGCTGGGCGTCTCACATGGAAGTGCCCGAGAGGCAGATTTTGATATGAGAAATAGCTTTTTAAATCCTGTGACTCCTTCTGCAGTGAGGCAGTCCTCGGGTTCTGATGACATGGGCGGCTCCATTTACGATCCAGCTTACTTTTCTTCCCTTTTTGAAGATGGTCAAAATACAAAAAACTTACACGGGGTAAAGTCATCTGCATAATCAAATGGATGTCTTTTACTTTGCGTACACTTACAGGATCTGATTCTCATTTTCTTGGCTGCTGTGCTGTTGTCTCAGCTCATTTTAATAGCTGCTTATTATACGGTACCATGGAGAGAAAATAGAAGAAGAAACTTAAGTTGTTGTTTCTTGTGATAGGTTCATAATAGTTGCCCAGTTGATGATGATATGCCAACAGCAGTTGAAGCATCTGAACCGAATCCATCAACTCCAAGATAGAGACCAGGGGGTAGTGAGAGAATTACACATTAGAGGGAGAGATGATGGCGGAGAAGAGGGACATGGTAGAAATGGAAATGGAAGAATGTTTTCGGTTAAGACGCACTTCAATGACTTGTTTGCTTCATCCTCGGGATCACAGACAGATCCTGATGGCAATGCATCATCATCTTCATCTTTCGATGCCCATGAAGCTACTGGTACACCTGCAGGAGATGAGACTTAAAGATATGAGAGTATTAGTAGTTAACCATTTTGCTTGATTGAATTTAAACATATCGGGCTGCTGCCGTTTTGTCCATATAATTTGATCTTTTCCACATTCGACCCAGGGTTGCACTTTAGCTTCTAACAATGATTCTCTGAACGCGTCCATCACACGGTCTCATATGTGCTCTGTAGCTTCTAACTCTTTATCCGATTTGGTAATCTCTTTGTGCCCAACTACCACCTGTGGACTGGTGATTAGAACCACCACAATACCATCTACCTTTCCATCCTCACATGAAACGGATGATGCTAAAAAAATTTAACAGGGAAGGAAGCAGAGCATTAGCCAGTCTCATTTTTTTCCTCGAACCAAAAAAAAATGCCGGTGACCATTGAAAGGCCACATTCTCGAATCTCGGGGACAAGTTATTCATATTTGGAGAAATCAAACGGAGAAAATAACCATTACTTCACCACCACGATCTTGATCACCGAAGCCGTCCCCACACGATGCAGAGCCACAACCGAGTCCCCATTCTTGCACAGTCCTTTGGTCTTCCCATACTGGATCGCAAAGTCAATTGCTTCCTCCGTCGTCTCCTCATTCGACCCTCGGGAGGACCCTGCACAAAGCACCGGAACAAGACCACGGAAGATAAGGCTGTGTTTGGCGGGAGCTTCGTCACTGCACGACCAATCAAAGGTGTCCGTCTTGATCTCAGGGACAATCACCGACAAGATCGGCGTCCCGGGTCTGTACTTAGCCACAAGCTTCGCGGTACTTCCTCCCCTCGTAAGGACCAGAATGAGCGTTGCCCTTGCAGAGTTGGCCGTCCTGACAGCGGAAGATGCCAAGCTCTCCAAGGGACTCATCGGCGCAGGAGAGTGTGCCATTACTCTCTTGAAGATATCGCCGTAATCGAGAGACCTCTCTGCTTCTACACAGATTCTAGCCATTGTACGGACCGCAAGGTCTGGGTAGGCTCCGGCTGCGGTCTCACCGCTCAGCATGACGCAGTCGGTGCCGTCGAGGACTGCGTTGGCGACGTCTGTGGCTTCAGCACGGGTCGGGCGCGGGGACTTGATCATTGACTCAAGCATTTGGGTCGCGGTCACCACAGGCTTACCCTGGATGTTGCACTTGTAGATCATTACCTTCTGGGCCAAGAAAATCTTCTCAATCGGGATTTCCATCCCGAGGTCGCCTCGTGCCACCATGAAGGCGTCTGTGTTTGCGAGGATGTCGTCGAAATTGGCCACGCCTTCTTGATTCTCGACCTAATAACACAACACGATTAATTTCGAGGAACACGGAAATAGGAGGAAAATGAAAGAAGATTCTAAATTGGACTAATATATTAGTTGAATCAGTAATATGTCGAGAAAAATCTAACTAGCAACCAATTTCAACTACAAATTCAGAGCCATTTGGAAATGATGTACCTTTGACATGAGAATGATGTTCTTTGCATGCTCGGCAAGCAGCTTGCGGACCTCCACGAGATCCGAACCTTTCCTCACGAACGAAAGCGCGATCATGTCAATCTTGTTGGGGACTCCCCAGTTCATGATATCTTCCTTGTCCTTGTCAGTCAAAGTTGGTAGATCGACTATGACTCCTGGGAGATTGACGTTCTTTCTCTCGCCGAGTACTGCAGAGTTCTCGCAGCGGCAACGGACAGTTCCTGCTTCCGTGTCACAGGATAGAACTGAGAAGGATATGGTTCCGTCTGCACAGAGGATGGTGAACCCAGGCTTGACATCTTCGGCTAGCCTTTTGTAGCTCATGCAGATTGTGTTCTCATCGCCCTTGAGACTGTAGTCTGTGGAGATCGTGATTTCTTGGCCCTGTTTTAGTTGGACTGGTTTGGCATCCTTGAGAAACCCTGTTCGGATTTCTGGTCCCTGTTGCAAGGAAAATGTGATAGATTCAGAAAGAAGGAAAAGCCTTGTTAAGTGCCATCTCTCCATTAACTTCTATTCCTTTTCATATTATAAGGCTTAATTTGATATGGAATATGGATATTGACTGAGAAACACAGACTATAAAAGAGAAGGTATCAATTTCATACACGTTTTTCAACTAAACCCACAGATTAATCCTCAAAATATATCAATTTTTTGCTGCATTATGCCATGAACCATATACTCAGTAAGTCAGTATGCAGCAACTGAATATTATTATTATTATTAAGCAGATGAGACTATAGAAATCTACTATCAAGTGTAAGGAATTTATGAAGATGCCAACAATAAGGAGATCATCTCTAGGGATCTTCCGAATTTTCCCTTTCTATTAAAAGAGGCAAACAATAATGCATGTACGTAGACAAACTATAAAATAGTGAGATCCGTCGGATCACCAAAACATAGAGAAAGATGCGTTGTGAATGTAATCACCAAAGATTTGAGTATCCTCCTACTCTGATTCCCTCTTGAAACTTAGCATTTGACAATTGATGATTAGCAGGAAAGAAGCGCGTGAGTCTGTTCTTAATTAATCTGCAAATGCATGATTATTCATACGTTCATTATATTACACGTACGTAAAGCTTAGCTGGATGACAGAAATTTGATGAGGATATCATCATCACTCCAACAGGCTTGAATTGAAATTTTGGAATGCTTAAGATCATACGTTGCTCCAGTTGGTATCTCCCTCGAGAAATCAAAAGTGAAGAAGTTAGACGAACCTTGGTGTCGAGCATGACGGCGCTGAGAATACCAGTGTTCTCCATGGCTTGCCGGAGATTATTGAGTGTCTCCTGATGATACTCGTGAGATCCATGGGAGAAGTTGAAACGAGCGACGTTCATGCCCGCCCTGAGAAGCTTCTCGATCATCGGCACAGACCTGGATACCGGCCCGAGAGTGCAGACGATCTTAGTCTTGGGCCTCCTCTCCATATCCGGCACGGCGTTTCCTTGAGCTTGCTCCGCCTCCATGGATTCTTCTCTCAGCGAAATATGTTCTATCAGATCTGTGAGAAAGTGATGAGCGGATCAGAGCGGGAGAGAGGGGGTTACTGGTTAGTTCATCTCGTAGAGCATATATTAGTGTCGACGCCTGATCAGCGCTGCGCATGATACCATTATCCTTTTCAATTTCAAGAGATTTGTCTGGTGGTGACGCGCCATATTTACGGCCTGGTCCAGCCCAGCCCAGCCCAAAGGGATACTTCTTAAGGTGTCTTCATGGATGTCAGTTTAAAGGAAGAGAGACCCATATGGCCCAAATAAATGACAATGTTATGGGACCCACACCAATTAATTTTGGATGCTAACATTAACTTATGTAAAGTGCTAATAAGGCCCCTATTCTTTGGTCATTTTTCTTTCTTAGTCGGAAACACTCATTGACCAGCACTATGCATAATAATTTACTAGAATGAGATCATTTTACTTAAATGGGAGCTGATATTATTATTAATTCGTATTTTGTGCAAACATTTTATTTAAATTCATATATACTAAAAATATTATGGTCTGTACGAATAAAACAATAAAAGAATTCGTAGCTGTAGTGCAGACACGTGGCAAGACGTCGTTGATGTAAAAATCCGCCATCTTAGAGCCACTAGCAGTGCAGTGATCCAAACTCCATCTTCATCTTCCCTCCAGAAACCTGTCTCTCTCTCTCTCTCTGAATCCGGCGCAGGGATTCTCGTTTCTTCCGTTACGGTACGAGCTGCCACCATGTCGGTAGCTCCGAGTAGCTGTTTCTCTCTATACTCGTCGCCATTGTCGAGGAATGTCCAGAGCAAGCAGGGCTTTGGAGTGTTAGTTCAGACTCACAGACCCAAGGCCTTAGGCATTTGGGGAAATTCGAACGGATTCTGTGAAATTCAGTCAGAGAGGTCGTGTTTGCTGGTTGCGAAGGCGTCTGAGACAGAGTCGCCATCAACGCCTGCCAGTGAGAGCAACGGAGGTGAAGGAGAGGAAAAGTACGAAGAGTACGAGATTGAGGTAGAGCAGCCTTACGGTATCAAATTTAGGAAGGGTAGAGATGGCGGGACTTACATCGATGCGCTTTTGCCAGGCGGGAATGCCGATAAGACAGGAGTTTTCACCGTCGGCGACAGAGTAATCGCCACAAGGTTCTCCTTTTCGCCATTTCGCCCTTTTCTCACTGTACTTTATCTATCTATCTATATATTAGCTTATGGGTCTTGGAATGGTAATTTTTTAAGATTTTTCAGCAATTAAGAGGATCTGTACTTCCATTTATTCTGATGTTCTATTTTTGTTGAAGGGAAAACCCTGGAAACAGCAAATTAAGGAATTTGAAGCGAATTCGATAGAATTTTGAGGCAAAGTTATCCAGATTGGTTATTACGATTCTAGCATGCCAAAACAAACTAAGTGGGAGTTTGAAATAGAATGATTGCCATTAGAAAATGGTTTGCCAACTCCATTCACTGTACTGAAGGCAGAATTGGATAATCTAAGGGTAGGAGATAATCTTACATAAATTACTATTCCATGAGCTCTGAGGGTTGCTTTTGCAGAGATGAGATTTGGTGTGGTGTATGTACTACTATACCAAGAATTTGATTGAGAATGTGATGCAAACGTCGTAATACAATTGCAGTGCAGTTTTTGGGACAGAACTGTGGCCTGCTGCTGAGTATGGAAGGACAATGTACACTATTCGCCAAAGAATTGGTCCATTGTTCATGAAAATGGAGAAGAGATACGGTTCGTTCTGTCTCCTACAACATTCGTGACATATCGATGTTCTTCTCGCTTACATCATCGAACAAAGTTATAATTGGTTGGGTGTATATTGCAGGTAAGATCGATACTGGAGGTGAACTCACAGAAAAAGAGATCATCAGAGCTGAGAGGAATGCTGGGTTTATCAGTGATAGAGTGAGGGAAATCCAAGTGAGTACATCAAAGTTCTGTTATGATGCTCAACTTTGATTTTTCCATTTGAGGATTTAAAAAAATAAAGAAGACATGTTGGCAAGTAATGTCTAACTTTGCTGACATGGCTAACAGAGGCAAAATTATATGAAAAAGAAAGAGCAGAAAGAGCAAAGAGAGAGGGACCTTCGGGAGGGATTAACACTCTACAAGTAGGGTCGATTTTCTAAGCTTTAATACATTTCTTTTTCTATTAGTTTTGTCCGTTGAGAAATCCATGCTACTACTTACTAGTGTATTGTGGCTGAAACTTTGCATCTTTCTTATGTGAATTTTGTTTAGGAGTGGCAAATATGATGAGGCATTAGAGAAATTTGAGTCAGTGTTGGGCTCGAAACCCGAGCCTAACGAATCAGCAGTTGCAAGTTACAATGTTGCATGCTGCTATGCTAAGCTCAATCAGGTACCCTTCTTGAGATCGAACACGTAATATTTTCTTCATTGTAAAATCATGGTTTCTCTTTTCAATTGCTTCATGAGCTATGGTTATTTTTTCTGAATGAAAGGTAAAAGCTGGACTCTCTGCTCTTGAAGATGCATTAAAGGATGGATTTGAAGATTTTAAGGTAACCAAATAATCATCTCTTCTATTATATCCCTATCCTACATTTGCCTTGTTCCTGAGATGACACTAATAATGATTTATTGGCTCTTGCAGAGAATCAGAAGTGACCCTGATCTAGAGAACATCAGAAAGTCCGAAGAATTCGAACCTCTCCTCAAACGGTTTGATGAGTCCTTCATTAACGAGAATGCCATCAACGCCATTAAGTCGCTCTTTGGTTTCAACAAGAAGTAGGCATGCAGCCCAAACTTGCTGCAGAGAACCCCAAGATTCTCATGATCCGTTTTTATTTGTTCATGATAAACCCCATTCATACTTGTGAACTGTCTTTCGAGTTTGTACAAAAGAGCTCATAATAGTGTGATTACTAAGTATCAATTTATTAGATGAGAAGAAAAGTTTCCATGTGCAATAATGTTATATTGTGTTCATTGCTGTGATTCTTATTGATTTCTGATGAACTCATACCCAAACCCATACACAGAAGGTGGAGATGTTATTCTGTGCATGAATCACTGATTTTTTTGTTTGAGATAGAAACAGTGTGGCATTCATTCCTTCATTCCTTATTTATTATTAGTTACAAGTGTGAGGGATGATGCAACATGAAACGGTGGATAGGTTGATTCTTACAACAATATCAAATACTATAAATGCGATTAACAGGAAAGATGGCGTGGTCGAGGACGAACTGGAAGTCCATTGACCGGCACGGGGAAGGGATCGATGACCACCCTCTCGTTAGGGATTGCTAAGTCCCAATCGAATTTGCATATGAAATTGTGGATGAAGATGAGGATCTCCAGTCGAGCGAACTCTTTCCCTAAACACACTCTTGGCCCTCCGCCAAAGGGGACATAACTGAAAGGAGGAGGCCCTGAACCTTCAAACCTGGTCTCATCGAACGTTGTCGGCTTCTCGTAGTTAGAGTCTTTATGCGTGAAGGAAGCGCTCCAGAATATCTATCACCATAACAAAGGGACAGAACACAATGAATGAATCAAACACAAAAAGCAAAATCTACTTACATCTTTCCTAATGTTTTGCTAGATTTGAAGTTTCTACTTAAAGTTTAATTCATAAAATTTTATTTTCTATGTTTTCCGAAAGTAAAATTTTGACCCAAACAGTCAACTTTTTCATATTTCTTTCTCTGATTGGTAAAAGTGAAACTTTACCCTTACAATCAACGTTTTCATCCAAATTTAACATAATAAGTTTTAAAAATTGTAAAAATAATAAATAAAAAAAAATGTCAAAATTTAACCATTTTCAAATACTATAATTGAGTTCTGATTCAATTGAGGTTCGATTGTTTCTCAATTGAGGGAGCTCGAGTTTGGGTTTTGACCCATACTGACCCCATGGATAGGGTACCAGGTCTGAGTCAAGATCCGTACCCTAACCCCTGATTGGGGCTCAATGAAATGGAGCTAGTTTGACTCCAATTTAATTGGGGGTCGATTGTGCTCCAATTGGGGAGCTTGGGTCTTGATCCAGACTTGATCTCAATCCATGGGGGGCGTTTTGAGTCTTGACCTGGACCCGAGCCCCCTCGATTGAGATTCAATCGAGCCCCGATCAGATCTAGACTCAATTGTAACATTTGAAAATGTTTGAGATATTATAATTATGATATTTTTGAAAGTTTTTGTTATTTTTTAAAATATTTAAAACTTATTTTCTTAAAATTTGGATTGGAAATAGTGTAACAAAAACTTATATAATTAGAAGAGCGCAGATATGTATGTATACCTTGCTTCCCTTGGGAATTGTATACCCTTCAAATGTGAAGTCCTCCAAGGCCTCTCTGTAAGTACCTGTGACAGGAGGAGTCATCCTCATGATTTCACAAACTACACTCCATGTGTATTTCATCTTTTGCAAATCTTCCCACTGCAACAACTCTCCTTTCTTTGCTTCTGCAATCGCCATTTGCTCTGTATGCACCATACACATAAGTTATAAGGGTTTCTCAAATATATATATATTCATTAGAGATACTAAATTTGAATCATCATATATAATATATATGTAAGGAATTATATATAACGAAATGAAAATGACCTGCGAGAACTTTTTGATGAACATGAGGAAGCTCAGCAAGATACTTGAACACCAAAGTGAGAACACAACTAGAAGTATCGTGCCCTGCAAACAGAAGATCCAGAAGATTGTTGATGATCTCTTCCTCAGGCATCAACCTTCCGTCTCCGTTCGTTTTCAACATCAAGTAGGACATCAAATCCCCCATAGAACTAGCTCCGTTCACCTTCTTCTCCATACCCACACTCCTCTCCCTCAGCAAAACTCGAAGCTCTTTCCTGATCGTATCCGCAGCTTTCATGGCTTCGTAGAAGCGAGTTCCGGGTAAGTTCAGAGGTAGCGAGATGATGCCCTTCACGAACACGTTGAAGTGGAAAGCAAGCCTCGAGAGAAGCGTCGGCTCCGTTATGCCCATCAGGAACCCGCATACGATCTCGAAGGTGTATCCTTTCATGGCCGGATACACCGCCACCTCGTCTTTACCTTCCCAGTGAGAGGAAATGTGACGGTGAGTGATGTCATCCACGGTGCTAACCCACCGCGTTAACGTTTCTGGGCTGAAGAAGTGCATCATCATCTTCTTGTCGGATCTCCCCTCCTTACCGAACTTGGTGACGAGGCTCGGACCTATCAGCCTTTGAACTGACTCTGGCCACCACAGCGCCACCTTCGTCCCCTCGTTGGAGAACAGGAACTTATTTGCGGCAGCCCCACACATGACCACCATCTCTGAGCCAAATAAAGAAGTTCTGAATGTGTGGGAGCCGTACTTTAAGACCCGCTTTGCTACGAAATTGTTTTGCTCTCCTGTCTCGTTGGCGCGGAAAAAATCTAGCGACTCGCCGATGAAAGGCAGACCGGTCGTCCCAGGAGGGAGATTCCGGCGAGTCTGGTGCGATTTCCTTATAAGTCCTTTAGCTACGATGAGGAGAGGAAGTAAGGGGAGGAAGATGGCAAGAAGAAGAGATTGGAGCTCCATGGCACAATAATGGTGTAATGACTTTTCCTTGATCATCTGCCATTCTGAACAATTCCTTTTATAGACTGAATGATAGTAATCAGCAGCCGGGGAAAACCTTAAAAAATGTAATGATCAATTTTGTTATACTATTTTAGTTAATTATAAGTTATAACTATCGTTATTATATAACTATAATAATTATTAAATATTAATATATTATTAAATACTAATAATAGAAGTATTTATATATTTATTAATATATAAATTTATGTATGTATTAAGATGACATTCAAATGTTGCATTATATTTCATATATGATAATAAATATGGGTATAAGGTTAAAACCGTGATTAATAATTATAGTTATGGATATGATTATAATATTGAAAATTATACTTATAATATTTATATTATGATTATAATATACAATTTAAAAATATAATATAATCATAGTACTTCGTATAGTTGTACTATATCCTAATCATCATCACCTCTCCTCAATGTGAGCAAATATATAATTTTATGTATTTATTAAGAGGGAAAAGTCAGTAAATACACCCGGATGTTTGGTTTTTTTTGTAACTGGACCCTTATGTTTTTTGTCGTATGTTATGACACCCGTATGTTTCAATTTGTTGGTAATTGGACCAATCGTTAATTCTACCCGTTAACTCTCACGTGATTAGCATGTGCAACGTTTATTTTGAAAAAAATAAATGTAAAAAGACTACGTTGCCCCTCACTCATTCATCACCCACCCTCGACCGATCCTTGTTCTTCTGTCAGACGGTTTCTTTTCATCTCCCTCCAAAACCTAAAAACCATTCCTTGCCCTGCGACCGAGCTAGCGACCGCGACGACCTCTCCAAAACCTCACCTGCGACCGAGCTAGCGACCCCTTCTCGTATCCCCTGCGACCGATACTGACCTGTCGCTGTCTTCTCCGTTGCAACGCCGGTGGGTTCGACCAGTTCGACCAGCATTGTGTCGGCCTCTCGTTTCTCCGACCAAATTCGAAGGTGGGTTGTGCTGTTGGTTTTGTATAGTATTGTGGGTTGTTTAGGGTTTAGGGTTTAGGGTTTAGGTGTTGCTTAGGATAACATATAGGTGTTGCTTAGGATAACATATAGGTGTTGCTTAGGATAGTTGATTTGCCCCGAACATATAGGTGCTGTTTGTTTTGTCTAAGCTTAGTAGAGTTGGCCCGAACATATAGGTGATTTGCCCCGATTTGCCTAAGCTTAGGAGAGTTGATTTTCCAGGATTTGTGTATATTGATTTGTATTGTTTTGAATTTGTTAGGTAAATTATGGACAAGGATGGCCAAAACCGAAATTACAATTTGAGCATTAACCACAACGGAGAGTTTATTGATGGAAATTGGGTTGGACAAACCGAAGTGGCTGATTTAGGAAGGGACATACTCAGTTATGAGACCTTGAAGGTGTTTATGGAGTATTACGGTTTAGTAGCGGGTGGGTGTATTTGCTATCTCCCTCCTAGAGGTGATTTGAAGACAGATTTAGAGGTTTTGAAAAGTGATGATGATGTTTCTGAAATGGTGGAGAGGCAGGCTGGAAGTTTGGATTTGGAATTGTATGTGTTAGCACCCTTCGATCATGATGTATGTGCGAAGGATCCCTTTACGGAAGCCATTCGACTGAAAGCAATGCAACGGATAGAAATGGCATTGGAGAGTCAACTTAGGCCCGATAAAGGCAAACGTCCCATGGAATTGGAATCTTCATCAGAGGAGACAGATTCACTATCGGATGCCATATCCGATCCGAATTGGAAAGCTGGAAATGATGACAATAACGAAGATGATGAAGATGAGCGCCCCGATGTTAATCGTCCCGCGAAGAAGAAAAGAACAGATAAGGGTCCTGATTTTGAGACTGGTGCAAGTTCAGGTGTCCCCCGGACAGGATTGAATGAGGCTGACTTTGAAGACCTGCTATACGGTGGCAACATTGAAGATTGTCCAACTAGGCAAGTTCACGTTGTTGAACCAGTCGACGTGGGAGAAGGTCAGTGCCGAAGTGACACACTTACTACACCCGTTCGTTCTGACGTGGAAGGCGACATCACAAGTGCACGGACTTACCAAATATTTGATGAGGCTCTGAACGCGGAAACAGTTGGCAATCAAAGACCGAAACATGAACTGAAATTAGGGATGCGGTTCATAGATGGTCATGCATTCAGGAAGCATGTCGTGGAACATAGCATTGAGGAAGGGTACGAACCAGATTTTAGCAAGAAAAACAACGCCGACCGAGTTGAAGTACATTGCAAGCAAGATTGCGGGTTTTTAGTTGTGGGTGCGAAAATGAACCGAGAGAAAACATTCCAAATCAGAAAGTTGGTCACGGAACACAAGTGCGGACGAGCATACCATACCAAAAAAATTGGTGGAAAATGGATTGCTGATACCTTCATGGAACTCATAAGGAACGAACCCAGTATAAAGAGTAAGACTATTGCTGAGGAGATTCAGAAAAGGTACAACTTTGACGTTAACAGATGGAACATTTGCGAGGGGATCAAGTTGGCAAGGAAAGCCCTTGACGGAGATAGAGTTTGGCAGTTTGAGAGGCTACGAGATTATGCAGGCACAGTTTTGTTGCACAACCCTAACAGTAGTGTGTTCATACAAGTTGATCCCATCCCGTCACCACTTCGTCCCAAATTTGAACGTATGTATGTCTGCTTAAAGGCATGTGTGGATGGGTTCAGAGCTGGGTGCAGACCCTTCCTAGGCTTGGATGGATGCCATCTGAAGGGAGTCGATGGTGGCCAATTATTATCTGCAGTTTCGAGAGATGCAGATAACAGAGTGTTTCCCATTGCTTACGCATGGGTTGAGGCTGAAACTGGAAGTTCGTGGACTTGGTTCCTTGATTTGTTGAGTAAAGACGTGGGTTCCGACAGGAACTGGGTGATCATGTCAGATAGACAGAAGGTTAGTTCATGCACATTCATGCAACCTTTCAGAATGTTTATTTCCATTTATAACTACCACATAGTCAACAACTGTTCAGAAAGCTGGAACAGTAAGATCATCATGGCCCGTGACAAACCAATCATTACCCTCATGGAAAGTCTCCGAAGGATGTTGATGACTGATTTCCAGATGAGGAGGCAGGAAGCCAATACTAACGAAGGTGTGCTCATGTCGAACGTTCTGGAGAAGATCAAGAAGAAGAAAGCGTCAGCTCGTGGAATGCAAGTGTTGTACGCAGGGGAAGGAGAATATGAGGTACGAATTGGAACAACGTACCAACACAAGGTTGATTTGAATGCTAAAAGATGCAGTTGTCTGGAATGGGATCTGTCGGGTATTCCTTGTCCTCATGCAACTGCATGTTTGATGAGTGCAAGGATTTTTGACTTTTCTGAGTATGTCCACCCATACTATCATGTGTCTACTATGAGGAAGATTTACGCCCCGATAATACACCCGTTGCCTGGGGTAGACGATTGGGTACATATAGATGCGTTGCCAATTGATCCACCAGATGTTAGGAAGAGAGGTGGAAGACCGAAGAAGAAACGAACTAGGTCATCGACTGAACCCACCAACAAGAGCACAACAAAGCTGACAAAACATGGGTTAAAACAGTTTTGCTCAGTCTGCAAAGAAACAGGACACAACAAGAGAGGATGTCCTACGTCAAACATGGGTGGATCAACAAGTGAAGCGACCGACGCATTTGCAACACAACAGTCTCAGTCTACGACATCGACATCGACAAGAAAGGTACATGTTCGTTTCTATTCTAAACATGGTTTTCAAATCGTACATATTCTAAACATGTTTCTCTTTTCCGAAGAAACGAAGAGGACCTGTTCGTCGGAAGTTGAACACCGACAATGTGACACGGATGGACCCACCAGAACCACGGATGGCCGAGCCACAGATGGACCCACCACCAGAACCACGGATGGCCGAGCCACAAATGGACCCACCACCAGAACATCCAATGGCCGAGGCAGAAAACATCCAAGCAGAACCCCATGTGGAGCCTCAAAAGAGAACAAGAAGGGTCAAGTTGTCCGTGAGACGAAGCAAACCCAAGGTATGTAAATTGCGTATTCCCGATATATTGAGTTATGTACAGCATTATCAACATGTCTAGTTCTGTAGGTTGCCCGACCGTCTTCATCGAAGTCGGCACCAAAGCCAGCACCAATCAACATAGAATCAGACGATGATTTTCAGCCGGTGCGATCAAGTGCCCCAGAGTTGTCTAGTTGCCGTGCATTAGTGTTATCTCCTCAACCACTTAAAAGTGGGAAAACCAAAAAGAAGACGACGTTACGTGCTTCCCGCAGCTCACCCCGTTTTGTGCGAAGATCAACTCAGTGAAAGCGAAGTCAGCACCATTAGTTCAAGACATGGATGTTTGTTTGTTAAACCGTTTGTTTGTTATGTTGGGTATTAGGTTGGTTGAACATTTGTGTTGGATACTATCTTGTCTGGAATGTATTGTGTGGAACCTTCGTTTGTGTTACAACAGGTTTGTCTGTGTTCTGTTAGTGGGTGTATTGTGTTGGAATGTATTGTGTGGAACCTGCGGTTGGTTTGTGTGTTGTTGGATACTATGTTAAAACAGGTTGGTTTTTGTTCTTTTGGTTTGTCTGTTCTGTTGGTTTGTCTGTTCTGTTGGTTTGTCTGTGTTGGTTTGTGTTCTGTTGGATAACAGGTTGGTTCGTGTGCTGTATGTCAATACATATGGGTGCGTTTACCAATTTTTTGCCAAACATAAGGGTGGGAAACCAAACACTACAATAAACATAAGGTACAACTGAATAACGACGTACACAACTTGTGGGTCCAGAATGTCTTCATTAAACACACATAAAGTACAACTGAATGACAACGTACATAACGTACACACTATACAACAAAAGTTTTAAACACAGCTACATCTTCAACATAAGTCCAGCAACAATGCAAACTAAGAACACTAAAACACACAGCTGTTGCTGATTTCTGCTACGCATAACAGCAATTTGATTGTTGAGTTCGGATTCCCTTGACACAAATTTGGCCATGGCTCTCCTTCCATACACACACATCGGTGGGTCTTTCCAAGCAAAGAAATCACAACCCCTTTTCAATGGCTGGATAGTGGTAAACCGAAATTAGGGTTTCCAAAAAATCAAATTGGTTCAAAAGACAGTAATCGACTATATCTTCGAAATTAACTCAACGAATTGACAGCATTACCTGGTATCTCGGACATGAAAAGAACAGCCGACCGAAATTTTTCGTGGTCCAAGCTGTTCTTGCACGAGTTTGGAGACCGCAATAGCACAGTGGTTCGTCGTTGTCCATATGAGATGCGCAATGGGAAGAAGAAATGGAAGAAGAGTCACAGTACTTACCTTGGCCCATCTTCATTGGAGAAACGCAGCAACAACACTATCCTTCAGACGCAAAGAAGACGCCCAGAACACTCTCTAATTTCGGTCAAGAATAACAGTCCAACAACAAGACTTATTCAACAGATAGCTAAGGGTAGTTTCGGGTTAAACAGAAATACCAAGGCACATGACAAGCACGTGACCAACATTTTAACAGAAAACGTTAAGACTAGACGGAAAGGCTCAATGACAAACAAACGTAAACATAAGGGTGTAATAACAAACTATATGGGTGCAATTACAAACGGCTGCAAACATCCGGGTGTATTTACTGACTTTTCCCTTATTAAGATAACATTCATTATGTTTCATTATATTTCACATATGATCATAAATATGAGTATAAGGTTAAAACCGTGATTAATAATTATGGTTATGGATATGATTATAATATTGAAAATTATACTTATAATATTTATATTATGATTATGATACACAGTTTAAAAATATAATATAATTATAGTACTTCATATAGTAGTACTAAATCCTAATCATCATCACCTCACTTGAATGTGAGCAATTCATTGCGAGCGTAATTTTTAAAAGGGTTAACTATCTCAACAGTTACTTATCTTTGACATATGTGATTAAAAAGTTACTCATATTTTTTGTATGGCTGAACCGTTACTTAAGTTTGAGGATGTGACAGAATAGTTATTCCGTGAAGTTTCCGTAATATATTTCCGTCTGAGTGTCACCAGAAAATCATGTGACCTAATTTAAACGATTTAAAGTTAATTGAAATGACTATTTTACTCTCAACTGGGCATGTTCTTGTTTATTGAAATGACTCATTCTTGACCTACATGTTCAACAACTTGACTACATCATAAAAATTTATTCATATTACAACTTCACTTGACCAATATATTTACAAAGAAAACCCACCATCAAATGCTGCAGTGAGTCGAAAGAATTATAATCTATCTGTGTCTCTAGTTCATGATTAAACCATATTCATCGGCTGCTACTTCATCCTCACTGCTGTGCTTCATTCTTGACAACCCTCCCAGACTTAGTTTATTAACAGTTTACTTCTCTTATTAAGCAAAGTCGTCAAGTATATAGAGAGAGTACATCCTCAACCGCTCCTCTCATGATTAACAGTTTCCTTCTCTTATTCATAGGCTCCTTTAATCTAATTGATTGATTGAGACATCGTTTGGGAAGGCATGCTAACTTGCAATGCATTGAAATCCTATGCAGTGAGACTGTTTTTCTGCTTCTTCAGCAATGGCATAGAAGAGACGCCACTGGTGGATTCCGATTGAGGGGTCATGGTCGACACCCAAAGAATTCATATCCATGAGAATTCATATTAAAGATGAGTACAGTTTAATCACTTAATCTAACATTCCCATGTTGTTTTACTATTGTAGTCAATTGGTACTCTATTTTATTTAATGATCTTTTATATTTTAAAATGTTGTAGTGTAACCCAAATTAATATTGACCATCAAGTTTGACTATCTGAATATGGATGTGACTAATGGAAAGTAAAAATTAAAAATTAAAAAAATTAATTTAACAATATATATATATATATATATATATATGTAAAATAAAAATTAGCAAAAACATAAAAATATCAAACTTAAATTCAGAAAATAAAATTTCTCCATGTTTTTGGCTTTCTAAAATAGATTTTTAAAAAAATGTTTTTTTTTTTACTTTGTATTTGTGTTAAACAATTCATGATTCTTTATAAGTATATATTTTTTTCTTAATTTTCATTTTTTAGTTAATTCTTAATTTTAAATTATTTTTCAATTTGAAAAATATTTATATATATTTTTAGATTTTTTACTGTATAATTTGTATTTAAATTAAATAATATATTATATATTTATATTTATATGAATATGCTATGAAACTAACGTGTTTCAAATAAAAGTAATGTAAGATTAACGACATAATATTCGCAAATATAAATATGAATTCGGCAAAGATAAAAAAAAAAATCAATCTATAAATCAAATATTTGGAAGTATTGAAACTTGAAAGTTATTTTTTCAGATTTTAGACTAATGGTCAATTCACTCTTTGATTTTGTCGATTATAACCAATATATCATATAACCAAGGCACTCACGAAATCACGAATGGTCAAGCCACCCAGCTGAGTCACTGAAAATTAAGTTTGCAAGAAGTTAAAATAAATAAATGGTAAATGATAAAAAAATAAATAAAGCATTTAAAAGTCATAAGAGTAAGACTAGATATTATTTTTTTTGGCCAACAGTAAGACTAGATGATGAATCATTGAATTGGGCATAGGCTAGCTAAGGAGTCTGGAGTCAGTCACTATTGATAAATATAGCATTTAAAAGTCATAAGACTAGAGGATGAATTAGGCTAGCCATGGAGTCAGTCAATGTGGATGAGAAATTCAAACAGACGGTTTTAAACAATTAAAATATCTTTTGTTTTTAAATAATTTTTTGGATATTCCTAAAGATTATATTTCTTAAAGATTGTATTGTTCGAAAAACTTAGTGGTAATAATATGTATTAATTAGTTTTTTTTACCAAAAAAATAAAATAAAAAATTAGGGCAGCCAGACGACTCAATGCTCAAAACACACTTTTAAAACCTACACAAACTCTAATATGTATATATATATGACTAGAGATACTTTATCCAAAAAACAAAAAAAGGTTACACTTGTGACCATTTTAAAAATATTATTATAATTTTAACTTCTCATATTTATTATTATTCAATATAAAAGTTGGAGTGACCAACCACTCTATCTCATCTGCGAATCTAGGAACCCGTATGCGGGTTCTTATTACAATTTTTTATACGAAATCTAAGTTTTTTTTGTATCAATTTAGATTAAAATAACAAATATTTTTAATAAAATTTTAACTATATATATTCAATAATTTAAAATAAAATAATACAATAATTCAATTCGTATAAGAATTAGTAATTTATATAAGTTAAACTTTTTTTTGGCCAAGTACAAGTACTATATCATTGCAATAACCGGCGAGAATTCGCGTACAAAATGTTATCCGAAACAATACATCTAAGTAGAGGGATTGGGGGTGCAAGTACTCAATCCTGAGGGCACAACCCGAGCAACGCATATTTCGCAATCCAATCCGCACAACAGTTTGCGGATCGAGGAATAAGCTCTCACGTTACCGCCTGTATTATGAATGATAAGACGGTAACGTTTGACAAAATTGAAACAATCCTCCAAGCGAAATCTAAACCTAACAAATGATTAATTACATGCGAAGAATCAGATTCAATAATAATAGGCGACCAATAATAATAGAATCAGACTCAATAATCAAACTCAGTTAAACTAGATACAATAATTTTGAATACTTTAAAAATAAAGAAAAAAAAATACTTCACTTTGTCTTAACGGAATAGGAATTGAAACTTCGATAACATTTTAAAATATCAACTTGTCAATTGAGTTTAATACTACTTAAAATAAAGTGAGGTCCTGGGACCCCACTCAATACAACTTGGATCCACCGCAGTCTATCTGTCTTACCATGAAAACAAAATTATATTTTCATATAATTAATTTTATAATTATAGTAATTAAAAATAGGTATTGTTACTCTGAAAAGTCAAAAGGAAGATATATGTTCGGAAACAATTGCACTGATTCATCAATAATTAAATTAGGTACGAAAGAAACTTTTACCAACCCTTCTTCCAATTAACAAGCGACAAGCTTATATGAGATTTTTCATTTTTCAGTGTCGATTCACGCCCGAAGAACACAATTAAAAATATATATATATATATAAAAGGTACCCGAACTTGTGGGTAATTAGTAAGTAGGTATCTAAACTTTGTGTTTTTTTTTTGTAGCAATTAGGTTACTAAACTTTTTTAAATAAGCAAATAGATATAGACCGTTAATTTCTGTTAAGAATAAACAGAAAATATCACGTGAGGAGTAAACATGTACCTGAAAACGTCTGAAGTTCACGGAAAATATCTACAGACGTTCTCGGTGCATCAAAAAACACTCTGAAAACGTCTGAAGTTGAGTCATGCATGTGTTTGATATATAAACTCTACTTAAAAAAAATGGTTCAATCGAATCGATTCAAAACCGGTTCAGGTACCTACTTGCTCATTCGTGTAATAAGTTCACGTACCTGTTTGCTCCTCACATGCTCCTGACGTGATATTTTCCGTTTATTCTTTACGAAAATTAACGGTAGATACTTATTTGCTAATTTTCATAATTTCGGCTACTTAGTTGCTACAAGAAAAGTTTAGGTACATACTTGTTAATCACCCACAAGTTCAGGTACCAGTTTAGTAGTTTTCTCTAATAAAAATAAGAAAAATACAAGATTTATCCTAACGTTCTATTCAGTATTCACACATAAAGACACAACTTTAATATCATGTTCATAAATAAATTTATCAAACTTTTGACCAACATATACATGAAAAAAGTATTTAAATATGGAAATATCCTCATTTTACCAACGAATGAGAACGAGAAGTGACCCTTATCTAGAGAACATCAGAAAATCCGAAGAATTCGAACCTCTCTTCAAACGGTTTGATGAGTCCTTCATTAACGAGAATGTCATCAACGTCATTAAGTCTCTATTTGGTTTCAACAAGAAGTAGGCATGCAGCCCAAACTTGCTGCAGAGAACCCCCAAGATTCTCAAGATCCGTTTTTATTTGTTCATGATAAACCCCATTCATACTTGTCTACTGTCTTTTGAGTTTGTACAAAAGAGCTCATAATAGTGTGATTACTGAAGTATCAATTTATTAGATGAGAAGAGAAGTTTCCATGTGCATTGTTAGATTGTGTTCATTGCTGTGATTCTTATTGATTTCTGATGAATCCATACCCATACCCATACACGGAAGGTGGAGATGTTATTCTGTGCATGAATCATCTTATATACTCTATTTTTTTTGTATGAGATAGAAACAGTGTGGCATTCATTCATTCATTATTTATTATTATTAGTTACAAGTGTGAGGGATGATGCAACATGAAACGGTGGATAGGTTGATTCTTACAGCAATATCAAATACTATAAATGTGATTAACAGGAAAGATGGCGTGGTCGAGGACGAACTGGAAGTCCATTGACCGGCACGGGGAAGGGATCGATGACCACCCTCTCGTTAGGGATTGCTAAGTCCCAATCGAATTTGCATATGAAATTGTGGATGAAGATGAGGATCTCCAGTCGAGCGAACTCTTTCCCTAAACACACTCTTGGCCCTCCGCCAAAGGGGACATAACTGAAAGGAGGAGGCCCTGAACCTTCAAACCTGGTCTCATCGAACGTTGTCGGCTTCTCGTAGTTAGAGTCTTTATGCGTGAAGGAAGCGCTCCAGAATATCTATCTCCATATAAAAGGGACAAAACACAATGAATCAAACACAAAAAGCAAAATCTACATAGATCTCCGATGATGTTTTTCATTTTCTCATATTTGGCCAAACTGAAATTTTGCCCTAATTGTCAAATTTTTCATCCAAATTTACTCTAACTTTAAAAAATTGCAAAAATAATAAAATTTTCAAAAATATCAAAATTTAATCATTTTAAACTTTTTCAAATATTACAATTAAGTTATGATTCAATTGAGGTTCGATTGATTACCAATTGAGCGGGTCGAGTCTGGGTCTTGACCAAGACTGACCCAATGGGTAGGAGACTAGGTCTAGGTCAATATCCATATCCGCGCCCCTTGATTGGGGCTCAATGAAATGGGGCTAGTTTGACTCCAATTTAATTGGGGTTGATTGTGCTCCAATTGGGGAGCTTGGGTCTTCACTCAAACTTGGTCTCCATTCATGGGAGTCGGTATGGGTCTTGACTCAGATCTGAGCCCCCTCGAATGGGGTTCAATTGAGCTCCGATAAAAAAGAGACTCAATTGTAATGTTTGAAAAAGTTTCGGATAGTTAAATTATGATATTTTTGAAAGTTTCATTTATTTTTTGAAATGTTTAAAACTTATTTTGTTAAGATTGTATTGGAAATAGTGTAACTAAAACTTATATAATTAGAAGAGCGCGCAGATATGTATGTATACCTTGCTGCCCTTTGGAATTGTATACCCTTCAAATGTGAAGTCCACCAAGGCCTCTCTGTAAGCACCTGTGACAGGAGGAGTCATCCTCATGATTTCACAAACTACACTCCATGTGTACTTCATCTTTTGCAAATCTTCCCACTGCAACAACTCTCCTTTCTTTGCTTCTGCAATCACCATTTGCTCTGTATGCACCATACACATAAGTTATAAGGGTTTCTCAAATATATATATATTCATTAGAGATACTAAATTTGAATCATCCTATATAATATATAAGTAAGGAATTATATATAACGAAATGAAAAATGACCTGCGAGAACTTTTTGATGAATATGAGGTAGCTCAGCAAGATACTTGAACACCAAAGTGAGAACACAACTAGAAGTGTCGTGCCCTGCAAACAGAAGATCCAGAAGATTGTTGATGATCTCTTCCTCAGGCATCAACCTTCCGTCTCCGTTCGTTTTCAACATCAAGTAGGACATCAAATCCCCCATAGAACTAGCTCCGTTCACCTTCTTCTCCATACCCACACTCCTCTCCCTCAGCAAAACTCGAAGCTCTTTCCTGATCGTATCCGCAGCTTTCATGGCTTCGTAGAAGCGAGTTCCGGGTAAGTTCAGAGGTAGCGAGATGATGCCCTTCACGAACACGTTGAAGTGGAAAGCAAGCCTCGAGAGAAGCATCGGCTCCGTTATGCCCATCAGGAACCCGCATACGATCTCGAAGGTGTATCCTTTCATGGCCGGATACACCGCCACCTCGTCTTTACCTTCCCAGTGAGAGGAAATGTGGCGGTAAGTGATGTCATCCACGGTGCTAACCCACCGCGTTAGGTTTTCTGGGCTGAAGAAGTGCATCATCATCTTCTTGTCGGATCTCCCCTCCTTACCGAACTTGGTGACGAGGCTCGGACCTATCAGCCTTTGAACTGAATCCGGCCACCACAGTGCCACCTTCTTCCCCTCGTTGGAGAACAGGAACTTATTTGCGGCAGCCCCACACATGACCACCATCTCTGAGCCATATAAAGAAGTTCTGAATGTGTGGGAGACGTACTTTAGGACCCGCTTTGCTACGAAGTTGTTTTGCTCTCCTGTCTCGTTGGCGCGGAAAAAATCTAGCGACTCGCCGATGAAAGGCAGACCGGTCGTCCCAGGAGGGAGATTCCGGCGAGTCTGGTGCGATTTCCTTATAAGTCCTTTAGCTACGAAGCCTACGATGAGGAGAGGAAGTAAGGGGAGGAAGATGGCAAGGAGAAGAGATTGGAGCTCCATGGCACAATAATGGTGTATTGACTTTTCCTTGATCATCTGCCATTCTGAACAATTCCTTTTATAGACTGAATGATAGTAATCAGCAGCCGGTGAAAACCTTAAAAAATATAATGATGAATTTTTTATTTCGTTATTATATAAATATAATAATTATTTAATATTAATATATTAGTAAATATAATAATAGAAATATTTATACATTTATTAATACATAACTTTATATATTTATTAAGATAATATTCATTATGTTTCATTATATTTCACATAGGATAATAAATATGAGTATAATGTTAAAATTGTGATGAATAATTATAGTTATGGATATGATTATGATATTGAAATTATACTTATAATATTTATATTATGATTATGATATTCACCTTAAAAATATAATATAATTATAGTACTTCATATAGTTGTACTATATCCTAATCATCATCACCTCACTTGAATTGGGAGTAATTTTTAAAATGGTTAACTACCTCAACAGTTACTTATAGTAGACCTATGTGATTAAAAAATTACTCATATTTTTTTGTATGACTGAATCGTTACTTAAATTTGAGGATGTGACTGAATGGTTATTCCGTGAAGTTTAGTTACTCATATTTTATTGTATGACTGAATCGTTACTTAAATTTGAGGATGTGACTGAATGGTTATTCCGTGAAATTTCCGTCACATATTTCCGTCTGACTGTCCCGAGGAAATCACGTGACCTAATTTAAACGATTTAAAGTTAATTAAAATGACCATTTTACCCTCAACTGGACATGTTCTTGTTTATTGAAATGACTCATTCTTGAATCTGGGTTTGTTCTTGAATCTGAGGCAATTCTTCAGCACACCTACATGTTACTACATCATAAAAACTTATTCACATTACAACTTCACTTGACCAACATCTTTACAAAGAAAACCCACCATCAAATGCTGCAACCCACCATCAAATGCTGCAGTGAGTCAAAAGAATTATAATTTATCCGGGTCATGATTAAACCATGTTCATCGACTGCTACTTCATCCTCCCTGTTGTGCTTCATTCTTGACAACCCACCCAGACTTAGTTTATTAACAGTTTCCTTCTCTTGTTAAGCAAAGTCATCGAGTATATAGAGAGAGTACATCCTCAACCGCTCCTTTCCTGATTAACAGTTTCCTTCTCTTATTTTCATAGGCTCCTTTCATCTAATTGATTGATTGAGACATCGTTTGGGAAGAAATGCTAACTTGCAATGCATTGAAATCCACGGCATTGAGACTGTTTTTCTGCTTCTTCAACAAGGGCATAGAAGAGGCCACTGGGGGATGCGGATTGAATTTGAGGTTGTAACCCAAATTAATGTTGACTATTGAGTTTGACAAACGTAATATGGATGTAACTAATGGAAAGTAAAAATAATTTAAAAAAAAAAAACTAAAAACAAAATGAAAATTAATTTAACATTATATATATGTAAAATAAAACTTAACAAAAACCATAAAAATATCAAACTTAAATTCAGAAAATAAAATTTCTCCATGTTTTTGACTTTCTTATAAAATAGATTTTTAATTTATTTTTTTTTACTTTGTATTTGTGTAAAAAAAATCATGTTTCTTTATAAGTATATATTTTTTCTTAATTTTCATTTTTTAGTTAATTCTTAATTTTAAATTATTTTTCAATTTGAAAAATATTTATATATTTTTTTTAGATTTTTTAGTGTATAATTTGTATTTAAATTAAATAATATATTATATATTGATATGAATATGAATATGCTATGAAACTAACGTGTTTAAAAAAAAAGTAATGTAAGATTAACGACTAAAAGATAATATTCGCAAATATAAATATGAATTCGGTAAAGATTAAAAAAAATCAATCTATAAATCAAATATTTGGAAGTATTGAAACTTGAAAGTTATTTTTTCAGATTTTAGACTAATGGTCAACTCACTCTTTGATTTTGTCGATTATAAATTTATAACTAATATATCGTATAACCAACGCACTCACGAATGGTCAAGCCGCCCAACTGAGTCACTGAAAATTAAGTTTGCAAGAAGTTAAAATAAATAAATGGTAAATGTTAAAAGTCATAAGAGTAAGACTAGATGATTTATCATTGAATTGGGCATAGGCTAGCTAAGGAGTCTGGAGTCAGTCACTATGGATAAATAAAGCATTTAAAAGTCGTAAAACTATAGAGGATGAATTACGCTAGTCATGGAGTCCGTCACTGTGGTAGAGAAATTCAAACAGTTTGACTGTTTTAAACAATTTAAAATAACTTTTTTTATATAATTTTTTTTGGGTATTCCTAAAGATTGTATTGTTCGAAAAACTTAGTAGTAATAATATGTATTAATTAGTTTTTTTTACCAAAAAAAAAAAAAAATTAGGGCCGCCAGACGACTCAATGCTCAAAACACACTTTTAAAACCTAGCTACACAAACTCTATGTATATATATGACTAGAGATACTTTATCCAAAAAAAAAACTAAACTAATGGTTAAACTTGTGACCATTTTTAAAATATTATTATACTTTTAATTTCTCATATTTATTATTATTCAATATAATTTTTTTTTTTATCACCAATATAAAAGTTGGAGTGACCAACCACTCTATCTAGGAACCCATATGTGGGTTCTTATTATAATTTTTTTATACGAAATCTAAGATTATTTTTTTGTATCAATTTAGATTGAATTAAAAAATACTTTTAATACAATTTTAACTATATATATTCAATAATTTAAAATAAAATGATACAATAATTCAATTCGTATAAGTATTAGTATTTATATCATTTAAACTATATACAATAATTTTGAATATTTAAACAAAAAATTCACTTTGTCTTCATTAGAAATTGAATCTTAAATCACATTTTAAAAATGAATAAGCCATGAAGGTGAGTTCGAACTATGAACTTGTCAACGGGGATCCTTATTAAAATATTTAACAGGGATCCTAATAAATACTATTTAAAATGTACATATACTTATCAATAAAAATAAAATAAAAAATAAAGTGGGGGTACTGGGAGCCCACTCAATACACCTTGGATCCACCGTAGTCTATCTTTTTTTTTTTTGAACAAATACTCGTTTCATTCGATTAAAAATAAAACGGTGTGACACTCGGTCACGAAGTATCTTCATTACAATCCTTGGCTAATAAAAAGATAAGAGGGAGAGGGGGTCGGTTGACCCAATCGTTAAGACGCACTCCCATTCTAGCTTGCTTCGCGATCCAATTGGCGCATTCATTCGCCACTCTCGGGATAGCTCGCCATTGCACTTGGTTGAAATCATTGGTCAGTGCTCGTGTGTTTGAGATGAGTGTTGCAATTCTCCATTCCGTCGGGCCCCCTTGTAGTTGTTTGATGACCACTTGCGAGTCCGACTCCATTATTATATTGCGCCATCCCTTCTCTTTTGCCAATCGGAGTCCTTCATGTAGTGCCCAAGTCTCCAATGCTGGTATACTGTCTCCTTTCAAGGTTCTGTTGAAACCACCGATGACCTCGCCACAGCTATTCCGCGCCACAGCTCCGATTCCTGCCGTTCCAGTTTGTGGACATCTAGAAGCGTCGCAATTTATTTTGATCGTGTTGTCGGTTGGTCTCTCCCAGTACTGGTTCGATTTTGGACGTTGCTCGGTCTGGATACTGTTCGGTTGTTTCCACTCCTGGCTGGCTCGTTCGACTTCCTGGATTGCAGTTGTCGGGTTCGGTCGCACGCCCTCGAACTCCATCTTGCATCGTGATTTCCAGACTTGCCACAGAGTCAGCAGTATGTTGTCCCACCTTGGCATCCTGTCGGCCTGTCACGCGTTTCGTTGCAGCCTCTTCTCGTCCAGCCATTGTACGGCGTCGGTGATGGTCGTTGCGTCGAGCCTGTCTCCCAGAACCGTTGTCCACAGAGGTTCGGTCCAGTTACATCTGAAGGCCATGTGTTCCGTCGTCTCCTCCTGGCCACAGCTGGAGCACCCCGGATCCACGTGCATGCCTCTGTTGGCGAGGTTCCTCTTGGTTGGGAGAGTTCCCGACGTGAAACGCCAAGCAAAGTGTTTCACCTTCGGCAATACGTTGGCGGTCCATATTGCTGTCCAGAGCTCCTTCCTGGCTGGTGGTGTCCGTGCATGCTGCATGGTTGTCTCGGCCACCTCCCGGAGCCGGTGATAGATCGAGCGAGCTTGGGCTTCGCCGGTCTTCGAGTGCGGCCAGATGAGTGCATCGTCTTTGTGTTCGTGTGGCAGCTGTATCTGCATGATTCTCTCGGCATCCACGTTCGACACCAACTGGTGTACTCTGGCCCTATCCCATGCACCTCCCGGGCCGATCATGTGTGCAACTCGGGGCTCCAGGTTCGGATCGCCTGTGTAGCTGCCTTCTACTCTAAAGCCTTCTTTCGGTGCAACCCATGGGTCCGAGAAGATCCTCACTTGTTCGCCCGTGCCAATTTTCCATAGGCCCTCGGTTTTCAGTACATCTCTTCCAAGGAGTATGCTACTCCATGCCCATGATGCTCTACCTCCCTTCTTAGCATCCATGAACTCCCCATTCGGGAAGTACACCCCTTTAAGGATCTTGACCCACATCGTTGTTGGTTCTCCCATCACCCGAGCGGCCATCTTTGTTAGGAGGGCTTTGTTGAACGTTTGGAGCTCACGGAAGCCAAGGCCCCCCGTTTGTTTAGAGGTTGTCATGTAGTCCCACCTTCTCCAATGTGTCCGTCTTTGGTCCGCGGTCGTACCCCACCAAAATCTTGCTATGAGAGCATTGACTTCCGTACACCATGTCTTGGGGAGGTTGAAAATGCTCATGACGTATGTGGGGATTGCCGTTATGACCGCCTTAATGAGAACCTCTTTCCCGGCTTGGTTAAGAGTCTTGGGCCTCCATCCCGCTAGTTTGTCACAGATTTTTTTGTTTTAGGTACCCCATAGCTTCCTTCCTTGATCTCCCCCACGTCGTAGGGAGACCTAGGTACTTCCCCGGGTCGTTTGTGCTCTTTATTTTCAGCACTGTTTCCACTGCATGGATGTCCCCCATTTCGGCCCCCTTGTTGAAAAATAGAGTGGATTTAGCCTCGTTTATCCTTTGGCCCGATGCTTGACAGTAGGCCTCGATGATGTTCTTTAGGTGTATCGCGTTCTCCGGTGTCCCCTTTATGAAAAAGAGCGAGTCGTCCGCAAATAACATGTGGTGTAGGACGGGGCATGTCCTACTCATCTTGATACCGGCTAAATCCCCATTTGCCACCTCCTTTTCTACATTCCTTGATAACACATCAGCTAGGAGGATAAACAAATAAGGGGATAGCGGGTCACCTTGTCGAATTCCACGTGTGGGATATATTGTCTCCGTTCGCTCCCCGTTCACAATTACTTGGTATGTCGTTGTGCTAATGCATTCCTTGATCCAATGTAGCCATTGTTCGGAGAAGCCTCTTTTCCTTAGGCTTTCTATTAGGAACTCCCATTCGACCCGGTCATAGACTTTTTGCATGTCGACCTTTAGGGCGCATTCGGCTTGGACTGAATTCTTTCGTGTCTTGAGGTAATGGAAAGCCTCATGAGCTACCAATATGTTGTCTTGGATAGCACGACCTGACACAAAAGCACCCTGATAGGGGGTGATGAGTTCTGGTAAATAGGTTTTTAGTCTATTCACCAGAACCTTTGATATAATCTTGTACAGGAAGTTACAACAGCTTATTGGCCTAAATTCAGTAGGAGATATCGAGTTTGACACTTTCGGAATAAGAACCACATCTGTTTGATTTATAGGGTAGTGAAGGATACCTGATGTGAAGAACGCTTTGACTGCGGTGATGACAGCTGGACCCACGGTTTGCCAATTCCGTTGATAGAACATACCCGGGAAACCGTCCGGACCTGGAGCCCTAGACCCGCCCATTTGGAAAGTAGCTGCCTTGATTTCCTCTTCTGTCACGGTTTGGGTGAGTTTCCGGTTAATCGGTTCAGTGATCTGGTTTGGCACATTTTCAAGGATGGTCAGGTTCGGCTGGTTTCCTTCAGACGTGAATATGTTGGCAAAGTACTGAGCCATCTCCATTGTAATTTCGGTTTCATCTTCAAGCCACAGCCCCTCTCTTGTTTTGATTCGGCAGATTCGATTTCTCCGCCTCCTCGATGTTGTGGTCAAGTGGAAAAATGTTGTGTTGCGGTCCCCCTCCATGAGCCACTTGACCCGTGATCTTTGTCTCCAAAAAATTTCCTCTCGATGCCCGATATCTCTGATTTGAGCCTTAATACGTCTCTCATTCTCCCCCTCTTCTTGTGTCATCCGTGGCCCGGTTACTCTCCTTAGGTGGTTTTTTAGCTCGTTTAGGATCCTTACATTGTTGCCAAAGTGTCTCTTGCTCCATTGTGTGAGTCTTCGCCTACATTTGTTCATGCGGGTTTGTATCCCGGTCTCATTCGGTTCTGCCCTTTCGGAGTGCCATGCATCCTTGATCACCTCTTTGCATCTATCGTCCTCCATCCACATCGCCTCGAATTTGAACCGCCTCCTTACTCTCCTCTTTGGTTCGGTCATTTGGATTATAAGTGGGGTATGGTCCGAACCAAGGGCCATCTCATTGATGCATCAGTGTTTTGGGTAGTGGTTTGCCCAAGCGTTGTTAATAAGGCCCCGGTCCAGACGTTGGCTTATCCGTTCATTCCCGCTTCTATTGTTGCACCACGTGAACGGTTGCCCTTTCGATCCCATGTCTTCCACCCTAATATCTTCCATGAAGTTGTTGAACTCGTCCATTTGTCGTTGGGGTTTTGGGCGGCCACCTTCTTTCTCGTTAGGTCGGCTAATCATGTTGAAATCCCCCACGACGATCCATTCATCTGTCCGACCAGCTCCAATGCGCCTCACCGTGTCCCAGTTTGCCCCTCTCAAATGCTCATCCGTGTCGGCGTGGATCCATGTCATGAAACATGGTTTCTCCCTTGGGTTCATTGTAACTTTGCAGTCCATGATGTTATGATCCTCATACAGTATCACCACTTGTACTTCCTCGTCCCACCAAAGGGCTAGGCCGCCCGACGCTCCTCTAGGCGTCACATATCTCTTATTTGTCATACCAACTTGTTTTCTCACCGTCTCGCAGAAGGCATCCCCGTTTTTCGTCTCCATGAGAAAAATGATGTTTGGGCGATACCTTCTCTTGAGGTCTTTTAGGTTTTGGATTGTCAAGGTAGACCTCAACGCTTGACAATTCCATGCTAGTAGGCTCATTGGGACCGTGTGGCTGTTCCGGGACAGCCACCACAACCCTTTTCTTCTCCTTCGGTTTCCATCTGGTTCATCGATTCCTCCTTTGGTCCAACACCTATAAGCTTTCGGCTTGTTCTCGGTCTGGCTGTCCTTTTCAGCTTCTGTGCTGCACGCTCTTTTCGAGCTGCTGCTGTTTGGATCGGCCGAGCTGCTTGTTCGTCCATCCTCATCTTCTTCGACCTATGCATCTCCCCTTCCTCGTCAGCATGGGCCCGTTTTAGAGTCATTCTGTTTAAAAACGGGCTCAGACCTGTTATCATCGGCTGGTTTCCTTGGTTTGGTGTTTTTGGTGGTGTGTCGGGTGGGTTCTCGACTATGTAAGGGAGTGGAAGTGTTTGGTGGCTGTTATGGTGTTGATGGTCGGTTTGGTCGGGTAGGTGGGTGATTCTCGATAGGTTTTGGTGTTCAGTATTTTGAGTTTGGCTGATCGGTGTCATGTTGGGGGGGGGGGGGGGGTGCTGGTTGAGAGTGTGGGTACTACAGTAATGATGGATCGTTGTTCGGTGGGCTAGGTCAATGTTTGGGTGGTTGTGGTGGATGGTTTGGGGCCAGGTCTGTTGGAACGTCATGTGCATTATGGTGCGGCTTGGGGTTTGCTGCTGTGGGAGAGCTCTGGTTATTGCTAGCATGTTGTCGGTTGTTTGATTGCTCAGGTCGGGCCTATCGCTTGCGTCATTATCCTCCCTGCTCGGCTCAGCTTCCTTTGTTCCCGCCTTCTCCCCCTTATCAATGTCCATTTCCTCCTGTTTCCCGTTGTCAGCACAGTTCTGTTTTCCCCTGGTATGGGTCGATGGTTCCGTTTTCTGATTGTTGTCCTTAGCTCGGGCCAGTTCGTCAGCTCGAGCTTCGTTCATCACTTCGTACCACGTCTTCCTTGAGCTGGCTTTTACCCCCGGGGTGCAATGTCCTTCTTCCTCCTTCTTCTCATCTGTTTGGTTCGCACGCTTTGGTCTTGTGCCTATGAGCCACGGGCCATAGGCCGGAGCTACCGGATTGATCTCCGACCGCTTAACTTCCTCCTTGCACGTTTGGGTTGTGTGCCCCAACGTGCCACATCCGTAGCAGAAGTCGGACAACCTTTCGTACTTGATTGTTGCCCATTTCTCGATCCCTTGAGAGTTGGTCCACCAAAAGCCCACCATAAGTGGTTTACTTACGTCAACCTCGACCTTAATGCGGAGATAGATTCTTTTTGTGATTGTGTCTTCTGGTTCCACTTCCATACACCTGCCTATCCTATCCCCCACCTTCTTGGCATTTGTGGAGCTGAATTTCTCGTAGCCCAAGTCGTGAACCTGGACCCAAAATGTGACCTTCTTGAAATCCACTTCACCCAATCCAGTGCTCGGATCTCATCTCTTTATACTGAGAATATGTCCGTTAATTGCCCATGGTGACATATCAAGAATCCTCGTTCTATCCTCGCTTCTATCAAAATCAAATTTCAGAATTCTCGGGGCATGCTCAGTGATCCTAACAGTTCCAAATCTGGCCCAGGCATTATCCAACACACTATTGATCACATTTAGTTTGATTGGCTTCTGAGATATTAGTCTGCCCACGTACCGAATGTTTTCCTCATGGCTCGGGTTTTGGTTCAGGTCTAGGACGTCCCGGGTATCGTTTGTATCTTCGGAATTGGCGTAGGTTGAGGTCATCCTTCCATTGTCCAGCTGTACTCACCGCTGCCTCCACGCCCTGTAATCAGAAGAAAAGGAAACACTCAAAAACAATTGAAAATACTGGGCAATTTTAGGGTATTTTGCCCTCTGTCACTCTCGTTTGCATGTGTGCATGGTTCTGTTTGCGGCTTGGTTTCTGATTGGTTAAGGGGTTAAGGTTGTCTGCCCCAGTCACTGATTGGTGATTGCACGGATGGGATTGGACTGATTCCCTTTGAATTTGGCTCGGAGCTGTTCGCCTCACGTGGCGAGAAGCTGTTGGTCTTCTCCCCTTGGATTGTTGCGGTTGTCCTTGTCTCCTCTGCAATGGATGTCTTCCGCTTGGGTCGGACCGTGTATCTCAGCAATAAATGCCACAGGTAAGCTGATTAGACAGCTTGATTGGAATCTGTCACAGACTCTGAAACCCTAGAGATTTGGGGGGGTTTCGCCTTCGGACAGAGAAGAGAGATTGTTATATTTTCATATAATTAACTTTATGATTATAGTAATTAAAAGGGTTAATGGTCAAATTGCCCCCTAAAGTTTGGCCGAAATTTAAAAATCATCCTTAAAGTTTAAAATTCCCCCTAAAAGAGCATCTGACAAGGGAGAATTTTTCATCATTTTCAAACATTAATGTGCACTTTTAACTTTAAAGGGGATTCTTAAATTTCGGTCAAACTTTAGGGGGCACTTTGACCATTTACCCTAATTAAAAATAGGTATTTTTTTTGGATAGATAAGGTAAATTAAAATAACAAGTTGGGTGACGAAAAAACTCGCACCCTAATCCTTACTACAATATAATAATTAACTAAACTTTATTGTCCTCGAGTAGACAAAACTCACAGCATCCTTTTGGATTGCGTTTTTAGTTTCCGTCGGTTGATTTTCATGAATGACGTAGATTTGACTCTGGTTAATCCCCATAGCTGCCATGATGTCAGCAACCTCATTTGCTTCTCGATAGATATGTCGGAACTTCACTCTGTCGAACTGCAGCATGAGTTTCCTACAATCCATAATGATGGGCATTAGTTTAAGATTTAAAGAATTTTCATCAGAGATAAGCTTATGGGCTGACTGAGCATCTGTTTCTAAGTGAATTGATTTGAAACCGAGATGTTTTGCCAGCATTAATCCATCTCTGATGGCCCAATATTCCGCTACGAGGCTGTTGGAGCCTCCTAATTTTCTAGAGAAGTTAGATATTCATTGACCCATATTATCTCAGGTATTGTTACTCTCAAAAGGAAGATACATGTTCGGAAACAATTGCACTCATTCATCAATAATTAAATTAATAATTAAATTAGGTACGAAAGAAACTTTTACCAACCCTTCTTCCAATTAACAAGCGACAAGCTTATATGAAATTTTTCACTTTTCAGTGTCAATTCACACACGAAGAACACAATAAAAAAACTGGTACACTAATTTGTAGGTAATTAGTAAGTAGGTATTTAAACTTTTTTTTTGTAGCAAATGCTAAACTTTCTTAAATAAGCAAATAGGTATCTATAGTTAATTTCTGTTAAGAATAAACGGAAAATATCACATGAGGAGCAAACATGTATCTGAACTTACACGAATGAGCAAGTACGTACATGAATCGGTTCAGAACCGGTTTGGTCGAACCACTTTTTTTTTTTTAAAGTAAGGTTTATCTATCAAACACATGCATGACTCAACTCCATACGTTTTCGGTGCATCAAGAAACACTCTGAAAATGTCTTGAGTTGAATCATGCATGTGTTTTGTATATAAACCCTACTTTAAAAAAAGAAGTGGTTCGACCGAATCAATTCTGAACCGATTCAGGTACCTACTTGCTCATTCGTGTAAGTTCAGGTACCTGTTTGCTACGTGCTCCTGATATTTTCCGTTTATTCTTAACAGAAATTAACGTTATGTACTTATTTGCTAATTTTCATAAGTTCGGCTACTTAATTGCTACAAAAAATGTTTAGGTACATACTTGTTAATCACCCACAAGTTCGGGTACCAGTTTAGTAGTTTTCCCTAATAAAAATACATGATTTACCTTAACGTTCTATTCAGTATTCACACATAAAGAACACAACTTTAATATCATGTTTAGAAATAAATTTATCGAACTTTTGACCAACATATACATGAAAAAAGTATTTAAATATGAAAATATCCTAAGTTTTTTAAAAAATACGAAAGTATACCCACTAGCGAATGAGAACCAGAAGTGACCCTGATCTAGAGAACATCAGAAAATTCGAAGAATTCGAACCTCTCCTCAAACGGTTCGATGAGTCCTTCATTAATGAGAATGCCATCAACGCCATTAAGTCGCTCTTGGGTTTCAACAAGAAGTAGGCATTCAGCCCAAACTTGCTGCAGAGAACCCCCAAGATTCTCAAGATCCGTTTTTATTTGTTCATGATAAACCCCATTCATACTTGTCAACTGTCTTTCGATCGAGTTTGTACAAAAGAGCTCATAATAGTGTAATTACTGAAGTATCAATTTATTAGATGAGAAGAGAAGTTTCCATGTGCAATGTTAGATTGTGTTCATTGCTGTGATTCTTATTGATTTCTGATGAACTCATACCCATACCCATACACAGAAGGTGGAGATGTTATTCTGTGCATGAATCATCTTATATACTCTAATTTTTTTGTATGAGATAGAAACAGTGTGGCATTCATTCATTCATTATTTATTATTATTAGTTACAAGTGTAAGGGATGATGCAACATGAAACGGTGGATAGGTTGATTCTTACAACATTATCAAATACTATAAATGTGATTAACATGAAAGATGGCGTGGTCGAGGACGAACTGGAAGTCCATTGACCGGCACGGGGAACGGATCGATGACCACCCTCTCGTTAGGGATTGCTAAGTCCCAATCGAATTTGCATATAAAATTGTGGATGAAGATGAGGATCTCCAGTCGAGCGAACTCTTTCCCTAAACACACTCTTGGCCCTCCGCCAAAGGGGACATAACTGAAAGGAGGAGGCCCTGAACCTTCAAACCTGGTCTCATCGAACGTTGTCGGCTTCTCGTAGTTAGAGTCTTTATGCGTGAAGGAAGCGCTCCAGAATATCTATCTCCATAAAAAAGGGACAGAACACAATGAATCAAACACGAGATTCTATTGGCAGACAATCGACTACTTTATACACGCAACTTTTGTTGAAATACTAAAATGCATTAATAGCATTTTACATATTTGTCCTTACCAATTTTAAGGAAATTAATTATTAAATCGACCTCATATTTTCGTATTTACTAAATCGACCTCATATTATCAAAATGGTGAAAAATTATGCTTCTAGCAAGTTTTGAACTCTAAATCTCTTACATACTAGCTAAACGTTTAGTCACTACACTAATAATTCCAATTGTTTTTTATATACTTCAAATACAGTTATTGAAGCAATTATCATATTATTGTATTAATCATCTCATTATTTATTGATGCTCTTTAGTAATTACCATTTGTTCAACGTTGTTTGCTTAATTATAGTTTTAATTTAATTATGTATCTACTAATAACTTTTTTTTAAAATGATTGAAAAATAATTATTTTCTAAATTTAATATTTATAGACTACAAGAATACTCATTTTGAAAATATTTTTTCAACCATCTCTAAAAAAATCAGAAAGACTATAATATGTAGATAATTAAATTAGAACTCTAACAAATATGATGCTAAGTTTCAATTTTCCCATCAACCATAAAATTTGGTCAAATTTATAAAAATTGTCAAAAATTACCAACACTACTTTGACCAAATTTTATAATCGATAAGAAAATTGAAACTTAACACCATATATGTCGTTAGAGTTCTAATTTAATTATCTAAATACTATAATATTTTTGATTGTTTTTAGAGATGGTTGAAAAAAATATTTTCAAAATGCATATTCTGGTAGTGTATAAATACTAAATTTAGAAAGTTACTTATTTTTCAACCATTTTAAAAAATTAATCAGTAGATACATAATTAAATTAAAACTATAATTAAACAAACCGATAAACAAATGTTAATTACTAAAGAGAATCAATAAATGAACATGAGATGTTTAATATAATAATATGAAAGTTGCTTCAATAACTATATTTGAAGTATATAAAAAAATAATTGGATTTACTAGTATAGTGGTAAAACTTTTAGCTAATATGCAAGAGGTCTAGGGTTCAAAACTTGCTAGAATCATAATTTTTCACCATTTTGATAATATGAGGTTGATTTAGTAATTACGAAAATATGAGGTCGATTTGATAATTAATTTCTTTAAATATAGTGAGAACAAAAATGTAAAAAGCTATTAGGGCATTTTAGTATTTCAACAAAAGTGATTTGTATAAAGTAGTCGATGATCTGCGAATAGAATCTCTCAACACAAAAAACAAAATCTACATATATTGATGTGCGGCTAGATTTTCAGTTTATTTCTTAAAGATTAGATCATAAAATTTCATTTTCTCATGTTTGGCCAAAGTGAAACTTGGCCCAACCGTCAACTTTTTCATATTTCTTTCCCTCATGTTTGATAAAGTGAAACTTTGCCCCATCCTTCAATTTTTTCATCCAAATTTAATCGAATAAATTTTAAAAATTACAAAAAAAAATGTCAAAATTTAACCATTTTCAAATATTACAATTAAGTCTCAATTCAATTGGGGTTCGATTGATTACCAATTGAGGAGGGTCGAGTCTGGGTCTTGACTTATTCGAGGTCAAGAGCTAGACTGACCCCATAGGTAGGGGGACTAGGTCTGGGTCAATATCCATACTTGAGCTCCTGATTGGGGCTCAATGAAATGGGGCTAGTTTGACTCCAATTGGTCCCAATTCATGATTAGGTCTTGATCCAGTCCCGAGCCCCCTCGATTGAGATTCAATCGAGATCAGATCAAATCTACACTCAATTGTAACATTTGAAAATGTTTGAGACACTTAAATTATGATATTTTTGAAAGTTTATGTTAATTTCTGAAATTTTTAAAACTTATTTTGTTTAGATTGGATTGGAAATAGTGTAACTAAATCTTATATAATTAGAATAGCGCGCAGATACGTATGTATACCTTGCTGCCCTTTGGAATTGTATACCCTTCAAATGTGAAGTCCTCCAAGGCCTCTCTGTAAGCACCTGTGGCAGGAGGAGTCATCCTCATGATTTCACAAACTACACTCCATGTGTATTTCATCTTTTGCAAATCTTCCCACTGCAACAACTCTCCTTTCTTTGCTTCCGCAATCGCCATTTGCTCTGTATGCACCATACACATAAGTTATAAGGGTTTCTCAAATATATATATATTCATTAGAGATACTAAATTTGAATCATCATATATAATATATAAGTAAGGAATAATATATAACGAAATGAAAATGACCTGCGAGAACTTTTTGATGAACATGAGGAAGCTCAGCAAGATACTTGAACACCAAAGTGAGAACACAACTAGAAGTATCGTGCCCTGCAAACAGAAGATCCAGAAGATTGTTGATGATCTCTTCCTCAGGCATCAACCTGCCGTCTCCGTTCGTTTTCAACATCAAGTAGGACATCAAATCCTCCATAGAACTAGCTCCGTTCACCTTCTTCTCCATACCCACACTCCTCTCCCTCAGCAAAACTCGAAGCTCTTTCCTGATCGTATCCGCAGCTTTCATGGCTTTGTAGAAGCGAGTTCCAGGTAAGTTCAGAGGTAGCGAGAGGAGGCCCTTCACGAACACGTTGAAGTGGAAAGCAAGCCTCGAGAGAAGCTCCGGCTCCGTTATGCTCATCAGTAACCAGCATGCGATCTCGAAGGTGTATGCTTTCATGGCTGGATTCACCGCCACCTCTTCTTTGCCTTCCCAGTGAGAGGAAATATGGCGGTGAGTGATGTCATCCACGGTGCTAACCCACCGCGTTAACGTTTCTGGGCTGAAGAAGTGCATCATCATCTTCTTGTCGGATCTCCCCTCCTTACCGAACTTGGTGACGAGGCTCGTACCTATCATCCTTTGAGCTGACTCCGGCCACCACAGCGCCACCTTCTTCCCCTCGTTGGAGAACAGGAACTTATTTGCCGCAGCCCCACACATGACCACCATCTCTGAGCCAAATAAAGAAGTTCTGAATGTGTGGGAGCCGTACTTTAGGACCCGCTTTGCTACGAAGTTGTTTTGCTCTCCTGTCTTGTTGGCGCGGAAAAAATCTAGCGACTCGCCGATGAAAGGCAGACCGGTCGTCCCAGGAGGGAGATTCCGGCGAGTCTGGTGCGATTTCCTTATAAGTTCTTTAGCTACGATGAGGAGAGGAAGTAAGAGGAGGAAGATGGCAAGGAGAAGAGATTGGAACTCCATGGCACAATAATGGTGTAATGACTTTTCATTGATCATCTGCCATTCTGACCAATTCCTTTTATAGACTGAATGATAGTAAGTAGTAACCATTAGCCATAGATGTGGATGAGTGGATCTCAGCAATTCATTCGATTTGCGGGCCTAACTTTTGAATTTAGCTGATTTTTTTGTACTGACTAGGAAAATGTATTCGGCCACACAAACTGCCGTATAATTTTAAATACATAGTATTAAGGATGGGTATTTAGGGTTAATTGTCAATTTGCCCCCTAATGTTTGGACCGAATTTAAATTCCCCCTTAAAGTTTAAAATTTTAAATTTTAGTCCTAATGTTTGGACGAAATAAAAAATCACCCCATTCCGTCATATGGTCGTTTATTTGGAACGGTAAACTTGACACGTGCCCTGCACGTGCATTTTTTTAAGAAGAAAAGACACAAATGCCCTTAAAGGACACTAACAGAGTCGTTGGAAGTGGTGGTGTTGTTTGCGGTTGCAGTGGCATCAGAAGCGACTCCGCTGGCCTTTGCCTTGGCCTCGGCTTCGAACTCGAGGCGATTGTTGCCAAACCAGACACGGTTTCTGTCAAACGGATTCCTGATCTCCGCTGCCCATTTCCCCCACTTCCTCTGCCGAACGCCTTTGTAGGGAGAGTTTGACGGACGCCGGGAGGCGGGAACCTTCTCCGGACACCGTCATTGCTGTCCTGAGAAGAGTACTCTGTTGACTCAAGAGCAGGCGCTTGGCAACGGACGACGGGGACTAGATGAAAGAGACAGTGTTCCGTGTCCCGGTACGGTAGTTCTGGATCACTTGCTCGTTTTCCGTCATATGTTACAGCTAATTTGATCTGTGTATGTTCCATTGATATTCTACTAATTTCGAGTTTGGGATCATTGTTTTTGATTTTCAAATGGCTAGTCCAGCGGAGGAAGTTTGAGTCGTGATCTATGGAACTCTAGATTATCGAATTTTTTCCATGGTTGCAGCAATGCCAGTTCTCAATTCCTGAGTAAGCTTCTTTATCTCCTTATCGTTCAATCTCATAGCAACATCTCTTCATTACGTTCTTGGATGAAATCGTCAATCTTATAAGCGAGCCGCCTTAAACTTAATTGCAGTTTATTGGAAGAGATGGAAAACTTTACATGTAAGGCTTCCCAATCATTTCTCTATCTACACATTCATGTCAATGTAAGAGGCGACGAGGTAGGAGTCGTTCACGACGACGGAGCGGAAAGAGAATAAGAGGAAGGAGAGGAAGAGGAGCGAAATGGGGTTTGAGCTGAAGGTTGAAGCAGCGACCTTGATTACGGCGAAGGTGGATCAGAGGTTGGTTAGCTGAGGATGGCTGCTCATTGCGGTGGTGGATCGGAGGGTTTAGGGTCGATCTTGAGCTGGGAAAGGGATGCGCAAGTAAGTTCTGCAGTTCAAGGAAACAAGGAAGCGTTGGTGATGTATCGCCATTGCCATTGACGGAGGTGTGGTGCAATGGAGTTTCGACTGATGATTGAATCAAGAAACCTGAAAATTGATGGCTAAATGGAATAACAGAGATGCCAAAGAGTTGACACAATGCCTAGCTGGTTCTGCAAAAGGGCAATTTAGTCACTAAAATAGCATGTGCCACACACATAATCAGGTTCCGTTAAAAATAAACGGTTAAGTAACAGAATGGGGGGATTTTTCATCCGAGCCAAACATTAGGACTAAAATTTAAAATTTTAAACATTAAGGGGAATTCTTAAATTCGGTCCAAACATTAGGGGGCAAATTGACAATTAACCCTATTAAGGATAAGATATGGCATTGTTCAATTTGACCATTTTTTTAATTTTTCCGGAAAAACTCTCGTGATGTTTAGTAAAAGTGAAATTTCCCTTCATCCATTTTTCCATCCAAATTTAACAAAATTAATTTTAAAAATTGTAAAAATAGCAGAAAACTTTTTTAAAAAAATCACAATTTAAATCTTTCAAACATTACAATGAAATCGGAACTCAATTGTAACATTTAAAAAAAATATAATAGTTAAACTGTGATATTTATAAAAGTTCTCTGTTAATTTAGCAATTTTATTTGAGACCCAAAGAACACAGCTTTAATATCATGTTCAGAAATAGATTTATCCTAATACAATTTGAAAAAGTAAATTGTCTATTACCCTTTTTTATTTAGATCATTCTTGTTGTATACAGTATTTACCCATTATTACTACATACAATATTATTTTATCGGATGTCAGGAAGAAACTTGAGGCTTCTATATCTCATAGAAAAAGAGGCAACAAACAACACTTTCAGCTTAAACATGTGGTGGATGATTTATGTATAGAAGCTTTCTGGTGTTGGACTACATGCAGACTCATCCTTTATGCCCAAATGCTTCACTGTCCATGTCTTCTACATCACTGCAAGAGAGAAAGACAGTTTAACCCCAACAATCAAGCAAAATAGATACATAGATAGTTTAAATCGCTCTTTGGTTTTGATGGGGTTTGATAAGGGACGCCTTATTTTAACAAACCTTTATATCACTGACCTAAATAAAATCAATAAAGATTATATAAACGAGTATGTAAGGCGGCGCCTCCATGAGGATGTTAGAGAGGCGTCAGCCTATAGAAGGCGTCACTTCCACGTGTCAGGATAATGCCGCATTAAATAGAGGTCAGACAACATTAAATGGGATCAAATATCTCTGATATTTGATGATGAGGGCCCCTGTCCCATCCGAAGGTAAGTTTGACCTCAGTTAAAAAGGGCTAACCAAGGTAAAAATGAAGCACTGTTCATTAGGTTAAGCAAAGCCTATAAATATCAGCATTCATTATCATTTATTACATTCAGATTTTCACCACATCCACATAAAAGTTTTTCAAAGCCTTAGAACTGACTTAAGCTTCAGAGTGGAATAAACGGGTCGACCCGAAATTGTCATTTCTACGCAGGTCCGAACCGAAAGGAGCGACGCCTGTAGAGAAGAAGATTTACAGAACCCAACAGGTTTCAACAAGAAGTAGGCATGCAGCCCAAACTTGGTGCAGAGAACCCCCAAGATTCTCAAGATCCGTTTTTATTTGTTCATGATAAACCCCATTCATACTTGTGCATTGTCTTTCGAGTTTGTACAAAAGAGCTAATAATAGTGTGATTACTGAAGTATCAATTTATTAGATGAGAAGAGAAGTTTCCATGTGCAATAATGTTAGATTGTGTTCATTGCTGTGATTTTTATTGATTTGTGATGAACCCATACCCAAACCCATACACAGAAGGTGGAACATGAAACGGTAGATAGGTTGATTCTTACAGCAATATCAAATACTATAAATGTGATTAACAGGAAAGATGGCGTGGTCGAGGACGAACTGGAAGTCCATTGACCGGCACGGGGAACGGATCGATGACCACCCTCTCGTTAGGGATTGCTAAGTCCCAATCGAATTTGCATATAAAATTGTGGATGAAGATGAGGATCTCCAGTCGAGCGAACTCTTTCCCTAAACACACTCTTGGCCCTCCGCCAAAGGGGACATAACTGAAAGGAGGAGGCCCTGAACCTTCAAACCTTGTCTCATCGAACGTTGTCGGGTTCTCGTAGTTAGAGTCTTTATGCGTGAAGGAAGCGCTCCATAATATCTATCTCCATAAAAAATGGACAGAACACAATATGAATCAAACACAAAAAACAAAATCTACATAGATCTCCGAGGATGTTTTGCTAGATTTTCAGTTTCTTTTTTAAAGTTTAAATCATAAAGTTTCATTTTCTCATATTTGACCAAAAAATTTTGCCCTAACTCTAACTTTTTTTTATCCAAATATAACCGAATAAGATTTAAAATTAATAAAAACTTTCAAATATATCAAAATTTAACCATCTTCAAATATTACAATTAAGTCTCGATTCAATTAGCGTTCGATTGATTACCAATTGAGGGGGTCGAGTCTGGATCTTGACCCAGAATGACCCCATGGGTAGGGGACTAGGTCTGGGTCAATATCCATACCCGAGCCCACTAATTGGGGCTTAATGAAATGGGGCTAGTTTGACTCCAATTTAATTGGGGGTCGATTGTGCTCCAATTGGGGAGCTTGGGTCTTGACCCAAACTTGATCCCCATTCATGGGGGCGGTCTAGGTCTTGACCCAGACCCGAGCCTCCTCTAATGGGGTTCAATCGAGTTCCGATTAAATCGGTACTCAATTGTAACATTTGAAAAAGTTTGGGATATTTCAATTAATATATTTTTAAAAGTTTATGTTATTTTTTGATTTTTTTAAAACTTATTTTGTTAAGATTGGATTGGAAATAGTGTAACTAAAACTTATATAATTAGAAGAGCGCGAAGATATGTATGTATACCTTGCTGCCCTTTGGAATTGTATACCCTTCAAATGTGAAATCCTCCAAGGCCTCTCTGTAAGCACCTGTGACAGGAGGAGTCATCCTCAAGATTTCACAAACTACACTCCATGTGTACTTCATCTTCTGCAAATCTTCCCACTGCAACAACTCTCCTTTCTTTGCTGCTGCAATCGCCATTTGCTCTGTATGCACCATACACATAAGTTATTAGGGGTTTCTCAAATATATATATATATATATATATTCATTAGAGATGCTAAATTTGAATCATCATATATAATATATATGTAAGGAATTATATATAACGAAATGAAAATGACCTGCGAGAACTTTTTGATGAACATGAGGAAGCTCAGCAAGATACTTGAACACCAAAGTGAGAACACAACTGGAAGTATCGTGCCCTGCAAACAAAAGATCCAGAAGATTGTTGATGATCTCTTCCTCAGGCATCAACCTTCCGTCTACGTTCGTTTTCAACATCATGTAGGATATCAAATCTTCCATAGAACTAGCTCCGTTCATCTTCTTCTCCATACCCACATTCCTCTCCCTCAGCAAAACTCGAAGCTCTTCCCTGATCGTATCCGCAGCTTTCATGGCTTTGTAGAAGCGAGTTCCGGGTAAGTTCAGAGGTAGCGAGATGATGCCCTTGACGAGCACGTTGAAGTGAAAAGCAAGCCTCGAGAGAAGCTCCGGCTCCGTTATGCTCATCAGTAACCAGCATGCGATCTCGAAGGTGTATGCTTTCATGGCTGGATACACCGTCACCTCGTCTTTGCCTTCCCAGTGAGAGGAAATGTGGCGGTGAGTGATGTCATCCACGGTGCTAACCCACCGCGTTAGGTTTTCTGGGCTGAAGAAGTGCATCATCATCTTCTTGTCGGATCTCCCCTCCTCACCGAACTTGGTAAGGAGGCTCGTACCTATCAGCCTTTGAACTGACTCCGGCCACCACAGTTCCACCTTCTTCCCCTCGTTGGAGAACAGGAACTTATTTGCCGCAGCCCCACACATGACTGTTAACAAATATAGCGGAAATGTAGTATTGAAGCTTTGTATGCATTCAACTTGTATTTCATTGATGACAATGGTCACTACTTATAGTACATTGGAGAATAATAGTAGGTACAACAAGAACTAGTAGGTAGCCTAACACTACAAGGAATAATAGTAGGTACAACAAGAACTAGTAGGTAACCTAACACTACAAGGAATAATAGTAGGTACAACAAGAACTAGTAGGTAGATGTGTCATTTCAACACTCCCCCTCAAGTTAAATAGTCGGATCTCCAATATTTAACTTGCATAACACGTTTCTGAAATTTGCTCCATTGACAGCTTTGGTGAGTATATCTGCCAGTTGATCTTCAGAACGAACAAATGGAATCACAATAGTCTTGTTCTCTAACTTCTCCTTTATAAAGTGCCGATCAATTTCAACATGTTTGGTACGATCATGTTGAACTGGATTCTCAGAAATACTTATAGCTGCACGATTGTCACACATTATCTTACATGGTTCCTGAATAGGAAAACCAATCTCAGTTAATAACTTGTTTAGCCATAGTACTTCTGTGAGACCTCGAGCAATTCCTCTAAACTCTGCCTCAGCGCTTGATAGTGCCACCACTTTCTGTTTTTTACTCTTCCAAGTTACCAAGTTTCCTCCCACCATGGCAAAGTAACCTGAAGTTGATCTTCTATCAATCGGATTTCCTGCCCAATCCGCATCTGTGTATGTCTCTATTCTGAGATGTCCATTCTTCTGGAACAGCACTCCACTCCCTGGTGAACCCTTTAAATATCGAAGGATTCTAAGAGCAGCTTCCATGTGATCTGCTTGCGGCTTATGCATGAACTGACTTACCACACCCACCGCATATGCAATATATGGTCTGGTATGTGAGAGATAGATCAATTTCCCAACTAGATGTTGATATCTAGCTTGATCTGTTAATTCAGCTCCTTCTACTATCCTCAACCCATGATTCAGCATTATTGGTGTCTCAGCTGGTTTACAGTCCATCAATCCAGTCTCTACTAGCAGATCTAAAATGTATTTTCTTTGTGAAATGAAAATACCTGTTTCAGACCGTAGTACCTCAATCCCCAAGAAGTATTTGAGTTCTCCCAAATCCTTCATCTCAAACTCCTGGAATAGATTTTTCCTGAGCTGAACAATCTCTTCTTTATCGTCTCCTGTAATGATCATATCATCTACATATACAATCAAACAAGTTACCTGACCTTCCCTTCTTTTTATGAACAAGGTATGATCAGAGTTACTTTGTCGATAGCCATATTTCTTCATGGCTACTGTGAATCTCCCAAACCATGCCCTTGGTGCTTGTTTGAGCCCATAGAGCGCCTTTTTTAATCTGCATACATCTGTTTGTCGAAACCCTGTATTGAAACCTGGTGGTGGCTCCATATACACTTCTTCTTCTAAGTCCCCATGTAGGAAGGCATTCTTGACATCAAACTGGTGTAGCGACCAATTTTTGTTTGCAGCTATAGAAAACAGGACTCGAATAGTGTCAATTCGAGCAACAGGAGAAAAAGTTTCAGAATAATCAATACCATATGTTTGAGTATATCCTTTGGCCACCAATCTTGCTTTGTATCTTTCTATGGATCCATCAGCTCTGTGTTTTATAGTAAATACCCATCGGCAACCAACAGCTCTTTTTCCATGAGGCAGTTCACACTTCTCCCACGTTTGACTTTTCTCCAGAGCCTCCATCTCGACTTGCATGGCCTGCCTCCACTCCTTACTTTGTAAAGCTGACTCAACATTTTTTGGTATGGATTGAGTGTATATTGCAGTAGCAAATGCTTGAGCAGTATGTGTCAGACTCCCCCTTGCCAAGTTTGCTACTGGATAGCGGCTTTTTCTCGGACTGTATTCTGGTTCATATCTGACTGGAGGAACTCCCCTATTTCTCCGAGCAGGTAGTACATATCGTTCCTGTACAGGTGTTTCTTCCAAGCCAATATTTGGAGAAATAATAGAACCAGAATTAACCCAATTAGTGTTACTAATCTCCGGAATATTCGTCGGGGTTGACGGGGTTGAAGCATCTGGGACCTGTACGATGGGAGATAATGTCTCGGTGGTTCCACCAACTTGCCCTTTTGGAACTATCTGAGGAAACACTGGAGTAGTCACAGTAGTCTGTATCAACCAATCTAATGGAGCATGATCAAAAATCTCCCCCTGAACAGAAGATTGGGTGATATAGTAGAATTCGGTTTCTAGGAATGTACAATCCATGGTGGTGTACATACGATTATTTTTTGGATTAAAACACCGGTAGCCTTTTTGATTAATCCCATATCCCACAAAGACACATTTGACAGAACATGGATCAAATTTAGAACGATCTGTTTTAGGAATATGAACAAAAACAGAACATCCAAAGACATATGGTTGTAGTGTCAAGGCTGTGGAGACACTCATATGACTTGATAATACCTCTATAGGTGTTTGAAATTGAATGACAGTTGTAGGAAGACGATTCATAAGATAGACAGATGTAGCAACAGCTTCTGGCCAAAATGAGGTTGGGACATTTGACTCTAGCATCAAAGCTCTAGTCATTTCTAAAATATGTCTATTTTTTCGTTCTGCAACTCCATTTTGTTGGGGTGTATGTGGACAAGAGGTTTGATGAATAATCCCATTATCCTTCAGAAATTGTTGGAGAGCGGAATTAACAAACTCTCCACCATTATCTGAACGGAGAACTTGAATTTTTGTATTATACTGGGTTTTAACTAAGTTGTGAAATTCTACAAACTTAGTAATAACTTCGGATTTGTTTTTTAGAAAGTATACCCAGGTCATACGAGAATAATCATCAATAAACAGCACAAAATATCTAAAGCCATTACACGAACTACTATTTGGAGCTGGCCCCCAAACATCAGAATGTATAAGGGAAAAAAGGGACTTGGCTCTAGATTCAGATATGTGGTACGAGTTTCTATGGCTTTTAGCACGAATACAGGTTTCACACACAATTTCTTGATTTGACGGAAATAAACTAGGAAGTAATTTATGAAGATACCCTCCAGACGGATGACCCAACCTCCTATGCCACAACCATTGTTGCCTCGTGACTGTTCCGTGGGCAAGCATTGCAGTTCCGTTTTGAGTCACTTCCTCCACATAATACAGGCCTTGATGTTCAATTCCACGTCCGATGATTTCCCCCGACTGAATATCCTGTAGTACACACAAATTAGGGTATATTAGTACCACACAATTCAATTCCCTCGTGACATGGCTTATTGAGAGTAACTTGCATGCTAAGCTAGGTACATAAAGACAATTCTCCAGTTTAATATTTGAGGAAATATTAACAGTTCCCGCTCCATGAACCGGTACCAACTCTCCATTAGCCGTCTGTATCATTTTCCGTCTTGGTACTGAATGATTCACAAAGTCACTCATATCATAACTCATGCTATCCGTGGCTCCACAATCGAGTAGCCATTTTCCACATTTTCCTGAAATATCCTTTTGAGCAAAAAATGTCCGAGCAATTTTTTTATCATACTCAGAATTATTAGACCCAAAAAACCCATGTATAGTCATTTGACCTGAATTTGAGCTTTGTTTTTGGCCCAAACCCGGACCACTATTTCGGCCCAGCTGTGCATTACCTTGGCTTGGCCCAGCTTCCCCAAATGGCCCAGCTTCATACGGCCCAGCTCCATGCTCACTTGGCAGCCCACCATTTGAAGAGAAAGGGGGTAATAATCGGTTTACCCCCCCAAACCCTACCATTCCGTGCGGTTCCTGAGCAGCCGCCGCAGTCACTTGCTCCCCCCAAACCCTAGCTTCGCCTCCTTGGCTGCCGTGGCTGAGGCTGCCGCCGGCGAGGGCTCGCCTTTGTTCGTCCGTTGTGTTCCAAGCGCCATACGTAAAGGGGCTGCCGGACACCTCCATTGCGCCATGATTCCACCCGCTCCAGTTGGTCCCGTCAGTCGGAGCCCTCGCCACCGCGACGTGGCCTTGGCTCGGTTGGCCGAAGTAGGTATTGCCGAGACCTTGGCTTGGCTGTCCCCACCTGTCACGGCCATTCGCCATCGTGGCAGGTAGGGTTCCGGCGCCGGCGCCACCTCCTCTCGGTCCTCTCCATCCTTCGGGATAGCCTACAAGAAGGTAACATTCTGATTTATCGTGTTTTTGTTTACCGCAGTGAGTGCACCGGAGAAACCTCCGTTCGACCCCTCCAATCCGGCTCGGCTTGCCCTTTCCGGCGAGCTGCTGTGGTCGGAGGTTGTGGGCCGAGCCGAAACCTCCTGTGTTGATGCCTGGAGATGACCGTGTTGCTAGTCCCGTTCCGATCCCGTGACCTTCGACTGATTGTTGCGATCCCATAACGGCCCGCCTATCCCGTTCCGATCGGATCGTGGAATACGCCTTTTCGACTCCTGGTAACGGTACAATTCGAAGCAAATCACGTTTTTCGTTATCGAATTCATTACTTACTGCGTTTAGAAATTGATACAACTTCGATTCGGCCCGTTTTGTGTTCCATGTTTGGATTGATTTCGGGTCTTCCATTGGATTAGGATCTCGTTGTTCAATTTCCCGCCATAATCCTTGCATTTTGGTATACAAGGATTCTAACGAATTCGTTCCTTGTTTTGTGTTGCTGGTTCGGCATATGAGATCAAATAGCTGGACTCCGTCTTGGGCTTTACCGTACGTTTCAGCTAGTCCGTTCCATAGATCCTTTGCCGTGGGGAACTCGGCATATTGGTTGACCAATACGGGCTCCATGTTGTCGAGCATCCATGAGCACACTACGAGGTCGTCTTGCTCCCACTGTAAGTATGCTGGTTCGGTCATTTTGGGTGGTGTCGGAACACCCAAAAGATGGTGAAGTTTTCCTTGGCCGCCTATCTTCATTCGTATTAAGCGTGCCCACAGGGAGTAGTTACCTTCATTTAGCTTAGTGTTTAAGCTAATATTGGATAAACTGACGGTGTTATGAACGGTGTTGGTTTGTGGCAGGTTTGAGAACATTGCCGCCCACTGAGCTGCAAACGGGTCACCGCCCGTTGGGGTAGTCTCGGTGGTGTGGGTGCTGTCCCCTTCAGACTCTGCCATGATCCAGGTATGTCGGATACCTCCGGTAAATGATGATGCCGAGAAAGATTCAATCGATCAGTCTGATCGAACAATCCGGCTCTGATACCATGTTAACAAATATAGCGGAAATGTAGTATTGAAGCTTTGTATGCATTCAACTTGTATTTCATTGATGACAATGGTCACTACTTATAGTACATTGGAGAATAATAGTAGGTACAACAAGAACTAGTAGGTAGCCTAACACTACAAGGAATAATAGTAGGTACAACAAAAACTAGTAGGTAACCTAACACTACAAGGAATAATAGTAGGTACAACAAGAACTAGTAGGTAGATGTGTCATTTCAACAAAGACCACCATCTCTGAGCCAAATAAAGAAGTTCTGAATGTGTGGGAGCCGTACTTTAGGACCCGCTTTGCTACGAAGTTGTTTTGCTCTCCTGTCTTGTTGGCGCGGATAAAATCTAGCGACTCGCCGATGAAAGGCAGACCGGTCGTCCCAGGAGGGAGATTACGGAGAGTCTGGTGCGATTTCCTTCTACGTCCTATAGCGACGACGAGGAGAGGAAGTAAGAGGAGGAAGATGGCAAGGAGAACAGATTGGAGCTCCATGCACAATAATGGTGTGATGATTTTTCTTAGATCATCTGCCATTCAGACCAATTCCTTTTATAGATTGAATGATAGTAACCATTAGCCATAGACGTGGATCTCAGCAATTCATTCGATTTGCGGGCCTAAATTTTGAAGTTAGGTGATTTTTTTGTACTGACTAGGAAAATCGGCCACACAAACTGTTGTATAATATTAAGGATAAGGTATGACATTGTCCAATTTGACCTTTTTATTTTATTTTTCCCTTATGTTTAAATGGTAAAAAAAACTCTCCTAAGTTTAGTAAAAGTGAAAGTTGGTCCCATCGTCAATTTATTCATCCAATTTAATTAAATTTGTTTTCAAAATTGTATAAAAAACACAAAATTTTTAAAAATAACACAATTTAACCCTTTCAAACATTAAAATTGAATCGGAACTCAATTGTAACATTTAAAACTTTTAAAATAGTTAAACTGTGATATTTTTAAAAGTTTTATGTTTTACTCCCAAACAACACAGCTTTAATTTCATGTTCAGAAATAAATTTTTCCCAATACAATTTTAAAAAGTAAATTGTCTATTACCCTTGAATATTTATATTTTTTTTTATTTTTTTCTTGTTGTATACATTATTTACACATTATTTCTACATACAATATTATTTTATCGGATGTCAGGAAGAAACTTGAGGCTTCTATATCTCATAGAAAAAGAGGCAACAAATAACACTTTCAGCTTAAACATGTGGTGAATTATTTATGTAGAGAAGCTTTCTGGTGTTGGGACTACATGCAGATACATCCTTTATGCCCAAATGCTTCACTGTCCATGTCTTCTACATCACTGCAAGAGAGAAAGACAGTTTAACCCCAACAATCAAGCAAAATAGATACATAGACAAATCATTAGTAGAGGTATTAGGTCTACTTGTGAGCTATTCGACAGATCGGATAACTTAATACTCGAATAGCTTTCAATTCCGTAAGGTCTGAAACTAAGAACTCAGACAGTTTCAGGAAATTTTATGTCCTGATTAGTTCAATCTTTTCCATCACAAGACAAGATCAAAGTTCTTTGGATAATGGCGGAATACTGTTAGATAGAAAAGATTTGAGCGTGAAGCAGATTTAATGGCAACATCAAGTATAAGTAGCTGTAATATAAAACAGAGGAAGAGACAAATAAAAAAGGAGTTTTACTAACCTAGACTCGAATTCTCTGATATCAACAAGTTCCTTTCCCAAGAGATCCATCCACTGTACTTGCTTCTTCTTCGGAGGCTTTTGTGTCTCCATAACTGGTCGCTTGATACTGCTTTTGAAGGAATTAGCCGTTTGCTGTTGCTTCTTTTGTTCAAGGCTCTCATCTTTCAAATCTGTAGTCTCAGCAGACAACTTATGCGGAGCATCAGGCGGCACATCAACGAGGTTTGACGGCGCATTTTCCAATTTCAGCGGCTCCGAAGTGTAGATGTGAGGAGATGGCTTGCAGAAGCAGATGAAAGGACGCTGAATTTTCAATGGCAGAAACCTCATGAACGAAATTTCTGCTGAGATTGCTAACTGGGTGTCGTCTCGCGTGTCACCGTATTTAGCCCATGTTACTGCAATAAACCTCGGAAAGAGAATCTAGACAGAATCGAACTCGATCTTCGCTAACCCCATCATCATCAGGAAACTTCATGCAGAGTCGTGAGCAGAAGTGAAGAACCTCAAGAAGGAAAAATCGCTCCTTGTGACGAATGAACCCCGTATCTCCCACGACTAACTCAGAATTTCAACAAATCTGAATCTCGTGGGAATCGATGTCTACTTTGATAAAGAGCAGATACCCAGATATCAATATTCAATCTTGGAGGGTGAAATCCAGTTAAAATCTCAAAAGGGTGGCTCTGAAACGAATTGATTTGGTTTCAGAATTGGAAAGAACAAAAAGGAACCCAGAAGCTTCGCTGGAAAGTATAGGATCCGAAGAACAAAGCCACTGGGAAATCTAAGGAAGCAGATATACACCACTGCTGTCGGGATATGACATTGTACTGAGCAGCTGTTTGATCGTCTTATTCCACTAAAAATGGTATTATTCTAATTCCAATAGTAACTGCCACAAAACGATCTTTGGATCAGAAAGGTGGCTCCTTTTGGCTTTAGTTACCGACCAACACACTGGCATCTATCTTTTTTATTTTTATTATGATTATAGGGTAAGATATGCTTCTCTTGAACCATTTAAAAAAAAACATTTCATGATTATGACCCTCAACACTTGGGACCTTGCTGTGAAAAACACATGGCACAGGAATCTTACCAACATTTATAGGTGTTTGGTATCAATATGTTATAATCATGTTCAATGAAGATGAATACGAGGCTTGCAGAATGCAGTGGTACCTCCATATACTTTTTTCTTTTAGGCAACTCCATATCTCTCTTCAGCTCTCCACAAATAAATAAATAAATGACCGAAATGTAGATATTTGTTACAACAAAAAATTATACATTGAATCAGCTTCGTCAAATAAGATTATTAGCTCATTTATATATAAAAAAAGTTGTAAATTTTAGATAAAATATTGGGAAAAATTATAAATTTCAATAATTAAATGATGAGATAAACAATTTTTTGTAAATACATGTTGATAAATCTCAATTACTTGATTCAATATATATTTTTTATGGTTACAATTCATTCTTGCAGCTGCTCATTGCTAATAAATAAGGATAAACCTGAGATAGCTCGATCCAATTATAATTTTTATTACGGCTAATCATGAACGGGCCGGTCTTGGAGATAGGACAGAGACAGAGACCGAAATTTCGTTCTTGATATTTGGAAGATCGAGACCGACTTTGGCAAAAAAAAAAAAAGAGTCAGTTTTGCTTGACTTGGGCCGGTTTCGGTCTTGGACCGAAATTTTTGATAAAAAAAACAAATGAATTGACCAAAAAAATCACCGAAATTTTGGTGTTGAACCCGTTCGCTTCTTGTCTTCCATCACACTTCCCTTATGGAACCGATCAAGGGTTGTTGAATGTTTCAAAGTCATAAATTATTAGTGTTTTAAGGGTTACACCATGAATTTCTAGTTTTTTTTTCAAGATCAGATCGATCTGATCCTAGACAGCCTTTTGGAGGGAAAAAAACTCGAGACCGACATTTAAGAGAAAAAAAACCACCCGCTCGGTCCTAATGGGCCCGATCTCGGATCGGAAATTCGGTTCAACCAATCTTTTTTTATCACCTTAATGGCTAATTGTTATGGTTACAGTTCATTCTTGCATCTGCTCATTGCGAGAAAAAAATAAAATGAGATAGGATAGGACAAACAAATGAAGACAGATGCTTAGTGGGGTTTCACTCTTGACACGAGTGGCCAAGGTAGTGCTTCATCTAGTGGCTGCTAGGTTCTAGTGAGTAAGACACAGTATTGGCCATTTTAACTTGAAGTGATGTTTATTTGATAGTTTTATTATTTATCATATAAAGATTTATTATTAATTATCTGACACTCAAATCTGATCATTTTCGTGAAAGATTCAAGTAGTTCTTTTTTCTATTTATATATAACACAACAACTTCTTTGTCAAATTATTGTGTATGATGCATAACTGAATGAATTTCAGGAATGATTCAGCAACAGAGTGCATGGTTACTTCGTTTGTTCATCATTCGTTTGCATGGATGTTTTTCCTTTACAAACATTTCAGAAGTACTTAATGTATTTTTTATTTTTTTCACCAATGGAGGATCAAGATGTCAACATTATTGTCAGTGCAGTGAAAATTTTTGTCTTCAATTTGAACACTGCTGTTTGAACCATTTGTTGGGTGGATAGGACTTCCTGCAGTTCAAGAAGGATGAATTCCTCTTGTGTTTGCCACATGGGTGCAATTACAAAGGGTATATGTAGATGCTTTTGTTTATTGTCTCTAGGTCTATCATGGGCAGTCTGGGCCGGTCATGAAGGCAAGACCGAGACCAAAATTTCGGTCTTGCCTTCTGGAGGACCGAGACCTAGACCGATCTCGGCAAAAAAAAACCCGTATGATTCGGTCTTTCCTGACTCGAGACGGTCTCGGTCCTGGACCGAATCTACAAAAAAAAAAATTATGAGCTCACTGCATGGCTGCGTGGTTTGTAAATTTATCAGAATACAGCTTTTATAGAGATAGAAAACCTCCCAATTCCACATTCATTCGATGTGGTATTATGAAAATCTCAAATCCACATTTCTTCGGTTCAGGCCGGTCCTAAACAGGCTTTTGGGAAGAAAAAAAACGAAACCGATCTTGAAGAAAAAACTCTGCTCGCTCGGTCTCGGTACTAGTCAGACCGGTCTTGTCGGGAATTCGGTCCAACAGTCTTTTTTTATCACCCCTAATTGTCTCTTTAATTGGAAAGACAAGTCCCTTTCCTTGTCTGAAATTATGAAAGTGTGAAGAAGCATTCTTATAAACTAAAATGTATTTATGTAAGGTTTAGATTAGGAAGATCAACTATGACACAAAATAAAATCACAATGCCATATCGGTGACGTTGTATGGGTGTTCTATACCAAAAACTAGTAAAGGCATGCAAGAGGCCTTCAAATTTCAACTATCCTAGGCCCATAACCATGACTAAGGTAGTCCAGTCCAGTAATGGAATATGGATTGATTCTGTTCATTGTCAGATTATTGTTCTGTAATGAAGAAGGCTAAATCAAAGGTAAAAACTTTAAATTTGTCCAGACCCTGGTTGGGTTTTACAACTGTACCAACGTGAATACTCGAAGTGAAGAAAAAAACAATCGAAATCGAAGGTGAATCTTGGGAAGCAACAGCGAAGCAAAGGGAGAATATTGGATCTCACATAGTAAACGGAGACAGACGTCCAGATGGTGTTGAACATCGGAATCGCGCTCAGAATCGCCCAAGCATCGGCGGACGCGTGTCAGCCCTCGTTTCGTGATCAGAACCGCCTCACCACTCCACAGCTGTTGGATCTCTTCTGCTGCTTCCCCCTTCACCATCTCGGACGTGTCATCCTATGTGTCTGGACATACCTCTGTGTCTCCCCACCTGATTCCTATTATTCTTACTCTTACTCGGACGAAGACGACGGAAGCGGAAGCGGCGGCGGCGGCCATTCGTATGACTCCTCGTCCACCGTTGATTACGTTGACCTTGACTACGCCTCTCATTCCGATTAACCTCTGTGGTTCCTCTGTGCGGTAATTCCAGCTTGTACATCTCCACCTTTCTTCACTAGCTAAAGATCGAAATTTTTTCCTGCTGCTTTACTAATTTCATGGGTTGCTGTATATTGCAATTATACATTTACGATTGTGCGTTTGCATGTGGTTTCGTCAATTCTCAGATCGATCGATTAGTACGTTGCTCGAGTATGTAAATTGGGTGAAAGTTATGGAAATCAAAGGTGCAATGTGATGTTCAGATCTTGTCTTGTTTCAAGTTTCAATTGTCGTTTTTATTTTGCTCTGCAAAGGTAGTCCTTTTAAAGGTATCCCATCGGGTCAGTAAAAATGTCTCCTTTTCACATTTTACTGGTTAAACTTGTTATTCAATTATTGTCTTTATTCGTTAGAACACACTTCACTGAGTGAAATGTTGAAATTTATGGCCTAGTCCTCAATGGAATCATGGATTCTACCAATTGACCAGCATGTGCTGCTGTTTCTAAAATGCTTCTCAGCTGGATTACTCTTCTGGGTATAAAATTACGAATTTTGATTCGATGGTTAAGAAAATTAGCAGAAATCACAAGAATTTTTTTTAAAAAAAAACTGTATTTTAAATATTTTTTAACCTGCAAAATTCATCCAGGAAGAAATCTGGTAGTGGGGCACTGACATCTCTTGATTGATTGCCAAAATTGAAGAGGATACCCCATACTGAAATCATTGAGCAGCAGAAAGGTAGAGAGGCTCCACACCCTTTCTTTGATCCTCACCATTATCAAACTTCTTTCATAATATACATACTCTAGAAAAGTATTGGAAATAAAGGGCAATCAAACTCTGCCTCTATCGATGGTCAAAAAAAAAAAAAACTCTGCCTGTATCCACCCTAATGGATCATTGGCTTTTGTCTCCGCAATATTTTCAACCTTTTCGACTCCTTTACCTAATCTAAAAATGGTATCTTATATATATATATATTTGATTAGCCTTTCTAAATCCGAGCCTTGCCCCTTCAACTAGACTTGAGGAATAATCAAAAAGTAGCTGCTTTATTGTATATATACGTATATTTGTCGTTGTAACTGAGTTTGCTTTATATATTCTCTGAGTATGGTTGGAGGAATCCGTGGTAATGTTGGATAAAGAAAGACTAGGTTATCAATTATCATCCAGATACTTGGATTTTCCTTAACTTTTCATATATTGGTAATTAGTATCATTTAGTACTATGCAAAGTTCATTATGTATGATTACATATCTACCATTGCATGTGGTGCTCTATCCATGGAAGACAAGTGACGTCTTCTTGAATGAGAAAAGTTTGTTCCTAGTTGGGATCCGCCATTAATGGGAACTTGATACATCCCCACTTCTCCCCACCACCCACCACCCCACTTCTCCCCACCCACCCACCTCCACCCCCACCCCCACCCCACTCCCAAGCCATTGCTTCTGCAGATCACATGTTGAGTTTTCTTATCCCCCCAGTGTATGCATGAAAGGTAGGTGCAAACTTCTCTGTATAGGGTCTTGTTATATATATATATATATGCATACAATTGAGCAATTATTTGAATGGAACGAACATTCTTGAATCATAAAGGTTTCTTCTTCAACAATGGCATTAATCTGCAGTAGCGGGGCATGCAGTAAGCCACGTGAGTATTGATTTTTCAGTGTAGTGTAAGCGCTACCGTGACGAGGCTGGTGATTTCAGCGACTGAGAAGCACGTGGACAGTTGTAGATTTCAAAAGGAGATGAAGTGATTTCTGTACGTCCGGTGAATGGTGACGCGAGAGTCACATTGTGGGGCCCATGGGGTAATTCTTTACGAGCTTAGCTGCCCCGGGTGTAGACATATCAAAGCAGGGTAGCGAGACACAGGCACAAGGGTGACCCGCGGGTGAGACAATTAACGGCGTCGGAGGAGGCCCAGTCCAACGGCTATAAATGAGAGGTGTCTTTGTTCCATTTTTAAGCCATCCATTCCATTTGGTTTAACATAGAAAAGGTCGATTTTACCCCTATCGCCAAATATTATTTGACCAAATTCTCAAGTCAAACCAGGATTTTGATTTTATTTTAAATGATGTAATAAAGTCTATCCATTTTCCATACCATTAATTAATCCATTGAATTCAAGTAAAACAACTTAGGGTGTGTGATTGGGTCGTTAGACCCACCCGACCTTTGTCTTATTATTGCATTAGACTTATCTTTGTAACGGGATTAGTTTCATTTTATGAAACTTAACCTTGCTGATGGGCAAAAAAAATTATCAAAAAAAAAAAATTAAGCTAACCTTTATCCAGTCGTATACTTAGTTAATAATAATAATATATAAAATAGTGTAAATGTTGAAGAATCTTGGTGGTAATATATATATTATTATTATATATAATAAATATAATATACAGGAAAAACAAAGGTCGTGGATGGGACGCCACGCTGTAAAGACGATTCCCTCATTTAATCATGTCGGTAAAAAGTAGCTTTGCTGCCTAACTTTGGCTTCGGATTCCTTTCTTTTCATGCCGTTTATTTGTAATTTTGTATAAGTTGCACTGTGTATAGTAAAATTATTTATCATAATACTTTATAGAATACTATCTCCATATAGCCTGAAATTTGATTATTATGATTATTACATCAGCAGTTTAAAATTTACCTATCCTCTATATTCCTTCCTTCCTTCCTGTTTCCAAAAATAAAATAATCTATCTTCCATTCTTACTCATCTGCATGAAGTCAAAGATTCAATGATGAAGTCAGACTGTGAAGTCCATGCATTATTACTTTTACCGAATTATTACTTTTACCGAGATAACTTTATCTTTTTTCTTTATTTTGAAATTAAATAAAGGAATCACTATGTTAATTAACTCGGATTCTATAAAAAAACAATTACTAGTAGCATTAAACAAACATTTTTTACCATGCATGTTGATTCTATGTTTCATGTTTCAACTATATCATAAAAATAAGTCTTAATTACTTAATTAATTACACATGTTTCACCATTGTACAGAATTGTTACACATGTTTCAAAATATGATTAATTGGTTTTGCTATGTGACTAATTGGTTACACATGTTTTTCCCAATGTGATTAATTAATTATTCCGTTAGTAAACCGTTAATTAAATTTTTAACATATTATTGAATTGTGAAATGACTATTATGCCCCTAGTGGTATTGAAGAACACATAATCATCTTCAAGAATCGAAGAACCCAGAATCTAATTTATGGATTCTTGAAGAACCCAGAAATTCGATTATGGGTTCTTCAATTCAATTCGGTGATGAAGAACAACTTGATTGATGAAGAACACGACTTGATTGATGAAAAAGGTAATTACGTCATTTTACGTATTTAAATAGTGACTTAACTGTGATTACTAACGGTAAACAGTAAAAAACAACAATTAATCCCATTTCAAAACCAATTAATCACATTTTGAAACATGTGTAACCATTCTGCACAATAATAAAACAAGTGTAACAAATTAAGTAATTAACCCTAAAAATAATGTACTTTAATGTATGATGAGACTAAATGAGAACCAGAGATTCCATTCATTTTTATAATACGTAGTCATGCAATCCTTTTATTACCTCATGCAAATCTATCATTTTTATACAAAGATTTGTTACACGATCTATTCACTGTAATACAAAATCTCATTTGGGTAAAATGACAAATCAGTATATCACGACAATAGAAATAGGTTGCTGTGATAAAGTATAGAATGAAAAAGCTAAGTCACTACGCAGAGACCCCATACGCAGAGACCCCATGAGTCCATTAGTGAAATCCAATTTACAAAACCTTTACTTTCCACATTTACCCCTAACAAAGCTTAAAAAATCTTCCTTTAGAGAGAGAAAGTGTTTGTTTTACCTTAGGGAAACGTTGGGAGGATAAAGTAAGAAAATACCCATTAAAGATTTACTTCTTTCCACGAGCACAGTCTCACATATGCAGTGAGGGAAGCAGAGCGAGCGTGGCGAGGAGGGAGTGGAAAGATACACCGTGCAGAATTCTTCAGGGTACGCAGCTTAAGGAGACGACTCTGCTTTTACTGGTTCAAGCATGGCGCACGTTAGCAGGAGAGGGAGGAAGAGGGCGGCGGTGGTCGTGACGCTTTGGCTGTTGGGTCTGGTCTCGCTATGCTGCGCCGGAAGGTTAGAAGGAAGTTCGAGGCAGAAGCTGGAGGTGGAGAAGCACTTGAAACGCTTGAATAAGCCTCCGGTCAAAACCATAAAGGTGCTTCTTTTCTCCTTGTGTATCAGTATACTGATTATTTTGTTTATTTGCTGAAGACGTGATGGATCGTGGTAGGAAAATGAAGAAAAAAAAGCTTTCTTGCTTCTGCTATTCAAGAATTTGAAAAACGTGCCTCTTAGCAGAAAATTTAAAGAATTTTTCCTCTCTTTTCGCCATCTTGGATAGAAAATCCTGTCAAATGTTTATGATTTTTTTGTAATTGTTTTTTATCACTCATGAACTTAGTTTAGAACTGGAATTTCGACTTTTCCTGAAAATAATAAAAGGAAAAATAATATAAATAAGAATGCATCTATGAGTACATGATTGACGCTGAAAAGTGTAGATTTACAATTTTCTTGCTCTTGCCGAGGAGATATGAACTGGATAAATAATGCAGAAAAGCATACTTAATCTATGTCCTGTTGGAGTTTGTGCATCCTTAAAGTAGTGGAATCAGTTATTTTTTCTGATAATCTTGATTTGGATTACTTCATACATGTGAGTGATTTTCGATTTTCTTCTCTTTGCAGAGCCCAGATGGAGATATAATAGACTGTGTCCATATCTCTCACCAGCCTGCCTTTGATCACCCTTACCTGAAAGACCACAAAATCCAGGTGCATTCAATTTTCTGGTTTAAAACTCCAATTTTATATCCTTTTTCTTGAAGATAGATTGCAGAATCTGATATATGAACGTGGGATTCTGCTTTTTGATCCAGATGAGACCTAACTATCACCCAGAAGGTCTGTTTGATGAGAATAAGGTAACAGATAGTAACAAAGAAGGATCAAACCCGATCACTCAACTGTGGAATATTAATGGAAAATGCCCTGAAAATACCATCCCCGTAAGAAGGACAAAGACAGATGACGTTCTGAGGGCAAGCTCTGTGAAACGATATGGAAAGAAGAAGCGCAGGTCCATCCCGAAGCCTAAGTCTGCAGATCCTGATCTCGTAAACGAAAGTGGTCATCAGGTTTGCATCAAGTTTCTATGTTTCTTTCAAATTCCATGAGTTACACTCTGTTTGTAAAAATGTTAAATTTAACTTTAGTTCGTTTGGATTTAATAGCATGCCATAGCATATGTTGAAGGAGGCAAGTTTTATGGGGCAAAAGCAACCATAAATGTGTGGGAGCCAAAGATTCAGCAGCCTAATGAGTTCAGCTTGTCTCAACTATGGCTTCTGGGAGGCTCTTTTGGTGAAGATCTTAACAGTATTGAAGCTGGTTGGCAGGTAAAATAGGAAAGTTTTGAAAAGTGAAATAAATATTGAGTGAATCGTAGTGAGAAACAAATTTACTTTTTCTAAGTAAAAAGTGATTGAGTGGGGGTAATAAACAGTTCCTGAAATGTAACAGATTCCTAAAAAGTTAGAAATTTTTACATTTTGAATCCTCTGTAAATGCTTATGTTAAACTTGAATGCAGGTGAGTCCAGATCTCTATGGTGATAACAATACAAGACTGTTCACCTACTGGACTGTAAGTTCATTGCTAAACTTGAATAATCTGTCAATTCTATTGAAAGTTTCATTTATAATCTTGTAAATGTTGAACTACAGAGTGATGCATATCAAGCAACTGGATGCTACAACCTCCTCTGCTCAGGCTTCATTCAAGTCAATAGTGAGATAGCAATGGGAGCTAGTATCTCGCCCGTCTCGGGGTACCGCAACTCACAGTATGATATCAGTATCCTTGTATGGAAGGTAAATGCCAAATCTACCGACACTTCTAGATTAGATGTAAAACACAATGAAAAACAACACAACACTGATATGGTTTAGTCTTGATAATGGAAACACGACAGAGTAAAAGTAAAGGTGATGTTGCCAAGAAGGCGTTTGTCTATTTGCATGGTAAATTTAATATTAGAAGCACTAGAAGACATAATGAGAACAGAGAATTAGTACACATTAGAACATGGTCATTGGAAGTAACATTAATTTTGTTTTATACCTTTGCAGATGTTTGTCATTATCTTGTGTTCCAATATAAATTTTGTCGTTCTTCCCCATAACGACCCATGCAAGACATCAATTAGAACATCGTGTTTCTTATATGTTTGAGGGATGTTGTTTGTTCTTTTGCTATTATATTCAATTGGGCTAAAGATACAAAATGCGAACAAAAATGGAATTTTTTTACCTTACATATTGCAAAATTTACTATTTAAATAACTTGATTGATTTTTTCCCACTAAATCCTGCAGGATCCAACTGAAGGGCATTGGTGGATGCAATTTGGGAACGACTATGTTTTGGGTTATTGGCCTTCGTTCCTATTCTCGTACTTAGGAGACAGTGCATCCATGATAGAATGGGGAGGTGAAGTGGTGAACTCACAACCAGGAGGAGAACACACCTCAACTCAGATGGGAAGTGGGCATTTTCCCGAAGAAGGTTTCGGGAAGGCAAGTTACTTCAGGAACATTCAAGTTGTGGACGAATCAAACAACCTTAAACCCCCCAAAAAACTCGGGACCTTCACAGAGCTGTCCAACTGCTACGATGTCCAAACAGGGAACAACGGGGACTGGGGCCATTACTTTTACTATGGAGGCCCTGGTAAAAACTCAAACTGCCAGTGAATTAGGTAGTGTAATGCTCTGTTGCGTTAGTATACTGTTTTTTAGGGCCAGTTAAGGATAGTTCATAGTAGAGTGTTGTGGTTTGTGTGTGTCGTGCTTAGTGTGGTGAAAAGTTTTGACTTTGCACATAGGATGTGAAAGTGGGTTTATGTGATGAGTGTTGGCCATTGTTTCTCTCGCTTAAGTAAGAAAGAAACATGTCTTTATTTTCTCTTGGAGTTCGATTCTCCCTCATTAGTGTCTTGTGTATTCTATTCCTTTGTAGGCTCCCTTAGTGATAAAGCAGTCTGTTAATGGTGGTGTAATCATTAATCAATCTTCAAGTCTTAATTACTCTTAACATCATCATCATCATCATCTTACTGCAGATTTTGCAGAATGCAGAGTTTTTTTTTTCTCACCTAACTGTCAAGTCCCCATGTTACCTTCTTCCACCCAACACAACACCATGGATAGATTCTGACCCATTATTACTACTGCTTACTTACATAGTTACATGTGTTTTATAACTTACATGTGTTTTATACTTGTTTTACATTTTCCATTAGAATAATGCTATAAAGGATGAAAATTAACATGGTTTTTCTTTTTCATTTCCTGCAAAAGTGTTTTTTTTTCACTGCCATGCAAAATATAAGGAATGATTATTAAAGCCAGGGGGTGATTCTCTCGAGAACTCCAGTTCTCAGTATGGGACTGAAATCTTAAGATAATAAGATGGAGAGTTGGAAGTGCTTATACTGTGTCGTTTTGGTTCTCTGAATTTGCGATTACCGACGTGGAGTAAACGCCGCCGTTTGGATGACCCTATGAGTTGGCTCTGATTGTGGCCTAGTGGGGTTGGTGGTGGTTAGGCCCACGCAGACAAAAGCTTCGGCGATTCCCGTGAGATTCCACTCCACCCACTCCCCATGTGCGCTCCTAAAACAGCTGGATTTTGATCGATAATAATGTCTCTCTTTTCTATTTTTTTAATTATTATTATTACTATTTAGCAATTAATTTTATTATGGCTACCCTACTTATCTAAATTATAATTATTACAAATTTAATAAAGGTTAGATCACGTTCTAGGTATTACAAATTATACTCCGATAACTTGGGAAGGAAAACTCATAAGTTCCCGTGATACCCTCCAACGATCATGTAAGTCAAATATTCGTTTAAATGGAGTAAATGCAAGAGAGTATGGAGAGTGAGAACATTCAATATGACATTAACCTAAAAAAAGAGATGGGTAAGAATATTTATAACTCTCACCCTTAACCTTATTCGGGTCAGTCTAACCATGATCATCACATGTGTCATCTTGTTGAGTGCTCCTTAGTATGTGGAGGGGACAAGTAGATATGTATCATCCTTAAATGATTGTGTGGTGTGCCATAGTGGTTCTTCAATTGTCCAAGGCGATGGGTATATCTTCATGGGACCTGACTCCGACTAACCTTGTCTTCATGGGCTATGGTCTAGCTATTGGTGACGCTATTGTCTCCTTCAGGTCGGGTCAAGTCGGTTTTCGGTCGGGTCGCGAGGGTTAGTACCCAACAATAAACATCTATAATTACAAGACAATTGAAATATGGAATGTTGAAATCTTCATACTATAATCCTTTTTTCCCACATCCATCCAACGTTTTACCAACGACACAAAGTAACACATGTTATTAAGTATTTAAAACTGGTAAATTATTATGAATGAAACAATTTCCATATCAATCTTTTGACTAATTGATAATATAGTTCATGAGTTGCACGTTATAATAAGATTTTTAGTTTGTATTTATATAATATTTTTCTATGCATATTGATATAGTCAAGAGTATCCCTCATCTTTAATTATCAGCAACAGACGTGTAAGGATATCAGGGTATCTATTTATATATGCACGTGTTTAAGAAAAGTATATCATCAATGGCTATGTGAAGGAACAAAACGGATATGATGTTTATTAATCACTGAAAACACAGAGTACAAGGATTATGTTCCATCAACGTACATTACATTACATTACATTCACATTCAAAAATCAATCTTTGTTCCATTATATAGAAAGAATCATGAAGGGGATAAACAAAGAGGATTCTTAGAACATGAATCCAAAGACAAGAGCAACAAGAGAAGCAACTGCTGTTGGGACAAATGCAGAAGCATCCGAGGCAGGGCTGGGGGCCGGAGCCTCAACGGCGGCAGCTGTCTGGGCGGTGCAAACAACCATGACCACCACCATCATGGCCACAAAGACCTTCATCTTCATTGCCTCCATCTCTCCTTGGAATGATAGGCCACAAACTCCTCCTTCACAAAGGGATAAGGAAGAGAGGAACTTGTAGCTGAAGAATTAAGATGATTATTAGAGAGAGATGTAAGGAGGCAATGAAGGACAAGAAGTTCAAAGAGACTTTATATAGTCTGTGAAGAAGGAGAGAGAGAAAGGTGGCGAAGGACAGGGTGGATACTAGCTTGGCTGCCATACAGCTGTCTGAAGTCCTCCTTATGGCCTATGGGGTCGGTCATAATCTCTTTCTGTCTGTCCGAATCTCTCTCTAACCCACTGCCTCCTCTCCTCTCCTCTGTTCTTTCATTGTGTTCCTTGCAGTTTTTTACCTTTCTATGGTCATTAAAGGTTTAACCTTCACGCGAAATTGTGGATGAAAATTCCTTGGTTTGTTTTTAGTGTGAGGAAGACCGTGTCTTTTGTTAGTTATTGGTTGGTTGAAGAATTCGCATTTTATTTATATTATCTTTCCCGAATATAAAGACAATGTTAAAATAAAAAAAACAAACATTCTTCTTCACGCCTCAATCACAGGATTAAAAAATAGTGGATGTAACATTTTGCAGGCGAATTCAATCCTAAACAAGGGCTTGTTAGAGCAGAACAATGGGCAGCAAAAGGGGTCCTCACATCTTCACTATGCAGAACACAAGATTACCCAAATAATACGAAGCAATCCATGGAGCTTAATGCAAAATTGCCAATATGGGAAAAAAAAAAAATTTGAACTCTGGAAAATAGTTTCTCCATCACTAAGCAAAGAAATAGTAATATCTTGGTTAAGACTCAATGAAAAAAGTAGATATAGCTATTCCAATCATCCGAAACCAAACAATAACAACTTCAGCTTCAATTGCATCCCGCGAGTTCCTAATGAATGATTTCTCTTCAAAGTGTGAGCAAAAAAATAAACACAGGATTACAGTCTCAGCACAGCCAATAAGTATTATCTTTTTATTGATATTTCAACTCTGATGGATGGTCCCACCACTGATGGAAACTACAACCCGATGTTCTTCTCAAACTTATTGATCTGGTTAAGGAATATCCATGTCATCTGCATTCAACAATCAATTTGACGGTTTAGTGTACGAACCAAAACACAACCGGGCAAAAAAGGAAGCATAAATGTTTGGGGAGAATTAGAGGGAGAGAGAGGGTACCATGACATGGGGAGCAATTCTGACACAATAAACAGGAAATCCAGTATAGAATTTGAAGGGGCCTCCAGCTTTGAAAGTCTTCATTGCACAGTCGAAGGAGCCAGTGTATGGGTACTTCCCCTCGGCATCTGGCTGCATCTTCTGGATTTGGGTTTTGACATAGTCAAATGGCAAACTGCAAGCAGCAGCAAAGAATCCAGAAACAGAACTAGCACCTGATTTTATAAACAAGGTAACCCAAGGGTCAGGTTTGAAAAGAAGCTGAATAGAGCTTAATGGATATCCAATCCATTGACTATAATACTTATGTTTATGTTGCTAGTAAATCAAAGTGTCCATAAACTACAATAATGTGCATCACATTTCCAACTGTGACTGTGGTAAAGTGTGCATATATCTGTAACATAATTCTTCCACAATAATCCTCAAGCATTTAGAAAGATGAGACAAGTCATTCTAATTCAAGATAGAGATCAGCCATTCATTAACATAATCCCAATTGAATAACAACAAACCATCCCAATTGAATAACAACAAACCAACATCAGCAAGCTTAGTCAAAGAAAATGGACAGAACCAAATCCAGACACCAACTAAATCATAATAAATAAATAAAAAAGCAATGTTATGTAATAAAAAATTAATATTACATGGAAGAATTTTCATCTTGTTACTCAAATGAATTTTATAGATATTTAGTACTTCTGTCCTACACGCATGAAACATGAGGGACAAATAAAGGTGAAGATTTTCTTAATCCTGGATTGGAAAAGCACCATTTATTAAGAGAAGAAAAAGGATGCACAGTAGTGAACCTAATAAATCCAAACCTAATCATGAACAAATGCCATGAAACAGTTTTAGTATTTTTCAAGTCGGCATTAGACCACAAATAACATAGCAAAAGGTTCGGAATCCTCAAGTTGAGTAATGAATGAGAAACAGTGTCAATGAGCACGCGTTGAAAAAACAAAAACAGAAAAATGAGTAAAAACATATTCAATTAATAAAAGAACTATCAAGATGCTTCTTGGCTTTCCCACCACCTCACCTAATTGTATCAAACGGCAGAGCAAAAGGATGGAGTATATCAAAGTCAATTTTTAAACTGATAATTAACTAACCTACAACTGTAGCGGCTTCACCAAGACCAACTGAATCTCTAAAGAACTCAACACTCTGGTCATAAGAAGCAAGCATTCCCATATTCAATGCCATAGCCCTCACAACCGTAGGACCAGCTCCTTTCCACAGAGCCAAAACACCTTCATCACCAGCAATACGGAAGAGGGCATTGAAAGCATTGGTGTAATGACGGCGCTGTGCAGCAGGCAGTGTTGCATCCGCTTGCATACGGATAAGAGCTAAATCAGCTGGACTACCAACAGAAGCTCCAATGGCACCAGCGGTAAGACCACACAAGGCCTTCTGATAAAGAGGAAGAGGCTTCCCATCATTGGCTTCAATTGCCTTAGCAGTCAATATCCTAACAAAAATAGAATATGCAATTAAGATAATTGTCTAGCCATAATTACTTCCACATGAACCCTAGAAAGGCATAGGTATGTAAGTTACAAATTTTCACAATAAGGGACTTGTGAGGGTACGACATTTAGCAAGAAAATACAGTATTTTAAATACCCCTTATGTCTATCACCACTTGCATTAATAAATACCACTTACTTGAAGGAGCCAAGACGTGCAGTTGTGTAGGTAGCCTGCCTCAGAAGCCCCGCACTGAGACCCTGCTCAAATGAATTTGAAACTCGTCTAAGTCAATGAATACCATAAGTTGAAATTAAAGGAAAGAGAAAAAACTATACATTTAAAATACAAATAGGCGCTATAGCTTCTACAGAGTAGAGACACGAAACTAAGATAGGCAATGCAGAGTAGGAAGAGAGAAGTGGAAATAGTTTATCACACCTTGTAGAAGGCACCAAAACCCTCCTCCTTAAGCATCGTTTTCGTCACTGATGCTGCTGATCCCTGACCCAGCTGAATCCTCACCTGAACAGACCAAAAACTAGATTAGCAAACCTAAACAACGACCGTTCTTTCAAATGAGCGCATAATTAGATTATAACGACTATCTAAGTGACAGTAACCGGTACCACTGCTCGAAATTTCATTTGTAAGTCCTAATTCTAACAGTGGAAAAGAGGTCGGAATCAGATCGTTGTTGTACAATACAATCCCCATATGAACAAGAATATATATTCTAATCACAGATCTGAATATCTAAACAAAGCTACCTGCACTAGAAATAAATCTCAACGCAAATCATTAGTTCGACGAAACCAAGAAAAATAACCAACTAGAATCAGAAGCAGCGCAAAATGCATAGATTCGAACATTTTCCACATAGAAATCAAGAGCTACCACAAAATCCATACGATTTGGTTAGAACTCTTAACATTTTCCTTTCAAATCTAACAGTTTATACCTTAATCATGTCGATGGGCTGGATGACGCAGGTGGCGAGCATACCAGAAGCACCTCCATTGACGAAGGGCTTGACGGTTGGCCACACTCCGGAGACGGGCTTGTCTTTCTTCTCTTCTCCCATTCTCTTCCGATACAAGTGAAAGCGCTAGGGGGAGAGAGATATGGTAAGAGCTGCAGCGGAGAAGAAAAGACGGCAACAACGAGGTCGACTCGCACGCACTTAATATGACACAGAGATAAGCAGCTCTCTTTTTACTTTATAGTTTAGCCGTTTGACCTCAGATTTACACAAAATTACAGTAGTGGCATTCTCATTGCCTGATTTGTTTCAAATTATATATATGTTAAGTTACTTGGACTAATCTACCCCTCCACCCTGATTATAATAAATTTTGTGGCACAAATTATAATAAAGTTTTATTTGGAGTAACTATAAAAATACATAAATTATATTGTTATCATCAATATTTCCTTATTTGAAATTAATCTTACATATTTTAAAAAGTAAACTGGACAAATAAATGATAGGACTTGCTACATTTAAAGAGAATCAAGAGATTATATTATTTGATATTATTAAATATTTCAAAAAGTAAAATGTGGAAGGCTCCAACCAACTTGGACTTAACATGGGTCATTCGATTATAGCAACGGATATTCATTCACACTTACCAAACTTTCAACATTAAAGATTTGCATTGCAACATATATTTCTTTACTTAAGGCTAGTGCATGGTAGTAGGATCTCAAAGCGGGTCATGGGTCGACTCATGGGTTGTGTCAGAGACTCTCTGATACAAACCTGAACCGTCTAATAGTATGAGCCGATTTTTGAAACTCAAACTTGCAGGTTGACTCATCAACCCGCGGGTCAGAATAACCGTCTGAAATAGTAATGATCGGGTCAGACTGACTCGTTTGACCTCTATGACCCGCGAGTCAGACTTACTCGTTCGACCCACCAGTACATACAAAATCAGAAACAAACTGACTCATGGGTCAGAATTATATATATTTAATATAATATACAATTCGGGACGGGTCATGGGTTGACCAATGCAATGGGTCAAGACTACTGACTCAAATCTGACTTGTGTTTTTATGGATCGTGTCAAAATGATTCGTGGTTCAAAAAGTATAACCGTAACACAATCCGTGGGCGAGTCACCCACGGGTTGAGTCAATTTTTGACACCCCTATATGGTATGCCAAATAGATTAAATCATGATCCACTGATATTGACTGAATAATCAGTATTCACATTGTTTAATTAACTCTTTTTAAATAAAAATTAGTTAAGAGTTATATAAATTTTTAAATCATTTTCCTTTATAATTGATAAAGTGTTTTTTTATTCGGTGTGTAAAATTAAGCGAATATAACTAATAATATTATGATAACCTTGTAATGTTAGTCTTATAAAGTCTCAAATATATTTATACAATTCTATGTTTATATTTTGACAATTAGTCTTAAATAAGGAAAGTAATTCTAAAATCAATCGCATGTGCAAATATACTTGGTCAAATAGTGTCAAAGCAAAAAAAATAATCTATTGTGTGGTAGCACTGCACACTTGACTTAAAAGGTACCCGAAGTGTGCAACAATGTTGACTTGTCGTTCTGATAAAGCCACTCTGGTTGAATACGTATATACCAAAATCTATTAAATACACTTTGGAGGTCAAAACGGTAAAACAATACGATAGCCACGCGTTTTCCTCATACTAAATTATTATGTCAATAATCGTGAAAAAATGTAATAAGGTGGTGATTGTGATGTGAATTTGTGTTTCGACGTTAAAATATGTTTAATATAAGTTTGATTTATAAAAATGAGTAGTGGGTTAATTTTTAAGATTCAAATATGATTTCCAAACTCAAATATAACCTATAAATTCACGTGTTAATATGCATAATTCGTGCAATCTATAAATTTTTATACATATTCATAAATTGACTCATAAATTAAGAGATACAACTTAAATTAGATTTATTTTCTGCCTGAATCAGGAAAGTTATATTCAAATAACTCACGTATTAAAGATATTCAATTTAAACACAATTTATAAACAGATCACCCATAAATTGAATTAAAAAACTAACACCCCTAGCGACGAATTCTTCATAGTATGTCAACGTTGTCAGACTCGGGAGTAAATCTTTACATCTGCGAGGGTGTTTCAACGTTGTCAGACTCGGGAGTAAATCTTTACATCTACGAGGGTGTTTCTGTCATTCGTTATTTTAAAGCTATTATTGTTGAGTGTCCCGTAAGTCGAGGATCTTTATGACCAAAAAACAAAGTCGAGGATCTTAGGTCAGTGTGTTTCTAAATTACGAATCCATCCTTTCGGTTAATTTTCGTTGAGATCATCGATGGGCTTGCTTTGTTCTCTTCGACCACAGCGAAGGCTTTCGGCCTCTTTCTTTTGGGAGAAGAAATCCTTCAAATTCGCACAATCTTACGCAATTAGATCGTCAATCCATATGAATGAAACAGATGTGTCCACCACATAAATTCAACAAGCAAGAAGAGGTTCGTTTGATTGATATTGCTCGTCTCCTTGCTCACTCTTGAGACACGTGGAAAAAAACAGTAAAATTGCAAAACTTCAATAGGTGTAAAGAAAATGATTTTTTTATCAACATATACATGAAAAAATAAATAAGTAAATATTCTCATTTTTTTTAAAATATGAAAGTATACCTTCGCGAATAGAAGTTTATTTTTTTACCATCCGCGGGTGAACATATAGATCGTACCCGCGAATAGGATTCGCGGATGGAGAAGGTGCAATAAAAAAAGGACATATTGGAGAGATATTCACAATAAAAAAAAGATTCACAAATGTATGTGAACAAATTGGACTTGGAGGTGTATTCAATCCGACATATTGGAGGTTGGATACAGGCTTTCTAATAAGCAAACTCACATATTGTCAGATTGGAGATGAAATTTAATATGACAGTGTTGAGGCATTTTAGCAATCTACACCCGCGAAAGCGATTCGCCGATATAATTTATATTTGTGAATGTCAATCACAAGTGATATTTTTTATGCCCACATATGAATCTCATTGGCGGGTAAATATATTTTTCGTATTAAAAAAATAGGATATTTTCGTAATTTTTTTTCATGTTATATTGATCAAAAATTAAAAAAGAAATACGTATAAAAAAATGGTAGAGGTGTTTTTTATTGCCCTCTTTAAACCTTAAATTAGTTCGATTGTTGAAAAAATATATATATTTAGGGATAAAATAAAAATTTGATTTATAGCTACAAAAATGACGATTAACCGTTTTTACTAATCACTGTTTAGATCAGTCATCATTCTCAAACCGTTGTGAAAAAGTAGTCTTATAGTTAATAATTTGTTAATATAAATTTAATAATAATTATCAATCATTACTCTTATAATCACATCTTGGCATCTATTTAACTGCTGAGATTTTCCTGGACGTAGTGGAATTTTTTACCGATATATATCTGAAAAAATAAATAACTATAGAAATATTCTCAATTTTTTAAAAAAAAATACGAAAGTATACCTATCATTGAATTACATTTGTAGATGAACATAAAAAGTATTACCTTCGAATGTCATTCGCGAGTGTGCAATCTCTCTCTCATCAATTTATATTTTTCTTTGATACCGATTCTATCTCTAATTCCTACGTTTTGCTGCTCATTTCTCTATGGTTTACTGCAAACCTCCTCCATCCGCGAATGAGATTCGTATGTACGACTTATAAGTTTACCTGCAAATTTCATTCGCGAGTGGTAAAAAAATTAAACTTTTACCCGCAAAACTCATTTGCAGGTAATTATGTTTTTGTATTTTTAAAAAAAACGTAGAATATTTTTGTATTTATGCAACGTAGTGCCTTCAAGTTGTGCATTGTGATTGATCCTTGCTGAGCTAAGCTATCAAAAATGGGTCCAAAAGGCTTGGATCCCTTATTATGTACAAAATATGTATCTCTTACGTTACGTTTCCCATGTATCACAGCAACCACCAGCGTTATACACCATACTAAATATTGTGGTTAGATCATGAAAAATGAATAAATTAAGAACCCAGATCCATCTATGATCCCACATTGATATAATATTCCTCTATTTCTAAATTATAAATAATAATACAATAATAGAACAAAGGGGAATAAAATGGCCATGCCATACCATGTGAGTGCCAACTCTGTTGATGTCAGCATTTATTGAATATATTTACTGTACAAAAAATCAGTTATATTTATATATAGAATAGTATACTATTTAAACAAAAATAAAGGATACAAGTTGGGGAAGTCATTCAGCCAGTTAATATATTTGATTAAGTCTAAGTCTACAGTGTTTACTCAATAATGAATACAATAGTACCTCTCCAAATCCCACAGGATGCAGGCATATGGAATCACATGGATGTAATGTTCATAATTTATTACAGATTTTTTTATTTTACGTTTATTTATTATTTTGTTTGTTTATTTATTACTAGTTACATTTGGCGTGCTTACAGAGAATAAGAGAAAGTTCAAGTAAAAAAAATAAAAATAAAATTTGAAAAATAATATGGCAATTTAAGTTTTATTAAAATTTATGGTTTTAGAGATAAAAAAATGTTTTAAAAGGTATAATTATATGATTAGTAAATAAAATATGAATAAAGCAGATATAATCATATTTTAAAATTATTTTTACATTTTTCAAAACCTGCTTAAATATGAATGGAAAAGTTGATGTGATATAAAATAAAAAATAAAAATATATTTATGATTAATATCTTACCCATTATTTTTTAGTCCACATAATGTTTTGCTAATATACAGTCCACCACACTCTATTTGTACCTAAACATTCATCTCTACAACTTCTCTTATTAATTAAATTAAATGTCATAACATACTCGTTAGATTCTTAATCAATCAATAATTGTTACCTCTTATAAAATAACCCAACCCATTTTAGACCCCTTAAGATCATTACCTAGCTTATATTTTCATATCGTATTAGATATAATCGTAGTGTTCGTCTTCTACTTTTTTTTTTTAATATAATAGATAAGAAAAAATAAAACACGATAAGGGATGAGAAACTCTCACCCTACTCTTACAACAAAACAAAATAATCAAAATAATAGTGCAGTACAATGCTTACATATATAGAAAAATAAAAACTAGGGGTGAGTTTGGGCAGTATGAACCAGTTTTTTTTTGCAAGACTGAGCTCGAAATTTCGGTCCTCACTTGTGGAGGATCGAGATCGATTTCAGTCTAAAAAACTCGCTTGAATCGGTATTGCTTGATTCGGTCCAGTTTTGGTCTTGGACTGAAATGTTCTGTAAAAACAAATTGTCCGAAATTTTCAGTAAAAAAAAATTGTCTGAACCAATCGCGATGGCAATCAGAACTAACCTCAACTAATCGTGATTCATGATAGAACTCAACTCATCAACTCAACTAATCGGAACAATCGCGAATTCGTGAAGACAAATTTCCGTGACCTAATCGTGAACAATCAGAACCTAAATCGTGACCTAAATTGGAACAATCGGAACAATAGTGATCTAAATCGGAACAATCGTGATTAAATATTAGGTTTTAATAAAAATTAGTATGAACCGAGACCGAATCCGACCTTAGAGAAAAAACCCGCTCACTCGACCTCGGTCTTAATTAGACCGTTCTCAGGTCGGTCTTAGACCGACATTGTTGAATTTTCGGTCCAACCAATTTTTTTTTCTACCATAATACATACAGTGCATGTTACACATCTACATTTGGGTCGTATAGGCACACGAACCATCTGGACTCAATAATTTTTTATTTACCATTTTACCCTTATGCTGGCCCACGTCCAGTACCGCAATCAGATCGAAAGGAGGGGGTATATCGATCATTTTGCTAGCAGCGGGCCCCAGAGAAAGCTGGCGCCAAAGGCAGGGCTCCTGCGGAATCGAAATTGCTATTCAATCCCGTTTTCCATCGATTTGTAATCGTATTATATGAGCCGTTCACTGGTATTTAAGTTAAGAGGGAGTTCCCACTTTGTAGTTTGTTTTGTACTTTATATTTTCTCTCTCCGTCGGGGTTTCCGATCGAAATTGCAGAAGAACCCTAGAGATCGAAGGAAGCTAAGATCTGCGGGGAGAGAAGGATGAGGGAGATTATCAGCATTCACATCGGCCAAGCCGGGATCCAGGTTGGTAATTCATGTTGGGAGCTCTACTGCCTCGAGCATGGCATCCAGCCGGACGGCATGATGCCGAGGTACGCGCTCTACATTCTCATTTCCTTGCATCTCGCTTTCGGCGCTTGAATTGTTGTGCTTTGATGGTATGCGTGCGTTTTCTCCGATCTGTGTGCTGTTATGATTTTGTCCTACCGAATCTGTTGAAAAGCATGAAGTGGTGCTCATTTAGATCTCCCCGTCAATGTTAATACGTTCTTATCTAGGAAGATAATGCATAGTAATGTGGTTGGGTTATGATTCTTCCAGAGATTCTTTGCTTGAATGACGCTTAGATGACAAGAAAGTACATTTTTCGAACTGCATTTTTCTCATTTTTTGTTGCGAACTGCCTTCGCAAGTCTAGATCTGCAGGATCCTCATGATCCTAGATTACCTGATCTGATTGTTCTGATTCTATGCTTGCACCATTCTTACACCAACATTACTTTTTATTCCACAATGGCCTCCACTCTCCGACATGGTGCTATTTCATGGTTTTCATTTCGTAGAAGTGCTACTTATTTGATCTCTTAGATGGAGTTTAATCACTGTTAGGTATTATCGGTTAGATCCTTGAGGTGGTATTAGGCTGGTTTTGTTGTTCACACTGCTCTTGTACTGACGCTTCCTTTTGGTACCACAGTGTACTCTTCATTCTCAAAAAGCGCTGTTGATTTCATCCCTAATGTGCTGTATAATCACTTTTAATCGTATGAAACTGAAATCAAGTTAATTTATATGTTTTCAGTGACACTTCAGTGGGAGTTTCAAATGATGCGTTCAACACGTTCTTCAGTGAAACTGGCTCAGGGAAGCATGTTCCTAGAGCTATTTTTGTTGATCTTGAACCAACTGTCATTGATGAAGTTCGAACTGGGGGTTATCGACAACTCTTCCACCCTGAGCAATTGATTTCTGGCAAGGAGGATGCTGCCAATAACTTTGCTCGTGGGCACTACACAGGTAGATACATATTATTTTTGGTAAACTGTACACATATTTAATTAATCTGTCTTTGATTTTTGTTCATTTGCCATCATCCTTGACCATAAGCTAGTTTTGGATCGTTTTTGCTGCAGTTGGAAAGGAGATTGTGGATCTGTGCCTTGACCGAGTGAGGAAGCTTGCTGACAACTGTACTGGTCTGCAAGGTTTTTTAGTGTTTAATGCTGTTGGTGGTGGGACTGGTTCGGGTCTTGGTTCTCTATTGCTGGAGCGTTTATCTGTTGATTATGGAAAGAAATCCAAGCTTGGGTTTACAATTTATCCTTCGCCTCAGGTGCCATCAAGTAACTTTTGCTCTCTTTTTCAGTAGTTTGAGATTAATCCTACAATGTCTGGATGAATTTTGTATAGTACATTATATCTTAACGCTTTTTTTTTTTTTTGTCTTAGGTTTCAACAGCAGTTGTGGAGCCATACAACAGTGTTCTTTCCACCCATTCCCTTCTTGAGCACACAGATGTTGCTGTGCTCTTGGACAATGAAGCCATCTATGACATCTGCCGTAGATCTCTGGACATTGAAAGACCAACCTACACAAACTTGAACAGACTGATTTCTCAAATCATATCTTCTTTGACAACCTCTCTAAGGTTTGATGGAGCCATTAATGTGGACATCACAGAGTTCCAGACAAATCTTGTCCCCTATCCCCGTATTCACTTTATGCTCTCTTCATATGCACCTGTTATCTCTGCTGAGAAGGCTTACCACGAGCAACTATCAGTCCCTGAGATCACCAATGCCGTGTTTGAGCCATCAAGCATGATGGCCAAGTGTGATCCAAGACATGGCAAGTACATGGCTTGCTGTTTGATGTACAGAGGGGATGTTGTCCCTAAGGATGTCAATGCTGCTGTTGGCACCATCAAAACCAAGAGGACCATTCAGTTCGTTGACTGGTATGTATAAACACCGTTCTTTACATTTACATGGAATTTCAGCTCATGGTTTTGGGAACTGATGATTGTTTGAGTTTTTGGAATAAACAGGTGCCCAACTGGGTTCAAGTGTGGTATCAACTATCAGCCTCCATCAGTTGTTCCAGGAGGCGACCTTGCTAAGGTTCAGCGTGCAGTTTGCATGATCAGCAACAACACTGCAGTTGCAGAGGTCTTCTCACGTATAGACCACAAGTTTGACTTGATGTACGCAAAAAGGGCCTTTGTCCACTGGTATGTGGGTGAGGGTATGGAGGAAGGTGAATTCTCAGAAGCTCGTGAGGACCTTGCTGCCCTTGAGAAGGACTATGAGGAGGTCGGAGCTGAAGGTGCAGATGATGAGGAAGAAGGGGAAGACTATTGAAGTAATTAAAAAGAGATGGGCGGTAGCATCTTGAGATGAGATTCCATGTGTTTTTAGGGGTTTGTCTTCGATTCTATCTTTTGTTTCCTGTTTAGTTGTCTTTTGTTTGTCGCGAAATTCGAGAAAAATGCGTCTTTAATTTTTTTGTGTAATGACTAATGAATTTGATTTCCCTTTCATGCGAATTTGGAATCATTCACTTATTTGATTAGTTGTAGAGTTATGGTCCGGTTTTCTTATTAGTCCCGCGGTGTTGATGAGATGAAATGTATACCTGAATGTATTCTTTGTTAGCTGAACTCAGGACTTAAAAAGGAACAGAATCGTTCCTGGAAGAATTAAAGCATTACTTGAGCCCGAGGTCGCTTCGTTAGAAGTAAAAGAACCAATATTAACATTTTTAAAGGTATTTGGTGGAAAATCTGTTTTTTAAGTTGAAATGTTTTTTTGGCCAAAATGTTTTAGTTCAAAAATACCAACTACGAGTTTAAGGAATTCAATGGGTTCGAGAGATCCGATGACTCTATGTTGCTGCCACCCCAATGGTGATCGCTGGTCGGGTTAGATCCGAAACATCACATGGAACCCTTATTCATCATAATATAGTCCAATCCACCATGATGGGCCTAACGTTAATAATGTGGGCCTCATGGAAGCCCATTTAATCCAATTCAGCCCATACAACTATGCTACGCTCAAGGTTGATAATTTGGGCCATCCGGGAGTACATCATCGTCCAATCAAAGAGGATGGGCCTAAAGTTAACAATGTTGGCCTAAAAGAAGCCCATTTGTTAAATTAAGCTAACACAAAGTAATTCAGCCTACAAGATTATGCTCCGCTCAGGGTTGATGTTGTTGGCAATCAAGAAGCCCATTCACTATAATGGGCCTAATATTTTTATGAGTCTCCTAAAAGCCCATCTATTCAAATGCAGTCCACTATTATACGCCCAAGGATGATGATTTGGGCAATTCAAAAACTTAGCATCGCCCCAATACAGCCCAATCCATTATGGGCCTAGTGTTCTGGGCCTTTAAGTAACCCATTTGTTCCAAATGTAGTCACATCTGTTTTGATGGGCCTATGATTAATTAATTGGGCCTAAAAGAACCCCATTTACTCCAAACGCAGCCCATTTCACTATGAATTGGGCCTTTTATAAGCCCATCTCTGAATCTGTCTCCACAACCTTGACTCCCAACCTCTTTCCATCACCAATTTCATACCTTCTAAAATCACTACCGCTTCTAGCACCTTAGCACTCTGTACCTGCAATGTTCGATTGATCCCTTCACTAGTAGTCCCCCCATTGTTGTCCCTTGCTACTGTTCTAATTTCACTCGTCTTAAACTTTTCATTCCATGGGGTATCACAAATTAATTTTATGAATCCGGTGCTGTCTGGGGCTGCTGCCTACTACTGTTTACCCAGCAGAAATGATATAGTATTTGTTTCGCTGATACATAGATGGGTCTCCATTTCTTCATTAAAGCTTGTAGTACATACAGACATCATAAATAAGAGAGATGTAGCTACTCTAATCTAATAATAGAAACAAAAAATATAATAAAAAATCATAGATAAACTCGTGGGACTTTTTCAACAATAAATACATCGTTTCCATCTCAATATTTGTCTCAATATTTGTGCAAGTTGAGGTACTACTTAAACTTAACATCAGCCTCACATCCGCACTTTCATTCAATTTTCAACATCATAATTATACGTATTAAAAAGGTTGATTACTTACTGATTAGTAAGTAAGGTACTTGCAAATATAGACAATCAGGTCATCTATGTAATAAGCCTTGATTACAAAATACACGCCTACTACACCAAGAGGGGAGGGGAGGGGAGGTCTCATATTCTCTCATCTCATTGGATGGCCTTGAAACAATTCAAAATGGCATGAAATACATGTGCACAACGAAATACCAGATTGAGTGGAACTTGTCTTACGAGCGAGGTTCAACATACAGTTCGACCGTAACACAAGCAAGAAAGGTAGAGATTTTTAGCCCATTTCTCCTGCAAGGAAAAAACAAATAACACACGAAAATGAATCATTCAGAAATCATTCAGCAATAATATTCCAATATGAAACTACTTACTACACCAATGAGAGTCCAAAAGTAAGCAAGAGAGATCTACCTTAACATGAGTGCTAGGAAACTGGGATGTACGAAGAGTTTCCTGAGTTTCATCCCCAGGTTTGCGCCTAGGGATGCTCAAAATGAGAGCTGCTTGATCTGGAGTTGCAGCTGTTGCAGTGATTCTATAGCCATTATCCCAACGCCGGTGGATGCCCTCACTTGGATAAAGAAAATCAAGCTCCACCACCTAGGTTGGGAAGATTTCAGAAACTTAAAGAGACACAGAACATGGTTTGGTTTGGTGACTCTAATAGAGTTTGCAAACATAAAATTGACAATCAACAAGACTTAAAAAGGGTGTTGTTTGGTAAATTCGAGCTAAATAAAACAATAGGGAAAAACCCTTATACTCTAAGTCTTTTCACTTGGATACCAATTTTGGAGGGAGGAGAGGAAGGGGAAGAAAGGTAAGAAAATGAAATAACAAAACTAACTTGATCACTAAATCCAGAATTGCGAGACATGACCACTCCCCATCGACTTCCAGCTGTTGCCATTGAAGTTACATGAAATCCTTCTCTCCACTTCTTATTTATCCACTTAAATGGAAAAGATTCGCTCACTTTATACGATTGTTGACTATATTGAGTACCTGCAATAACAACACATTAATTTTCATAAGTAATTAAAGAGTGTATTTACTCAAATTCGGGAGTGTGACCTAAAGAAATATAATTCTGCTTGATTAAATCAGATAAAACCACATAGCAAAACCGACAATTCTATAATATAAATTCTTATTGAAGTAAAATTTTGCATAGCGTGCAATGACCAGTATTAACAATAACATTTTATTAACCAAGATAATAATAGGCTTAGCAACCAAAACCATTTAATCATTAATGTAGCATATTTTACATTACTTTTAACTAAAGATTCAACATTTGCCAAGAAAACTCACCTTTAGACATCACAACAAGGGAACTTCCATTACCAGCACCAGCGACAGAGCTAATGTAAAAGTTCTTTTCCCACTGTTCCATGATCCATTCCTATAAATTGGAGAAGTGAACATCATTAGGTCATTTCATGATGTACATTCTATACGAAGCAACTAAAGACCGTATGTAACAGCGTAACAAAGGCAAGACAAAAGATCACCTTATGTAAAAAGGAAGGTGACAACTGATAGACTTGGTCTGTAAAACCTGTCCCAGCATCCATAATAAGTGCCCAGAGGTTGGAGTAAGATGCCACACAGCTTATCAGGAGTCCATCTGCAACTCCCCTTTCCACATGCTGATTCAGTCTCAAATCTGCGACATTGTAATGGTACCTGGAAAAATTCATTCAAAACAAAACATTTCAGCAGTGGACCATCGAAAGGCTCAAAGTCATAATTGAGCTTTACCTTATCTATTCTATGATAGAGACCATATACCAGTTCAATTTTCCAAAGAGATGCATCAAACACTGGCAATCTGACCCAAAAAAGTATCCTACTAGTAGCCTAGTACACCCAAACCAGATAAAGCGACAAAAATAGACCATGAGGATGCAATTATGATATTCCTACACAGGACACTGACCCCTTGCGGCCTCCTTAAAGGTTTGACTCCCAAGTTCGATCTCTAAACATTAATTATAAGTTTTATAGTCACGTGAATTGTGATTATAGAAAACCACCCATGTTCATTCCAGGTCACAACACCACAACCTAACCTAGGTATGCCAATATACAGATATCAGGTTTTAATTGAACAGAAATGTTGAAGGTGGTTACATAAAGCAAAAGCATAAATATATATTGACCCCAATTTATTTTTTTGATTAAATGTTATAGTGATATCCCTACGGAGGTAAGGTACTACACACAGTTGAGTAGCTTTTGAAGTAAGATGGAAAACTACCTTTGTTTCATAGGCAATCTAGCATTGTAGATAGAGATCCATTGTGCAGCAGGGATTCCCACCCGAACTTTCTTCTTAGGCTGCCCATCATCGTCTTCCTCAATGTTCAATCTACCTCGCTTTTGCCCAACTAGACAGATAACCTAGCGAAAATCATAAAGAAAGTTTTGTATCTTTTTCAATAAGTTGACATTTACTGATAAGACAGACAAATTATTAGCAGAGATTGACTACCTTCTGAGCACCATCAGTGTTTATTGGCCTCACTGATGGATTGGTTCCTATTATACCATCAAACAGTGATATTAACTTCGCATAGTTGGGCTCTTCATCGAACTTCATGTTTACCACAATCTCAAGAAATTGCTTCAGAGGCGGTGGGCAGAAGCAGCACAGCATTTCAGGAGAAGTAGACATTTTCTTTTTACTGACTAGAAAAGACTTGTTGTCCCCCTACACCAAAAAAAGTTCACCACTTCATTATATGTTCAAGAGGATTGAAGTCAAGGGCGAAGAAACCACAGTTTTATGAGTCCCACCTGATAGCCTTGCCATGGCAACCTGCCACGATGTAGAAATATCAATGTGTATGCAAGAGATTCAAGATCATCTCTTCTACTAGCAGTCCTCCCCAGGTGGGCATGAACACTAGCATATCGAACTGTCCCTCTGCATAATTTAGGGAATAAAGGTATCAGAGGTAGCCAATGAGAACAAAACAGATATCACCAGCAATTCACAGTTGCACACAGCTTAGGAGGATAAGTTTAGTACCGAAACATATCAGGACGCTGGTCATACTCCACATGGTAACCGCTGTTACCATCTCTCCACTTGGTCGCTGAATGTTCAAGCACATATATATATTATGTCGATTTACTGTTAGAAATATTAAATCAAACAGGTCTTCACTAAGAATAAGAATGAACCGTGCTCACCTAATCCAAGATCAACAAGAAATAACTTTTTCTCCTGTGGTGTTGATGGTTGTCCAAGCAAAAAGTTTTCTGGCTTTACATCTCCATGCACATAACTACGATCACAGCACAAAAATTTGAACAGTTCAGATTCAAAACTGGCGTCTGAGGTAATTGAAGAAAAGCACTGAACTTCCTATAACCTCAACTGTACTATGCTACACAGTGCAATAAAGTAAGCTAAAAGGCAGTACCCTTTAGAGTGCATCTTCTCTAGGATTGACAGGGATTCGACTGCTATACAAGCCACCATTTCAGCAGACATCCTGTTGAATGTAGTCATATATTAGTGGACAGCAATAATAACGAACCTAAACGATAGTACAATGAAAGGGAAAACTCACGCTTGTCCTGATGTATTCCAAACATCCCATAAACTGGGTCCAAGAATGTCCATTACCTATGAGTAGGTAGTTCTTGTAAGGAAGATCTGTCAATGAAATAAAATTATGTCTTAACAATTTTTTCATACATACCATCACATAATAGTCCCCTTGCCTTCCTTTGTAGTGCACTCTTGGAACTCCATGGCTACCACCTAAAGCACTATACACATTTAAAGTCAAATCATGCAAGGCAAAAAAGCAGTAATTTGAAGCACTAAAGAAGGAACACATACGTGTAAACTTGCCACTCATACGGAGGACCATAGTTACAGCCTTTGCTATTTCTATGTTCAAACTTTAAGGCTACCTGATAACACGATAACAAGGCATCATTCCCATCATAATATATACGAAGGAATATCAGAAAAGCTTCTAAAAAGAAAAGGGAGTCTAAGCAACTCACTTCCATAGCCCCAGCAGAACCTGCTGCTCCATTACCACCACTAACACGGCGACCAACAAAAACCTGACCAAATCCACCTTTCCCTAGCTTCTTCTCCACCTTATAATGAGGCGACCCTCCAACTTGAACCTGCCGAATTCAATGCATCAACAAAACTTTTCCACAAGTAAGCTGGTGCACTCAGTAAAGGGCAATTAAAAAGTCTTGATAAATGTTAAATGTGAGAGAATGGAACAAAAGAATTGCAAGAAGAATATTTCCTCAGCATCTGGTTTATATGTTGAGGTCTTAGCACCCTGGATCCTATAACAGGAAGATGGTAATTGGTTTAATTGATCCGCCAAATTCGTTCAACGGCCCAACAATTCTATATTTTCAAAGTTCAAGGATCAGAATGTCAAATTTACACCAGTCATGACAAATTAAATACGGCATACAGATTTTCAAGACTCTTCAGCAACATTTGATCGAAACAGCACAAAAAGGAAGAAACGTCAGAACAGAGAACCATCTAGCTGCACAATAAGGTCAATAAAGTTCAAAACAGGCAACTAAGCACACGTACCCTGTCTGGAAAAGGCGGTGTGTTCCCCTCTTCTTCCTGTCCTCCAGCCTTATTGGCGCTGAGGCCGCCAGCATCATCAGCCATGGCAGCCTTGTCTTTCTCCTTAACCTCAACCTCCTCCTTGACGGCTTTCTTTTCCGTAGGTCCAACTACCAGATCTCTCTTATTACCGCTCCTCCTCTTCAGAATCCTCGCTTCGACCAAGTCCGGGTTCCTCTGCTTAGCCTTCTCCCTAGCAATCGCTGCGCGTGTCTTCACGTAATCGCCGATCGGCGGCGAAGGCGTATGCTCCTGCCCTAACCTAGAGCGACCCTTGCGGACACCTCTACGAAGCTGGGGCATCTTAATACGCCACTATCCATGCAAGTTGAACAAAAGCCCGGTGCTTGTATCATCATATGCGTTAGAAAATGCCGGATGCGCTGACCATGGTGAATTGAATCAGCGCATACGCTAGTAACCTCGTGGACCGATAAGACTGCAGATCCGGCTGCTGAATGGAGAGAATCTGCCGATCAAATGGTTTGACGAAGGAATCGATTGAATCGCGGAGAATAGGGTTAGGGTTTGGCAAGACGAAGAAGCGACTGGAACAGACGACGCAGATAAGAGATATGGTCCTATACTCCTATGGATGGAGAAAGGAAAAACGCCGACTTCAACTGTTACTTCGTATGGCAGACTTTTCAAGAAATGAAAATAAAAACATCTACTTGTTTGTAACATAAGATTTACTAATATCAAAACCATATTACTAGTGTCGTTAACTAGTAGACGACAAAAACATGCCGGAGCCGCCAGGGGTTTCCAGAATCCAGCCTTATAAATACGATTATTATGTACTAATTTAAATTCGGGTTCCAGAATCCAAACCTCGATTGGATGAGATTCCCGCGGAAACGTTCTTCAGCTCGTCGGCGTCCTTGGAGGCTTCAACCTACGATGAGATGATTTCGCGCCAATTGGATACTCTCCTCCGCCGTGCGACGACCACCCCCCACATTCTCCTACTCCACTCCCTTTTCCTCAAGACTGCTCTTTTGCAGGACTACTACTGCGTCTCTCAGTTCATCCACCACGCCGCATGTGTCTCCGTCCCGCTTGCTCGATCGCTTTTCGATGACTTACCCACTACTCCTCCGCTCTTCGCTTGGAATTCTCTCATCAAAGCCTATACGAGGACCCCCAGTCCCATCGAGTCCGTCAAAATGTTTGCTTTGATGCTTCGGGTTGGGCTCAAAGCTGACAAGTTTTCATTTCCTTTTGTGGTCAAGGCTTGCGGATACTGTTCGTTGATTGGAGAAGGTGGAGGGATGCATTCGTTGATTTTGAGATTTGGGTTTGGCAGGGATAAGTATATTGGAAACACCCTCTTGAGGATGTACGGAGCTTTCAATGCCATTGACCTTTCAAGAAAGGTGTTTGATGAAATGACGAACCGAGACGTCGTTTCTTGGAGCTCCATGATTGCAGTTTGTGTTGCGTGGTAAGATATCTGCTCTTTGGACCTGATTTTAACCACTATTCGCGCATAAAGAGTGTAGATAATTTTGATTATTGAATTACTTTACCTCGAACGACACTATTCATAACGTTCATTACCTACACATTTTCGGTCTATCTTAGAATTTGTTATGATTCATCAATTGTGCTATTGTTTCCTGTTCTTTTATTTGGCATTAAAAATTGTCTTCGTGTATGCAGTGACTATGCTTTGGATGCATTTCAAGTATTCAAACACATGAAGTTGGCAAATGAAACGCCGAACCATGTCACTTTGGTGAGCATGCTATCTGCATGCTCAAATTTGTTCAATATCAGAGCTGGGAGGTCTGTCCATGCATATATCGTAGTTACTGAAATGGAGTTAGACGCTGCTCTGGGAACCTCTCTACTTGAGATGTACTCAAAATGTGGTCATGTAGAGGAAGCTTTGTGTGTGTTCAACTTAACCACCGAAAAGAACTTGCAGTCTTGGACAGTAATGCTATCAGGTCTTGCAGATAACGGTCGTGGAAAAGATGTCATTTCCCTGTTCAATGAGATGCAGAAAACAGGGTTAAAACCAGACAGCGTGTCTTTTTCTGCAATCTTCTCAGCGTGTAGTCACTTGGGTCTAGTTGATCAAGGCCTAAATTACTTTGAGCAGATGGAAACAGTTTATGGTATCAGTCCTACAATTGAGCATTATGGCTGTATGGTAGATTTGCTTGGACGAGCTGGGTTGATTAAAGAGGCTTTGGGGATAATCAAGAAAATGCCAATGGAACCTAATTCAATTATATTGAGGAGTTTAATTGGTGCTTGTACAAACCATGACCAAGTTCTTCATTTGGATGATAGCATGAGGAAGCTTCTCCTGAAATTGGAACCTGACCTTGGAGCTAACTATGTTCTTGCTGCAAATATGTCTTCCTTGTCTCATAGCTGGAAAAATGCTACTGACCTAAGGGCAGACATGAAAACCCGTGGCTTAATGAAATCTGCAGGGTGCAGTTGGCTCTAGTGAATATCATTTCTTCAGGAACAACCCCTCATAGGAAATAATTGCTGTAAAAGTCTGTTACTCTGAAGCAACCATCCAGAGCACTTTGAGATCATAGTCCATAGAGGTACTCAACTGCCTTTTGTCATTAGAATCATCTCGCTCCATGGATTAATTTGATCAGTGAAGTATTTTCCATATGTGGTCATTAACCGTACAAGTAAAGGTAAAGCAATCAAAAATTGCCATATTTTGATCAATGAGGATAAGTTATTAATGTTTATCCCTGGAAATGGGCACTTTGGAAGGAAACTTCTTGTTTCGGAAGCTATCAATGGGAGTGTAGGACATTATTGGGTACTGTTGAGTACATCCAAAGATTTTCCTCTGTAGAAAGTACTGGGAAAGAAATGTTTCTGTTTGAAAACTATGTAGAGCCCTCCAAAATCTAAAGCTCGGGTCAGGTGGTCCTTGCACAGATCCACATACAATTCCCAGTTCTTCTCAAACCGATTCAGGTAAACCCATGAGTAAGAAAGAAAGTGGATTGAAATGGGATCCACCATCACATGCCTGTTATGTAACAAGAGCTCCATAACAGAACTCTATAATTTTTCCCAGCAGCAGGTATACAAGAGAAAGCTCCAGACAAATAGATGAACAGAAGAGGAGAGGCTCTCCATTAGTCTTCTCACTATACGTTCTTGCATTTTGCAGCACTTTCTCCTCCATATATAATTCGGATTAAGAAGGAAAGGAAGTATTTCCATTTCAATGGCTTCAACTCCAAAAAACAGATCGAGCTTCTATTCAGGGATTAGTCCATCAGACCAATGGTGCCTCACTGTGACAACTGCAGTTTTTTTGGGGATATTTCTCTACATGATATTTGATGCTGCAATGGCTGCAGCTTCTGAGATATTGAGGAGACTGTTGGTGATTTCTCCATTGCTGTTGTTGATTGCAGTCCATTGGATCTCTTCAGGGTGGCAATTAACAATTCCAATTCCTGGGTCCGAGCCTGAGTCAATCCACCGAGCAGGAGGATCACCATGGGGAGTAGCCTCTGTCCTTCTGTTACTTTACTTTCTCATATATTATCAACCTTCCTTGCTTAGTCTCATCGTTTAGTCAATTATGGTCGCATGAGAGAAGAGTTATTCGAGTACACAAAGTGGGTGAAGCGAAGTCTCCTTTTGAACTTTTGTGTCAAAAAAATGAACATGAACAAGGTTCTGGTGTGCTTCGGATATGCGTATGTAATTCAACTGGTGTGAAGTAATGTCATTTTCATCTGTTTTGGATTAAGTGCCCTCCTGTCTTCTGCCCTCTAATCTTTCTTGTAACAGTAGATTAATCTCCTCAATATATCGGATTACACCATATTTGTTTTGTTCGAGTTCGCTATTAATAAAGCTGGGTTTGAATGAAGTTGCCAAACAAGTGTTTCATGTAGGGGTGGAAAAACGGGTAATGGGTCGACCCATGGGTGTATTGTACCCGACCCGTGTAATAGTATGGGTCAATTTTTCAAACTCAAACCTGACCCGTCAAATGAAAGGGTTGGGTCAGACTGACCCATTGGATCCCTATGACCCGCGGGTTAGTCTGATTCGTTCGACCCATGCATACAAAAAAAACTGTTATTTTAATATAATATAAAAATGACACGGGTCAAACCCGTGGGTCAAACCTTCATACTCAAACCTGTCCTATGGTATCACAGGTCATCTACGGGTTGGTTCAAAAACTCTGACTCAAACACGACCCATGGGCGGGTCACCCACGGATTCGGTCAGGTTTTGGCACCCCTAGTTTCATGGAAGCCGTGCTGAAGAATTCAATGCAGCTTCACAATGGTTGCTGCAGAAACATTCAGGTACCCGAATTGAAGATTATCTCTTCCATGGTTATTGTGCTCATTGTTTATGGAATAATTGTTGGTACACCAAGATCAGGAGGTTTCGTTCCATTGTGAGGAATCTTCAAATGATGGCCCTATCTATCGTACCTTCGCAACTGTAAAGGTCGCTAAAAGCGTTAGCCAAAATGGAGCGTCGGTAAAGATTCTGTCGTTCTGCGTACTATACAATTACATGACACAAAATTCTTCTGTCGGACTCTCCTTTTGGTGGGAGAGATGAAGTTGGGAGACATTTGAGATCAACCCCAGACCCTCTCCGTAATTGATCATCTATAGTTTTGCAATTTTGATGGTAAATAGTCCTTGAACCTTATCTGACTGCTTCATAAAACTCACATTTAATTCTTACTAAGATAATATCGTCCATCAACATTACATTAAACATAGAATGTCATTAAAACATGATGATTAATATATATATAGAGAGAGAGAAGTATAAGGACAGATTAATATCATCATCATCAGTATCTGGTTACTAGAGGAAACCACCGTTTATGGAAGGACGACTGGTGCGTGATCATGAACAAGAGGACCATGAGCAAAAGAGCGACCCCGACAGCAGACCCACTTGCCCAGTGAATCGACTCCCTGCTGCTGGGCAGCGACATGATGAGAGGCACGCGCCTCCTTTGTTCATCAGAGGAGAAGAACTGCATGGCCAACAGCAGCAGCAGAGGGACCATCATCACCAGCAGCTTCGCCTGAATGGTCATACCATCGACCATGTGGTCGTAGCTTGTGTACCAAGACACCGACAGGATGGCGAGGAGCACGAGGATGAAGAAGAAGAGGTGGGGAGGGAAATCCGACAAGTATTCAAGATAGTCAGCTGTTTTGTAGCTGTAAGGCGACCGAGCCATGATGGTGCAACAGATCCGTCGGAAATGTTTGAAACAATATGAGCGAGCTTCTTGAAATGAGTTTGTCTTGCTTTATGTATCTTTGTGTTTGCCCTAATAAGATCATCCACTCCATACATCTGGATCAATATCCTCCATGGATTGGAATGAGAGGTTTCCGGTATGCAACACGCAGATCCTTATCGAGAATCATAGCTAGTAAAGTAAAGCATCACGCAATGTTACCCGAACGAATCTAGCTAGTTAAGAAAAGTAGTATTAATGGAAGAATATTACTACAAAAGTTGTTAGTATATTCATCCAATAGGGTCCTTCATAGATTCCTTGCTCTTTTTACTTTTGATGATTCATTATGTGCGACTGGAATGCAAATTATTCTGCAATCAACAATATTATAAAGAATGTCTTTCTTTATATCGAATTTCTTATGAACTCGCCAGACCAGTGGTAAATTCTAAGTAGGAGTGTCAAAATCTGACTAAACCATGGGTGACCCGCACACGGGTCGGGTTTAGGTCACGGTTTTTGATTCATGAGTCATTTTGACACGACCCATGTATGACACGGGTCAGGTTTGAATCAAAAGTTTTGACCCATGGTCAACCTGTGACCCGTCTAATATATATATTTAAGTATTTTTCTGGTTTTTATTGAAATGGTGGGTCGAACAAGTCAGACTGACCAGCGGGTCATGGAGGTCAAACGAGTCAATCTGACCCGACCCTTACAATTTCTGACTGGTCATTCTGACATGAGGGTTGACCCACCAATCCGCGGGGCAAATTTGAATTTCAAAAACTGATACGACTCATAAATCGACTCATGGCCCGTTTTGACACCTCTAATTTCATGCTTAGTGTAGAAGCATTGTTCTAATTTCGGAGAGTTCGATTCTCAGGGCCCCTAACTTTTAAAATAGTAAATTACTTTCTTTTTCTTTAACGCTGTCTGAGTAGAGTCCCTTGCATTGACTAAGTGATGCTATTTTGATAAAAAAATTCAGAATGATGTAGCTCTAGATGTTACAACTTACACATTTTTTTTTGTACTTCAGACGATAAGATCGTGTATTTTTCTCTCAAAGATATGATCATCTAATTATATTTTCATAATAGAAATGTGTGTGATGTGAACCGGTTCTATCATTTTTTTTCTTGTAGAATTCAATAATAAAATTACAGTTAAAAACTCGAATTCAATTTTAATAATAATAAAAAAGATTCACCCAATCTGATGTGATTATAATTTTGGTAGAGGAATCCGGAAAGATTCTAATCGTATTTTTTAGTTTAGAAGCTAATAAATACACTGCCTCAAAAGATGAGCTTATTACCTATTAGAAGTTGCCTCCATGTGCACCTTTTAATTATAACGGATCGTAAACGTAAGGTTACCAAATACATTATTATTAAAAAATAAATTGCAATATACATTATGAGATGAGTAGTTGAGTATGAAATTTTTTTATAACTTGCATGTATCCATATGGATAAATTATTATAACTAGTAGTAGTATTGTAGAAGAGACCAAATACGCTGATATTTAAGGTAATTAATTATACAGAAGTCATTTATACTCCTCCATTATTCCAACCTTCAACATTATTTTGTTATTGATAAATACTATCTCAATCCCTCGTTCTAACTCACAACAAACCTGCACCTCCATTGACTGTCTTCTCCAAAGGTAAACCCTAAACGAACGAACTTCCAAATGGGATCACTGGTAGGGCATGCTCTTCCTGGTTTCGGCTTCATCGTCGTTGCTCTATGGCAACTCTTCAACCACATAAGGATTCATGCGATCAGACCTGAATCATACCATGCCCCTCTTTGGTTCCCAACCCGAAAGATCCGATATTTGGAGCTGTACGTGATGATGTTCGGATCCGCCATGTCAGTAGGGTGCGAACTCTTCTTTCTGCCGAAAAAACACCAACCGTTTGATTCAGACGGCACAATACCGACTAATCACCTCCACAACTTCGAACACTCTCTGATGTCTGCCACCATCTTCACCTACGCGGTCTTCGCCATCATCCTCGACAAGGCAAAACCTAGGACAAAAAAACAAGCCCAGGTTCAGGTAGGGTTAGCCCAGCTTGTGGGTGCGGTCGCTTTAGGGCAGCAGTTTCTCCTCTTCCGCCTCCACTCGTCAGACCACATGGGCGTGGAGGGACAATACCATTTGCTCTTCCAAATCCTTATCTCCATCTCTCTCACCACCACCCTGATCGGCATTGCATGGCCGGAGAGCTTCCTCATCAGCTTCGTGAGGTCCGTGTCGGTCCTTTTCCAAGGGATATGGCTCGTGGTTATGGGTGTCATGCTGTGGACCCCATCATTGTCCCCTAAAGGCTGCTACTTGAACTTCGAAGAAGGTCACTTCGTCATGCACTGCCACAGCGATGAAGCCCTTCACCGTGCCAAAGCGCTCGTGAACATCGAGTTCAGTTGGTATACTATCCTGGTGGTCGCCTTCTCGGTGGTCTTCTTCCTTGCTGTCGATAATTTCTATGGCCGGAAGAGTAGAAAGTTTCCGACGACCCTGAAGAAGGAGGATGTGCTCTACTGTAAGGAAGCCGACGACGATTCAGAGAGTTTCATTGACGCGGAGAAGAAATCGTACTTTTCCCTCGGTGACGTGGAAAAGGAGTAGGGTTGGATTGGACGAGCGTGTATAATCATATGATAATTAATTATGGATATATAATCAAGTGAAATCTCTTCTGCATGCGACTGAATGTATCAAATTAACTAATTATCTTGGCATTATATTTTTATATATAAAGTGTATATTTTTGTCGTTTAAGATCAAGTATATACATATACCTTATGTAATTAATATACTGTTCAACTATGTCACTTAAGAGAAATTATTACTTGAACCTAGTCCACCACCAAACCAATTAAAATTTAAAATATCATTAATAGTAGGAGATTAATCAGTAATAAATGGTAAAGTAAGAGAATACTAAATCTCATAGATGTTAGATTTATTTATTTCTCTTTTTTAATTTCTCTCTCGTATACATTAAATTAATTATTAAGTATTATACTTGCAAAATATATTATTAAATGTATCCATCAAAATTCTTAAAATTAATTTATTTTATCTCTTTTTTTTTCTTTTACTATAGTCTAGTTGTATTATAATAAATTTTATATTATTTTTAGTATTGTTAGTGTGGTGTTATATGATATTGTCATTTTAATTATTTTAAGGGACACCATGCTTAAATTTTTGTTTAAAACACTAACGAACAACAAAATGATTTTCAATTTTCATATCAAAATGTATAAAAAAATAGTTTTTTTTCATGATTTATTTCTCTATGAGTTGTTTACAGTGAATTTTACTAAAGAAAAACAATTATGACTTAGTAATGAAGTTAGATAATATAAAAAAAAAATTGTTATATGAAGACTGGAAATCGTATAACGAGATGTTGATAAATAAATATTATGTTATTTAGTGGAGAAGAGGTGAATGAGTAAACTTAATTGAAAAAGAAGTTGATTTTGAGGTTTTGATGGAGAAATATTTTGAAGATTTATTAATATTTTTTTAAAATATTTATGAACAACTCGTACGTATAGAAATAAATCATGAAAATTCTATTTTTATACATTTTGATATGAAAATTAAAATTCATTTTGTTGTTAGACAATGTTCTAAACAAGATATATATCCCTTTGAAATGACAAGTATATTATATATTATAAAACTATAGATAATATAAAATGAATGATACATAACGTACGACATGTAAGTCACCATGCATTATTGTCATTGAGACTATTTTGACAACGAAACTTAACATGAATTATGATACGGTACAAATCGTATATACATTATTGAGACTATTTTGACAAAGACTCTTATATCGGATATACTACTGTACCATGCAAGTCACCATTCAATCAGAGCATGAATAATGCACATATATTTATATATATGCCATGCCGAAGTGCATAACACTATACGAACCTATAGATACAACTAGCTTGCTTATTGCATATGCTTGTCTTTTTAACAATAACTTGGATAAGTTTATAGTGTTGTTTTTTGTGGTATCTTCATGAGGAGAGTGATTCTCAATAACTTTAGTACCACTTTTCTCATCTTTTCAGGACTTGGGACGAAGTAACTGTTGCACATATAGTCTTTATTAGTGTTGAAGAAGCATACCCATATTCTCCTTATTCTTTATGCCTATTATTGGTTATAGATTTTGTATCTTGTTGGCTTTATTATTATTTTTATGTGGCTATATTCATTATAGAGAAAGTCATGCATACTCTTCTAATTTCAGTCTCCTATTTATCCTTTATAATAAAAAAAACACTCCTAATCTAATCCCTCACTCATCTCCACAACCAATCTGCAGCTAGCCCTCCATTGTTTGTCTTCTCTAAGGAAAACCAGACTTAAAGAAAACCCTAAGAATACAAATGGGATCATTGGTAGGACATGCTCTTCCTGGTTTTGGCTTCATCGTCATCGGTCTATGGCAACTCTTCAACCACATCAAGCTCCACGCCTTAAGCCCTGATTCTTACCACGCCCCTCTCTGGTTCCCACACCCTAAGATCCGCTATTTAGAGCTTTATCTAATGATGTTCGGTTCATCCATGTCGGTGGGGTCGGAGCTCTTCTTCTTGCCCAAGAAACACCACCCATTCGACTCCGATGGCACCATACCTACCTACCACCTCCATAACTTCGAGCATTCCCTCATGTCGGCTACCATCTTCACCTACTCTGCATTCGCCATCCTCCTTGATCAGGCAAACCCTAGGACCAAAACCCAAGCCCAAGTCCAAACAGGTCTAGCCCAGTTAGTGGGTGCGGTCGCGTTTGGGCAGCAGTTCCTCCTTTTCCACCTCCACTCCGCAGACCACATGGGCGTGGAGAGTCAATACCATTTGCTCTTCCAAATCCTCATCTGCATCTCTCTCACCACCACCCTCGTCGGCATTGCATGGCCGAAGAGCTTCCTGATTAGCTTCGTCAGGTCCGTGTCAGTCCTATTTCAAGGGATATGGCTTGTGATTATGGGAGTCATGTTGTGGACCCCTTCTCTACTCCCAAAGGGTTGCTACTTAAACTACGAAGAGGGTCACTACGTCATGAGGTGTCACAGCCATGCAGCCCAACACCGAGCCAAAGCGCTTGTGAACATCGAGTTCAGTATGTACACCATCTTGGTAGTTGTGTTCTCAGTGGTGTTCTTCCTCTTTGTGGACAATGTGTACGGCAGGAAGTGCACTGGAAAGACGTTTCACCACACGCTGCCGACACTGAAGGAGGTCGAACTTTGCGAAGAAGACGATGATGATTCCAAGAGTTTCATCGACGCGGAGGAGAAACCACGTCAGTCTAAGGTCGACCTTGGGAACTAAGGGATCGGAGGAATCTCATTTGATCACATTAAATTGCATATGAATATATATCCTACATATATATGTACGTATACATCTATCTTGACGCCTTAAAATGTTATTAATACACTTAGAACATGAATAATTTCGTGTTTCCGGACACTTTTATATCGAAACTCATACGGCACTAATAGGTATACGAAGTCATGTGAGGATAAGGAAGGTAATCATACCATTTGTCGCTAAAATTTGTATTTTTTATATGCAAGCTTTAACTTCTTAGGATGGTGTAGCCGAGTTATGGAAGTAAACTGCTGTATTGAATTTGAATATTGGTCTCCTTGGTTTAGGCATGCAAGACGGGTGCAATCTTTTGAGCTACATTTGCAATCTCCTCGATGAGGCAAACCCTAGTATCAAATCCCACGCTCAAGTTCAGAAAGGGCTAGCCCAGTTAGTGGGTGCAGTCGCCTTCAGGCAGCAGCTCCTCCTCTTCCACCTCCCCTCAACGACCACGTGGGTGTGGAGGGCCAGAACCACTTTCTGTTCCAAATCATTATCTTCATCTCCCTTGCTACCACTCCCATGGGCGTTGCATGTCCGAAGAACTTCGTCATCAGCTTCGTGTCGGTCCTTTCCAAGGGGTTTGGCTCGTGAGGTGTGGAACCCTTCACTGTCCCCTAAGGTCCGCTGCTTGAACTTTGAAGAAGGTCACTAAGTCATCATGAGGTTGCAAAGCCATGAAGCTCGTGAGAGATCAGCAAAAGCGCTGGTGAATATCAACTTCAGCTGCTATGTTATTCTGGTAACTGCCTTCTCGGTGGTCTTCTTCCTTGTAGTCGACAAAGCTTATGGAAAAGAAGAGCAGAGAGGAGGTGGAGCTGCACAGGGAAGACGACGTCGATTCCTAGGGTTTCATCGATGAGGCCAAGAAATCGTGCATGTACTGTGAGTGATGACGAGGTTATAATTTAATCCTTACTATCATGCCAAATTTACCAAAAAGAATAATTCAGGGGCTATTTCATAATATGTTAAGTTCTAATGATATTTGATAATTCCTTGTAAAGCATAGTCAGCTTCCATCTATATCCATTTCCAGATATTCTGTCAAGATTCATTCAAGCTTTCTCTCTGCATCATCACTCGGAAATGCTTCAGCTACATACCACTGTCACTTCACCGATCAGGAACTGCCCTCACTCGGCAGCCCCTCTATTATTGCCGAGATCCCTCTTCCCTGACTACCGCTCTAATTCGCTCGGGCGATTGTTGGATTCATGCCGCCATCGTAGGTCCAGCAAGGTCGCTGCTGCTACTACCGTGGTCAGCGCTTCCTTAATCGAGTCTCCTCTGCTGTGGGCTGGCCGTGTATTTGTCTTCTACGCCCTGCTGAAGACAGGATTAGCAGGATCCAATGCTAACCCACTTGTGTCAGGTCTCGTATTGTCTCTCCAACTTGATTTTTCTAGATTATTAATGTTAGATGGGTGCTTAACTTTGGCGTTTTTAGCTTTGATGCCGATTTTTTGGTTCTAAAGTTGAATATGTGGTTGGGATTCAGAATTGGCAAGCAGTGGAGATGGTGAGTCCGCTGACATGGGCTTCTCGAAATGGCTTGGGGTCTTGAAAGGAAACAAAACAGGTTATTGACTCCTTCCATCTGTTCCTTATGAATATCGATTGAAGCTTATTGATGGTGAGGGTTGTGAGTGGGTAGATTGAAGATGCAGTTTTCAATTGTCATTAAGATTTCTATATGCTGGAATCGATTTCAGTGTCCTGATTTTGTTTGTTTTGATTAATTCTTTCAGTCATGAGTGGATCACTGGAAATCAACTTCGAGTTTTTCTTTATCAATTGGAAGTTTGAAAATAATCCGAGCTACTTATCTGTTCTATGATCGTATACTGTCTTATCAACTTTGGCAAAACAAAATAACTGCTTTTGCATTATGCTTAATCAAGATATATCCACAACAATCCACTGCTCGGAGAATTACTGCTCACAGTTGGCCAAACCGATTAAATTAACGAGACGTTTCTTGAATTGGATCAGAGAGAGACGCTTCTGACAAAAGAAAATTGGTGAGCAAATGGCATCCCACAACAAAGGGAACCCTCAAGCGGAACTACTGGATACCCTCCAAGTCAGAAGGAAAGCGCCTCCTCAAAGCCATTGCATCCTTGCTCTCTGATGATGACCATTTTAGAGATGCCACTTCCCACAAGGTAAAGGGTTTCTAGTGATCGAGCTGTTTAATGAATGGCATGACAGTTGAGTGGATCTGACTTGTGTTTGTTCAACACCATTAACATGCTCTGTTTCATGGTCCTTCGCTTATCTGTTTCATAGAAACTAATCCTCTATGGCGGTGCCTCTGCAGGGCTGTCAAATTAGAAGGGAGAGTGCACATGGAGAGAGCGTTTGCTGCAACAACGTGAGGGCCCTCTTCGATGAGCTCCCAACCCCACACCTCATCGTGGAAATCACTCCTTTTCCGGCAGGGCCTCTCTCAGAGAAGGATTACGTCAAAGCTGAGAAACTGGAGCGTATTCTTAGGTCGGGTCCTTCCATTTGAAATTAATGAATTTATGGTCATGTAAATACTAGTAATACGAGTCTGAGATGATGTTGTTGTTACCTTAAAAAGGTAGTACCTTGTTTTCGACCTTCCTTTGATACACTGTCAAGTACTATATATGATCTGATCCAAAGCAAGATAGTAGAGCTTAACTAAGACTTGTCTTCCAAGGGAGATAGTAGACCTCGTTGATGAAAAAATCGACATATAACATTGCACTAATTAAGATTGTTGTGATAACCACGGATTGGTGATTGCTGTCGGGATTGCTCCCTAGTCTCTTACCCCGACATGTCAAGTGTTTTGTTGGTTTCTGTTAGGGTTAATTATGAGCGGGTTGGACCGGTCTTGGAGGCAAGATCGAAATTTCGGTCTTGACTTCTGGAAGACTGAGACCGAGTTCAACCAAAAAAAACTGTCGTCGGTCTTGGTTGACTCATGCCGGCTTCGGTTTTGGACCGGTTTTTTTAGTAAAAAACAAATTGAACAGAACAATCGCTGATGGACGGCCATGGAAGAACATAACATAAATCCAATGTGTTCCATTTCAAGAACTCCATGGAAGAACAGAACACATCGAGGATCAGCTAAAATGGTGAAAGTAGAGACGAACGCACACCTGGAAGCCGAAGCAAATCGAGGATTGACTGACGGTGATTGACCGAAATTACACAACAAATCGAGGAAGCCCACCTTCTGCATCGCCTCCAGGCGGAAGGCCACCGAACCAGCTTTGCTTCACCATTTCTTGAAGATTGACGGGGGACAGGGGGAAGATGGCGAGGAGGAGGAAGGGGACGGGGAAGATGGCTAGGAGGAGGAAGAGGACGAGGGACAGTTGCTCGCCTTGGGTCACGATAACTTGAAGATGGACAGGGACAGGGGAAAGCTGTCTGGGAGGAGTAAGAGGACGGGGGGCTAGCTAGCTGGGAGGACACATGAGGAGTGGAGGATGGGAGCTACCTGCTTGCTCTCTTGCTTGGAGAGGAGGAGGACACAGGAGCACGAGGACGAGAGTTTTAATAAAAACCGGTCTGGTCTGGTTCTAGAATCCGAGCCCGAACCCGACATTGAATAAAAAAGCTCGTTCACTCGGCCTCAGTCTTCATCGAGTCGGTCTTGTCGGAAATTCGATTCAATCATATTTTTTTATAACCCCTAGTTTCTGTTCATGTCCATGCGGAATAAGTTATTATATATTATTGCATGGATATAGGTTAAATTTACGTGTTAGATTTAGATACCATCAACTTGGACCCGACATTAGTAGTAGTAGTAGTAGTATTATCGCTAGCAAATAATTAATATAGATGATCAGCTCGATTAGGGTTTGTGACATGGACGCCTGAGAATGTCTTGCAGATTAGGACATCTCCTTTTCCTACCCAACGTCTATTTCACAATCGTCTCCAGTCCCGTCACCCCTCCCTGAGTTACCGTGATAAGACGCAAATATTTAATTCAGCATTTAAGTAGTATTCAATATCGAGACCCTTGGCACCATTTCAGGACATCAAACTAAAGAGTGTAGATTGAGGCCAAAAAAACACACTAAAGAGTGTAGATCCATGCGTAAGCTTCGTATCGTTCTGAAATGCACATCGTAGAGTAGGGGCCGTGATAAATAACATACTTGATGTGAACAGGTGAACGCACTTAACAGCCTGACGAACAGTTGAATGGTGTGTGGACAATAATGCGGGTGAGGGGGCTCTCAATTTAATGCGTCTCTCATCTACCAATTATATATATATATATGTGTGCGTGTGTGTGTGTTTGTATATCTCCCTTATCTGTGTAGAGCATTCCTAACAATTAAGATGGTTAGGCGCCTCATGATTCCCGTTGTGATCTTCCTATCGGTGCTGCAAGTGGTGCGGTCGAGCACGGTTCATGACATCGATCAGGATCGAGCTGAGTGCACGGACCAGGTTCTTGGTATGGCAACTTGTCTTCCTTATGTGGGTGGGGATGCCAAGGCACCCACCATGGACTGCTGCACTGGACTGAAGCAGGTGCTGAGCAAGAGCCTCAAGTGTGTGTGCCTTTTGGTGAAGGACAGAAACGACCCGAGCCTCGGACTCAAGGTGAACAGCACACTCGCCCTCAGCCTTCCTCAGAAATGCAACTCGCCGGTTAACATCACCAAGTGCATCGGTCAGTCTCTTAACTCACTTTTCATTGTAAAGACAGGTGTGAAGAATATCATTCTCAGATTGTTTTCTGTTTGCTTCATCATCATGTACTGCTCTTAATTAATTACTAGATCTTCTGAAGCTGCCGGTGAGCTCTCCAGACGCGCAAATGTTCTTAACATTCGAGAAGAGCCTAGAGAGCAATAGCACGACTTCTGCAGCTGCACCGTCTGTCGCCAATTCCACCACCAGCTCATCAGGAGCAGCCGCTGCTGCTGTAAAGAGCGACGGCGGGAGAAGGCGGCTGTGGTTGTCTCTCCTCATCGTCACAATTACTTCTGGAGTAGTAACATGGAAAAATCTCCTTAATCCGTGAAAAAAAAGCCAACCCCATTATAGTAATGTCTTCCTTCCTTCGTCAAATTCCATTGAAACAAGTGGTCTTGTTCTTGGATTTCACTGAAGCAACATACAAATATACATATGTTTATATCGGTTGTTTCACTTTATAAACAGAGTTCAATTCTATAGATGATCTAAGTGCATATATATATGGGTAAGTTGAATGGATCTGGAATCAATGAAAGCACCGTCGTGCCCCATCCACCTTATTTCGTCACGGATGGTCTAACCATATGTCTGTCACGGGTTGGACATGACAACTCTCCCAACTTATTTCCATTCTACTTTTGATACCCAGAAAATACCCCACCTCACCTGTAAAGATGGATAAACTAGCTACGTGACAATATTAATAAGTGAGACGATATTTTGGTTGAGATGGGGTCGGAGGTACTCAAACAAAAACAGGGAAAAAGTTCGATGGGGAATCACCAACCCAAAGCCCACAGGTCTTACGGATTTTCATACTTGTTTCTTACTGTAAATACAAAATGAATGCAGGTTCAAACTTTAAAAAAAGGACGATCCACTCAAAGAGGATTATAATCTAACAACTACACGTTTAAATTTGAATTTTTTCAAAAACTATTCACTTTTCAAAAAATATTTGAAAAAGTGTATATCGAAATTTTTTTTTTAGAAAAGTATGCATACGCGCGACGCGCCTATTGAGTAGGCGCATCCCTAGGACGCGCCTATTCAGTAGGCGCGTCCTAGGGATGCGCCTATTCAGTAGGCGCGTCCTAGGGATGCGCCTATTGCAATAGGCGCATCCCAGGGGTGCGCCTACTGCAATAGGCGCACGCCAGGGGTGCGCCTACTGCGTAAATTTTTTTTTTTTCGCAAAAACACCGGTCTATCAGAAACCACGTTGATTTTAAGTCTGCTTATGGTTTTCCTCCTAAATAGAAATTGAGAGATAGTCTCACGCGTATTCATAGGTCCAAACTACAAATTTTCCAACTTGTTCTGAACAACAATGAAACAAAGTTGTTTATTCACAAGTTTCTGAATGAGACTTTTCTTCAGATGCTCACGCGTTGCTTTATCTCAGTATTCACAGGGTTTCCTCCAAATTTTCCAACTTGTTCTGAACAACAATGAAACAAAGTTGTTTATTCACAAGTTTCTGAATTAGACTTTTCTTCAGATACACTAGCTAGTTTGACATTTTCAGGAATTACTCCTGCAAAAGAGCTCTTTGGGGTTTCCACTGCCTTTTTCTTCGGCATCTGAAGTCTCTTGATTTTCTGCATAGTGTACTCGTTGATTTTAAGTCTGCTTATGGTTTTCCTCCTAAATAGAAATTGAAGTCTTTCATCACAAACTACTCTCTTTTTCGTAGGGTGATTCAGTTTGTTGTCATTGATATACCGCGCTATAATTGCTCCAACATCTTGCTGAGAGATCTAATCATGCGTCTCTACACCAACCGATTTGAGAAACTCGATGAGATTACTCGATCCCCATCTAACAAATTCCATTTTTCTTGATTGGTACTTCCTTTTTGGTTGTGAATGAGGTTAAATTCCGTCACATTGAACTGTCACGAAGATAATTGCAAAAGAGCTCTTTGGGGTTACTTTAGGTTCCTGTCCTAAATTTTCCAACTTGTTCTGAACAACAATGAAACAAAGTTGTTTATTCACAAGTTTCTGAATCTTCCGAATATCTTCTTTTGGCTCAAGATACTCCATCAAGCAATTATGTTTCTCTTCCAACTCAGGGCTACCATTCTTTTCCATCTCCATCTGGAAATGCAGAAGCTTTCGTACTTCTACAAAGCCACTCCTCCCTGCCTCTCTCCACAGATATCTCACTACATATCTATATCTTTCATTAATGAGACAGAAAAATCGAACAGGGTATAGGCTAACTAACAGCTGCAACACATTAGAGGCAGGCATGCTAGAAAGGTCCTGCAGCTGCAATCTTCCGAATATCTTGTAAAGCTTCTCCAATGACTATAGCTTTTTATCTGAGTTCAAGCCTGCTTATGGTTTTCCTCCTAAATAGAAATTGAGAGATACTTTCTCCAGTAAAGAAGAAAGGAAGTTCTAAGAAGAAATGGTTTTCCTCCTGAAAATGTCAAACTGGCTAGTGTATTTGAAGAAAAGTCTCATTTAGAAACTTGTGCATAAACAATCAATGTTTGACATCGCGGATGTTGTTCAGAACAAGTTGGAAAATCTAGGGCAGGAACCTAAAGTATTTAACTTCTGAGAACTTACTTTCTTCTTAATTGGAGAGACTATCTCTCAATTTCTATGTAGGAGGAAAACCGTATAAACAGGCTCAAAATCAGATGTTTTTCAAAAAGTAAGCATATAGTAGGAAAAAAAGCATACATGAAGGAATTTGGTGCGCGTAGAGGAATTTGGACTTGTGAATACTGGGATAAAGCAACGCGTGAAACAATCATCTCGGTGGTTTGTTAACAAATTGATTTTCTGTCTTCTTGATCCAAGACCCTTTTGTTAACAAATTGATCTTCTGTCCTCTTGATCCAAGACCCTTCCTAACCATTGGAAGGGGATCAGTTTTCTTCTGTCCTCACCGTACGACAGAAGATATTCGGAAGATTCAGAATCTCGTGAATAAACAACTTTGTTTCATTGTTGTTCAGAACAAGTTGGAAAATTTAGGACAGGAAACTAAGGTAACCCCAAAGAGCTCTTTTGCAGGAGTAATGCCTGATAATGTCAAACTACCTAGTGTATCTGAAGAAAAGTCTCATTCAGAAACTTGTGAATAAACAACTTTGTTTCATTGTTGTTCAGAACAAGTTGGAAAATTTGTAGTTTGGACCTATGAATACGCGTGAGACTATCTCTCAATTTCTATTTAGGAGGAAAACCATAAGCAGACTTAAAATCAACGTGGTTTCTGATAGACCGGTGTTTTTGCGAAAAAAAAAAAAAAATTTAGGCAGTAGGCGCACCCCTGGGATGCGCCTATTGCAATAGGCGCATCCCTAGGACGCGCCTACTGAGTAGGCGCATCCCAGGGACGCGCCTACTGAATAGGCGCATCCCTAGGACGCGCCTACTGAATAGGCGCGTCCTAGGGATGCGCCTATTCAGTAGGCGCGTCGCGCGTATGCATACTTTTCTAAAAAAAAAATTTCGATATACACTTTTTCAAATATTTTTTTTAAACTAAACAGTTTTTGAAAAAATTCTTTAAATTTGAATAAAAGTATAGATATTTCTCTCCATTTTTTATAATAATAAAAATCTTATGGAATTCAGATCTTCCAAAAGTTCTTTTAATTAACAAATAATAACATGTTATATAACAGAATAATTAATCATCATAAAGTTATCAGTTTTAGATACTAACTTGTTTGTTTGCAAAAATTAATAAAAAAATAGAAAATTTGGATTTTGTATTCTCATATTTGTTTCGCGAAAATTCGGAATAGTAATTTCTATACTTATTCCCATTTCTATAAGAATTCCGATTTCGTGAAATTTTAATTTTATGAAACAAAGATGGGATTACGAACCCGTATTAAACTATAAATTATTCCAAAAATACAAATAACACTTTAGGACACAAATATATTCCTCATCTTTATATATATATATATATATGTAACTAAGTAAACCCTACTGAATACTGATTCCATCTCTCTCTGTTCTCTCCTTCTGCGAAGCACAAAGTAATATATATACATCAATGGCGTCCGGAAGCATGTTCACCTCTGTGATGGCGTTTTTTCTGTTGGTGGGAGCATTGTCGTCATTGGTAATTTCCATGTCGGACCTGGACAAGGACAGGGAGGAGTGTGCTAACCAGCTGGTGGGTCTGTCCCCATGCTTGCCTTACGTCGGCGGTGAGTCCAAGGTTCCGACGATCGACTGCTGCAGTGGACTGAAAGAGATTCTGGATAAGAGCAGGAAATGCGTGTGCGTGCTGATCAGGGACAGGGACAACCCAAACATGGGACTGAAGATCAATGGCACGCTCACCCTTTCCCTCCCCGGCGCATGCCACGCACCCACCAACATCACCCAATGCATCGGTACTATTTACAATCGTATAGATTGATCTCTGATCTACATTTCATATTCATATTCATATTTTGTTTCAGATCTTCTGCATTTATCTCCCAACTCCACCGAAGCGAAGATATTCAAGGTGTCATCGCCTACGGCCCCCATTTCAACGAGTGACAACAGTGAGAGACACGGTACGAGGATCAACATGGGACTGGGATTGGAGATGATGTTCGCAGCAGTTGTATTATTATGTGGTTAAGTTAATCGATTAGGAGACTCTAGTCGAGCGAGTATCATGCCTTTATGTGACCAAAAAAAAAGAGGAGAAAGTATCATGCCTTTCACAATATATATATATAGGTTAAATACTAAGAAGTTACGTGGCTCGTTGCACCTTCGCCAAAGTTAAGGTAGTCCGTTTTAATTTTTTAAAGTTCGGGTATCTCGTTGCAAAACGTCTAAAGTTCACATAGATATTTGGTATTGGTATTTCACCTATATATATATGAGTTCCTTTGATTAGGCCGAATTATAGAAACGGTCCGAATCGTCTCCCATCTTGATGGGTTTAATAACTTTAATTTAATCTGTCTTTTTTTAATAAATAAATAATAATTGCTTATTTTAGTAACTAATTTATAAAAAAATATTATTTAAAAAATAATAATAAAACTACTAACTTGGAGTTGTTGTACCGCAATTTTGGACACCGTTTACTTTCATACACTATAGCAACTCTCTCCCAACATAGTTGATGACACACCACGAAACAACTTAGTCTTAGACATTACTGATTTCCTAGGTAGTACAGGTTTTAAAATAAGGATGAAAACATGATTTGAATTTAGATAATAAGAATTAAAATATTTTTGTTTGAATCAACATAAATTTATAAGTACTATATAAAAAACTATTTTATATTTTTTAAAATTAAAACTATACGTAAAAAGTTGAGAACTTATTTAGTTACACAATCTGAGTTGAATAACATAACCAATTTCCACCCTAAAACCAACGTAATGGATTGCAAATTTTTACGCGTATATAGGAAGTCCAGTAGAGGTAGGTAACTCTAATGATAGTAAATTGCCGCCGTCATATTTTACCACTTGATGGATCGTTCCTTTTAGACTTTTAGTTTGACGTTACTCTTGTCTTGTCGGTTAAAAATCAAGAGGCGTACAACTCCTCAACAACATTTTTGGACAACCCAGCCATGGCAGCTTCATCTCTCACCCTCCTCGCTCTCCTCTCCCTTATCGGAGTGGCCCTCTCATCGGATTCCGTCCACGACCTCCTCCCTAAGTACGGACTTCCGACGGGACTCCTTCCAGAGTCCGTCACGTCCTACACGCTCTCCAATGACGGACGATTCGTCGTTTATCTAGACGGACCCTGCTACATCCAATTCGATTACTTGGTCTATTACGAGCGCCAGATCACGGGGAAGCTCCAGTATGGATCGATCACGGAGCTCAAGGGGATCCAAGTCCAGAGGTTCCTGCTGTGGCTGGACGTGGACGAGATCCGCGTCGATTTGCCGCCAGCGGACAATATATATTTCCAGGTAGGGTTCGTGAATAAGAAGCTCGATGTGGATCAGTTCCAGACCGTGCACTCTTGCCGCAGCAAGAAGAGGGTCTCGGGGTCCTGTGGTGATTCCTGGAAACGATCCGTTGAGGTAATTCAACTGACTCTGGCTGGTTCCGTCAATTTTGAGGTTGGATTGTTGATTAATAATATTTGAATTTTGAAGTAATTTGACTGATGTTGCTGTAACTGAAAATCCATCATTCTATCTAATCTAAATGGATTGTAGGATAGAGAAAGAACAAGGGTTTACCAATTGTGAAGGTAGACTTTTGGGTTGCGCTGTATAACCTTACTCTTTGATAGCCTTCATTGAATCTGAATTCATATGTTCCTTATTTAGCATGGGGGCATGGGATTTGTAGAACTAATGTTATTTTTGTTGAATTATAAGTCATTTCATCAGGATGCTTCATGATTGAGTGATCATAAATTTCAATGCGCTTCTAACTTCCTGGGATATGACTCATAGCTGTTAGTATGCATCTTTAGAATCACACGCTATACCACATTTCGTTTTGAATGTTTGAGATGTACGATGAGTTGATTGAGTTCCTTATCGGAAGTAGATGAACTCAGAGGCGGAGACTTTTTAGATAGTTGGTTCCGTACCAAATCATACCCCTACTGTTCGTTGTATCTATAATCCATCGTAGATTGCAGAAAGTAATCTCATCTTTTTCTGTGGCAGCTCCCCGTTGGTGTTGGTGAAGTTGAGATGTTGATCACAGAGTAAGAGCTGTGTCCCAAAAAGGGGTTTCCGGCTTGCTCTATGGTTGAAGAGAAGATGGAAATGGTAGCTTAAATATGCAGCTATGCTCTAAAATATTAGGGACATAGTTCAATTTGGACACATCTATATCTACGCAACAACTATCTATGTATGTAAATTATGAATGAAAACCTAAGGAATGTATTGTAATCTGGTGATAAGTGATAACTATTCCACCGCCATACGAAATGTAGAATGTCTTTCCGTTATTCCAGTCACAGGTGATTGCTTATGCTTGAAAGCTAAGAATTATGATTCAGTGTTCGTCAATATATATGCACATGACTATTGATGCTTATGCTTATGTAGTTCTGTTAATTGGGGCTCCGGTTGTTCGTCCTGATTTCAATTTAATCCGACTCGAATCCCATTCCCACCCACAAATAAATTATAAATGTTTATCTACATAATCAGAGGACCACCACCACCAATCTAATTAATCCCAGTTTAATACCCACTAATCTAATTAATCAAATGCTAAGTTGTATACTTAAAATGATGTAGCTCTAGCTCTAGCTCTAGCTGTAGGGACTCTATAATCCAATGCTAAACACGTGAGAACAGTATTAATAATGTGGCGCTGTAAATTATGAACACGGACTACTACATGGATTTTATCAGTCAATTTTGTTAGACACTAACCTGGAATTTCCTCCAGAACTCGTGCCTCTTAGATAACGTCTTCCTTCCTCATATAGAGTAGTGTCCTGCAAAAGGAAAAACAATATCAGAGGAAACAGTAGGTGTATAACCTTCTTCTCCAACCAAAATGAACCAAGCTGCAAATGGAACAACAGTTGTCACAACTTGAGGACCTCTACAAATTCTAGCAACAGAGGTATGAATGATAAAACACAGAGAAGACGATAAGAGTCATTAGGAGGACAATGATATTGGAGGAGAATGAAGATATAAATGAGAAGGCATATGCTTTCATCAGGAACTTCAGAAGCCAACTATAAAGATCCAAAGGGATGACTTTTTCAAGCGGTTCCAGGAGAGGAGTGTAGCTCAAGTCATATTTTTCGGTTCCTTTTCTGGCATTGAGGTTCAAAATTGTTTGGTTGAGGAATGATAGCATCCAATAATTCTTATAGCGACTTCTACTGCAACTTGTTCTGGAAATTACCAAGAAGCTGCCATAACATAAAAAGACTGTACAATTAGTTCTTTCTTCCATACAAATCATCTCCACATCTTACCATCATCACAATTCAATGCAACATAACAGAAGTAAGAAAACATGACAAACCAAGATGGTACCACTCATCAATAATTGATCAATCCTGGGACAAGTAGCTTCTGTCTGATTTGAAAGTATTTAGTCTAAAGAACTAGTTTCTGCCCAGAAACAGAGTCTTCCACACCCAGTAAAGCCACATGAAACTTATCTACAGCTACAAGCAACTCTATCTAACTGAGCAATATTATACTAGTGTTTTAACTGTAGGATTTGGCAATATCAGGTGCATACGGAGATTCAAAAGCAAATGTATACATACCACTTAATATGCCATATCTGCATGATCTTTCATTAGGATCTGAGTTACCCAGAAAACTTAGGTGATGGCTAATGGAAGGGAACTCAGAATCTTCTCCATCGAACTAAATAAGTAGATCCATGAGACATGAAGATTAGATCACAGAATAAGTAATCTTATCTGATTGAGAAGGCAATTCCATGACAGATCTCAAAATTATTGGATCTCTGTACATTCAGCTGGATCAGCTACTAAAACTTTTACCTTCTCTGTTTTCTCTTAACTTCCACCAGTTACCTTCGGTTCTTTGATGTTTCCTTGAACTTGTGCCTCCTATGGAGACATCAGAACGCAGCCGTGAGGTATACAGTTCCTTTTCAAGCAAGATACACTCAAACATGGGATATCACGAAGAAATTGGTGGATGACAAACAAAGAGAAAATGATAAACAACAAAGAGCAGTAGTGGCTAGAATTCACAAATGAGAGATCAGATGCATCCATTAAGAACTTGTGCAATTTGCTGATGATGCAAAGACAAGATAGCCAAGGAGTGAAGCAGAAGATTTGATATTCAATTCAATGTGCGATGACAGACCAGCTTGCGTATGTAATACGCGTTGCTGGTACAAGATAGACAATTATATGTCGACGCTACCGACAACGATGAATTATTGTTAGTAACTTCTGATTTACGATTCTTCCAGATGACCTGGTCATTGTCACAAAAAAAAAAGACAACTATCTAAGAAAATAGCACAGGTCTTAACGAGTTGTTCAAGTTTTCCCCTCCTCTGTCAGCTAAATTTAAACCATTCTTCCAGATGAGCTCAATTCTGTGTATCTTCATGAATGCATCCGACGCAGTTACTGCATATCATTTTGTCTTAAATCATACAATCTTCAACGTTTATTGAAGAGACACCATCCGATAAATTCTACACTAATGTGCTAAGATGTCGAGAGAAATGAGCCATGTAGTAGAGCCCAGTACTGAGATCAAATTCTAATAGCTTCTACTAGCTAACTGCGGATCAGGTCACACAATAAATTAATGAAATACGTCCAGGATGCTTTGGTGCTACAAACTAAAGTAAGAGCAAACAAGAGAATCGATAGCTACTTACATACTCAGTTGACGTCTGAATCTTGATCGATCACTAGGCACTACTGCTGGAAGCCCAAATCTGCCGTCCATGCAATACTGATATGCCATACCAGCAAAATTTAAGAAAAACTACCATGGAAGTTCAGAGAAAACTGAAAAGAGAGTTAAAGAAATTATCAAGCGTCGTGTCAAGCAAGCCAGGAGAGTAAGCATAACTGAAATGCACGTTCGCTACCCGAAACGACGAGAATCTGCAGCCATTATCGCCGTGAACATGAGAGAGAAAGAGAGAGGGAATGATATCGATCTCTCCCCTTCCCTCCATTCCAGTTTCTTCCTAAAGCTTCATAAACTCGTGTACTCCGTTGCGATTTGCATCTATCAGTACTAGCGATTTGATAAGATTACCTTTCCTATTGTTATTATCTATTTTATCTCTCCGACCCCATAAGACGATTCCCAAGTAAAAGTTGTGTTTCTGTTATTTTCAGTGAGAAAAGCGTCAGTTAAAGAAGAAGCCATACATAGTTCAATTCCTACAATTACAAAAAGGACAAGGACTATGATACCATTCTTTTTCTTTCTTTCCAAAGCAAACTCAAAACCCCCAAAGCAAAAATGGGCTCGTGAAGAATCACCTACGCAAAACGACGGACCATTTCCTCCCCACACATCCCGAAACCCACATCGACTGGGAGCTTAGCTCACTGACCCCGCAATGATATCCCCTCCCTTCCCTCTTCCTTCCCACTTGAACAGTACAGTTCAACTAGTGCTGCAAACAATCCTCTAAATAGAGACCACTGATGAAAAAAGAGCAAAATACCAAAAATATAAACTTAGTAGAGCGAGTCAACCATCGCTTTAATCCCATGCACTGGTTACTCCGGCATTGTAGCCCCCTCCTCCATAGCCACCACCACCAGAAGCTCCACCATTGCTTCCACCATAGTAATCTGAACCACTGCCACCTCCTCTACTAAAGGATTCTTCCCTTCTGAAATCTCGACCACCAAATCTGCCACCACCAGATCTCCGATTCCTTCCCCCACCACCATAGGAGGACCTAGCAGCATATCTCGAAAGCCATGCTGGCACTTCTTGATTTGCTTCCTGCATCAGCTCTGCCAATGATCTTGCCAATGAGGAGTTGTTCTCATTGAAGAAGGCAGTGGCCAATCCCGATTTCCCTGCACGCCCCGTTCTACCAATCCTGTGGACATAGTCATCGATGTCATTGGGGAGGTCAAAGTTGATCACGTGGGACACGTGAGGGATGTCAAGGCCACGAGCTGCAACGTCAGTTGCAACCAAGATCGGGGTCCTGCCACTCTTAAATGATCTCAGGGCTGACTCCCTTTCCTACAGAAGCAGAGAGATTTGTTATACCACTAATCACGATAGCAGCTTGGTTAATTTACTGAAACCACGGGTTTAGAAAACCACCTGTTGTGATCTGTCCCCGTGGATAGATGTTGCTGGGAAACCATTAGTGCACAACCAATTTTCCAGTGAATCAGCTCCCTTCTTCGTCTCAACAAAAACCAATGTCAGAGCTTGCTGCAAATAGAATGGTGTTATGTCAAAAGGGCATCTACACAAGCTTATTTATATATTTCAAAACAAGAATTAACTATTCAAACAACAATGTCAAAACCTAAGCATCAACAGTAAAACTAACACAATAACGAAATGGCTTAAACAGCACTTACCTTGGGCTGAACACCATTTTCCCTCTGTGCATACAGAAGATCCATGAGGTAACTTCGCTTGTCTGGATCATGAACATATTCAACTCTTTGGGCAATAAGATCAGTGCTAGATCCAACTCTTCCAACAGCAAGAAAGATATAACTGGCAAGGAAGTCAGAGGCCAATCTCTGCACGTGAAAAGTCAAAGATAACATGAATCCTATGTGGCACAAAACAAGTTAATAGACTATATATGCATTGCAGACTGTAACAATTTCAGGTTTATTCTCAATACATAAATCAATCATGCTAAGGATTCAAATCCTGTTTCATCCTTTTCCGGTTTTCCCTATCCACACACATTAACTAACTAAATGCATTTTTCCCTAATCTTTTCGACTGTCATTGAAAAAGCTCAAGTCAACCAACCATGCATGCATCTTAGCCCAATTGAGGGAGCTGTACATAAAAGAGCAACATAATAAACAAGCATTGGGATTACTTAAGGACTCAACTAACTCAAGCTGACCCTACCAAAGCGAATCGAAATGGAATAACTCCTAATTTATGAAAACATGGACCAAGAGAGAGACAGACAGAAGTAAGACGGATACTTAAGAATTCTGCAGATTAAATCAGAAAAACAATAAATTCCTATAGCAGAATATCGTATTCTTAAGTTCTTGATTTAAGAAAGATGGAATGTATCTGGTGGAAAGATGAAAGGTAGATATATTCTTAAGCATCCAGAAAATTATAACCCAATAAATGAAAAAGGAAAAATCCATAGTTCACCAACATCTGTACCTAAACTATAGATAAATAATTCTAAACAAAAAGAAATACCTGTATCTCTTTTGGGAAAGTTGCACTAAACAACATTGTTTGTCTTTCACCAGGAGGTGGCATATCCATTTGTTCCACAATTTTCCTAATTTGAGGTTCAAATCCCATATCCAGCATCCTATCTGCCTCATCGAGTGTCAAATACCTGATCATCTGTAGTGATACTCTAGCCCTCTCCAGCATATCTACCAATCTTCCAGGAGTGGCAACGAGAATATCCACACCTCTTTCCAATTCTCGTAACTAGCAAAACATGGAGATTTGGTCAGGGTCAAACCAAGTGCGTGACAAACAAACTTTCCATTTATTCATGCGGAAGCAATATATAGCATGCTTAAAAAGTAACCTAAATCAAAGTAGGAAGCACAGCATGTGATATATGCTCAGCCTCATTACATACGTAAAACCACATCTTTAAGAGAAAGTCAATTGTAACAGTTATCCACACAAATATAATATGGATAGGTTCAAACCTGCTGGTTTATTGGCGCTCCTCCATATGCAACAACCACTCTGACCCCAGTTTGGTAGGCAAATTTCTTAGCTTCATCATGTATCTGAAATTTCATATAAGGTTATTTTCACATAGAACGTAAAAGCAAAAGTAATAATACAACCTGAATCAACTAGATAAACAGAACTTACTTGCATTGAGAGCTCTCTTGTTGGAGAGAGGATAAGAGCAAGGGGGTAAACGGTGCGGGCACCTCGATGCGGTCTCTGAGGCTGGGCTCCCTTCATAATTCCACTGATAATGGGGAAGCAAAAGGCAGCAGTCTTCCCTGACCCAGTCTGTGCACATGCCATCAGATCCCGTCCGGACAAGGATATGGGTATGGAATACCTCTGAACTGGTGTTGGCTTCACATACTTGCATCTCTTAATATTCTGGTTAAGTGCATCCCCAAGATCAATTTCAGCAAAGGTATTGACAGGCAGCGGGACATTTTCCCCACTAGTCTCCACAGGGATATCTTCATATGCATCAAAGTTGATGCCAGAATTCTCTTGCTCACCTAATGCCTCCTCAGTCTCTGCGTCATCATCCTTAAAAGGATTTACTTCTCTGTCTCTTGATCCACCCCAACTCCCGGGTCTTGACCCCCAACCACCTTGGCTGCTGTCACCACTGCCATAACCTGGTCTACTATAATCATTTTTGGGGGCTCCCCAGCGTCCCCCACCACGATCTGAACCAGTTACAGGACCATTATTTGCAGATGTGGGTGCTGGTGGGTCTAAGGAGACAGGACGAATGCGAAGATGAGGAGGGACGTAAGCACTTCGAGAGGGAGCAGTGTTACCAACAGAGGTTCCAGATTCTACATTCTCAGCTGCGGAATTCGCAGCCAAATCTGCCCATGAAGCTCGCATATCGCGGTCAGTCACTCTCTTCCTCGAATTATGGTCAACTCTGAGTATTTTGGCTGCCGACAAGAACAAAACAAGCTTCTACCTTTGAAATTGAAGCCTATAACCTGAAAAAGAATGCAAATCGCGTAAAATCCTCCCCGCAAGAAGAATCTAAGCAGGATATAATAGTGCAGCTGCAATGCAATCTGGGAAAATCGAAATTTTCGACAGAGAAGATAAAGCCGACCGTCCTGTGCAATCAAAACTTGAACACAAAAGCGCAAAAGGAGAATCGCACGCTATCAGATTTGGAAATATAGCACGGCGTAGGAAATGCAATACTTAAACAACAAGCTTGCAAAGCTACCGAAAAATCCAACAAAGACAATGATAGCAGAAAGAGTTAAGCTTGGCCTGAGCCTCACAACAGAACCACGCCACGTGGTGGTGGTTGAGATAAAAAGATGTCGATATGGAGAGACCTGTGGGGCAACGACGACGTTGAAAACCCTAGTACTGCGGAGAAGATAATGTATATGTTGTGCGAGGAAGGAAGAGTAGATTGATGAAGATCCGATGATAGAGAAACCCTAACAACGTTGGGACGCAGACAAACTAAAATATCTCACCAACTTTTGATCTCTCAAAAATAAGGGGTCTCCGCTCTCTCTCTAAGCTTTCCTCTCATTGACTATATGTGGCTTTTTTCTTTTTCAGTCTCCTGCTGCCTGATAATCAATCCTAACTTAAAAATTAAAATACAAAAAATAGTTTTTGTATAATATTTGAAGATATTTTCTCATTTTTCACATATAAAAAGTAAATTAAAGATTACATATTATGGAGATATATATATATATATAAAAGCCTGTCAATGGAATGGACAAGGCCCAAATGCGTATTGGCCCAAAAGGCTTTTTCCAGTGGTCGTGATTATTACTCGCTCAAATTCTGAGACGAATTAATTTCGAGCTCAATTTAAAATATAGTTTTAGATACAGTCTAATTTGACTAGTTGAACTGAGTTTAAGCTAAACGCTACTGGTGAAAAACGATGTTTTCAAAAATTATGTCAATATTGAAAAATTAGATTAGATTATATATGTCACATCGTTCGTCAATATTTTAAAAAAAAAATCAAGCTTAGTTTTCTTCTTTTTAATTAAAATATATATGAATAATTATGAATTTTAATATTTTCTATTCACAAATCTATATTTGTAGGTTTTAGTGCTATAATACAAAATTAATTCATTAGGTTTTTATTAATTTTAATATATTAAAAAATTTAATTAAAAATAATAAATTACACAAATTTATTTATGAGTAATTGAGTATGTCTAAAATATAAAATTGATCATACGAACCAAAATTATAATTATCTTTACTGATTTTTAAATATATATTTTATTTTATATGTTCATAATTAGTAAACAACATAGGTAATAATTACTATCAAAGTAGAATAGTTAAAATTATTAAAATACATATATTTAATTTAATATTCGTTAAAAATACACGATGATAATAAAGAATATAAAAATTAAGTTGAAAAGAATGTCTTATCAATATATTAGTAACTATTTATACAAATTTTAATATATATTATAAATATATTTAAATTAAAATATATATTATAAATATATTTAAATTAAAATAATTATATAACATTTCATAGATAAATACATAATGAATACCTATATATATTTTTGTCAGAAGAAATACCACTATATTTATACAAAAATTTAACTAGATCACAAAGTATGTTGAACTTAACTATAAAACATAATAAAAATCAATTAATTTATTTTTGAAAAAACACTAAATAACATATAAAACTTTAAATATAAAAGTAATATGTAAAAATACAAATTTATTATTACCATGTCAAAATTTATTTTAAATTAACACATAATATCATAATTAATAAATACAAATATTCAAACAAAAATTATTTTTTAATGTATTATGATATGTAATGCTCGAATATTTATTACATGTGTGTCTCAAATTTCAGATAACTTCAATTACCTTTAACATAAAAATATATTTATTAATTAATTGTTTTGTTAGTGCTAAAACTTTCAAACTCAATATAATAGTCATGATGAATATAAAATTATATTTTTATTATTAAGAAAAATTATACATAAAAAATCTATAATTGATATTTCATAACTAATATATATAGTTATTTTATAAATTTAATATTTATATTATTATAAAATATAATTTAAAGTAAATAAAATAAAATATATTTAATTTACTGCGATAGCTATAAATAATGTAATTGCCATTTGCCATAATATCTCATTATTATTAATTAGTGAATTAATAATTGTTTTTACATTTTATTTTGGAGTAATTTTGAGGAAAAAGAAAAAGGCAGAAAAAGCCAAGAGGGACTTCGCGGTTCACACATTGATTTCTCCACCCTTGTCTGTGAAAAATCAGGGAGCTCGAATCCTCAAGAGACGTGAAATCTCGTCGCCATTAAAGTAGTCGAGCTCCAGGTGTAGTATTGAAGGTGTTTCGTGATAAGAGAGCTGTAGCAGAAGAAGATGAACGTGGATTCTGCCTCTTCCAATTCAAATGGCAACTTGGACGAGCAGATTGCCCAGCTAATGCAATGTAAACCGTTGTCCGAACCCGAGGTATTATTATCTGCTGCTTTCTCTAGCTTACGCGCTGGTTTGTGGTTAATTTGATGGTTCAGGACAGTTTCGGCGACTCTGCGAAAAACTATGTGGATCAGAATATGTCTTCTCGATCGGTATACTCTTGAATCGCGGAATCGGTGGTTATTGTCTTAGCCTATTTGATTGTTTGGCTTTTTAATATGCCAAACTAATTCTATCCAGCTGATCTGCTCTTTAGATATCTAGATATCTTTGTCTGATGGTGGTTTCAGATCCATTGATGTCATTGCTAAGAATTATTGAATTGATTGACGCAATGGTTTTGGTTGCTCTTTATCTGTATGAGCTGTTTTGAAGTGGATCTGGAAGTTGCTGTAATTTCCAAAATATTTAAGTAACAAGCAATTATTCCAGCAAGTTTTATATGTGATTGCTCTCAAATCTATACCCACAACATATCTCAATAATTGGTGGAGAAAATGTTGATGGCAGCTCTCTGATTCTTTAGCTTGTAGAGCATCTGCTTTTGTTTCAAGCTTATATTTCTTCTTTCATCCCACTTTTACGTGGGTGGCAACATTTTTGTTGATACCTGATGGTTGATACACGCTCTCTGTCAAGGTGAGGACGCTCTGTGAAAAGGCTAAGGAGATCTTAATGGTGGAAAGCAATGTCCAGGTATAACTGTTTCTTCTGTCATTGAGACACTCTTTAGATCGCTTCTGCTTAGAAACAAAAAATTAATACTTCCTCTAATTGGATTTCGTATCAATACACAATGCATTTATATTTTATCCTAGGTTTGGTGATAATTCATAATTCTACTACCTTTGTAGTTTTATCTTGTATATACAGGAGATGAAAGTCCGTGTTTACAAGTGCACTCTTTTTATTGCAATCAAATTTTTGGTGCCTAAATTTTATATTTTTATGAATTTCCTTCTATATGCTGCAATCGCATGTTTACTAATGAATTATAGGTGATGTGAACCATAATTTGTTTTTCTATTTTGTATACTGCAGCCAGTAAAAAGTCCTGTTACTATATGCGGTGATATCCATGGTCAGTTTCATGATCTCGCTGAGCTTTTTCGTATTGGAGGCAAGGTATTTATTATTCTTAGAGCTAGAGCATTCCATAATTCATATGCTACTTTTGTGTTTTTAGTATCATCTAATTATGTCTCTCTTGCTTGAAGTGATATGTATTATGACTGAACAGCATTGCAATGTGGATGAGTTTGGGTTGTTGTATTTGGCACTTGTGCACCTAGGTTATATGTCAGAACATTATTAAGTTAGTTTCTGGTATATATCTTCACTCATTTATTATGAAATGATTAATAGCCGAGCTAGTACAGACTGTACAGTAGTGTTTGGATGCAATCAAACTTGATAATACACACTCAGTTGATGACGCTGCTTGAGTGCAACTGGGATGTATCTAATTACGTGCCTTCAAATAATATCCAAGCATATCAAGAAGTGATAGTGCGACTTAAGGAATCACATCCCTGCGTTTGTCATTTTCAGTATTCAGGAGGTGGAAATTATTAGAAATAATAGTTTAAGTTTGTAATTCCAAGCCATATGGTAGAAGACTGTTCACTCTCTTTGTTTGATAAGATAAAATCTTCTTCTGCAGAAGTTCAAGTATAAAAAAGCTTGTTGTATACAATTAACTTTTATTTCATTTCTACAATTGAAAGTTTGCATCTATAAGCGTTTTTGTATAGGGGCTTGATATAAGAAGATAAGAATGAACGACCACTTTTCTTCTCCTTGAAGCTTATGTTCTTATGGACAATTTTTTTACTGTAGTTTAATACTGGCTAACTTATGAATAATTTGATACTTCGCATGATAGCATTTAGTTGTGTGGTTAACTAGACGAATCTTCCTTTTATTGCATCTAGGCTGTGACTATATCTTGGTCTAAGATGTATAAATTCTACTTTTTGCTGCTTGCTTCAGAGAATTGGGTCATTAAACAGAAGAGAGAGCTCTTATATTCATTTGTGTTTGCAGTGTCCAGATACGAACTACTTGTTTATGGGAGATTATGTTGATCGGGGATATTATTCAGTTGAAACGGTTACAGTAAGTCGCTGCATCCCTCTTATAACAGATACATTGAAAATGAACTATGCCGATGGAATTTAATCTCAAACTACAGTACTCCATATGATAAACACCGTTCCAGATCATCTTAGAAAAATTAACTCCATTGAAGCTATGATGGGTCAATATTCAGGTTAAACAATGTATTTGTGATTTTTTTTTTCTTGATTTTAATGACAAATATATTATTTAGAGCAGTATATCAGATTGAAATCCAAAACCAAGTTGGAGACTGTCTTGTAATATTCAGATATCAGTTGTTAAATTATCTGTGAATTGCAGTAGTGGAAGAGAATATTCTAGGGATGTATATATGATTTAGCATTATTTCAGCTGCTGGTATCACTAAAAGTGCGCTATCCGCAACGGATTACTATTCTAAGAGGAAATCATGAAAGTCGGCAGGTACAATATGTAGTTCTTTTGTTTCAGAGATTGTTGGCTGTAATTGATCTTATGTTAACTTACCCTTTTGCTTTTTGGTTGTTCTTTACAGATTACTCAAGTTTACGGCTTTTATGATGAATGCCTTAGGAAGTAAGTCTCTTTGAGTCTTTTTTTTTTTTTTCCTTCTGTTACAATGTTTTTTTCCATCTCAGTTTTAAGGTCAACTTCTGCTAAATGTTTTGCTTCTTTGTCGTTAGCTGAAATCTTTTATATAATTATAACTTGCTGTACATAATGATTTTCTGTGCAGGTACGGCAATGCAAGTGTTTGGAAGATTTTCACAGACCTTTTTGACTATTTTCCTCTTACAGCACTGGTTAGTACAACTTGTCAGCTCAACTATCATGGAGATTTTCATGTTTTCCAGAATAAGTTGGCCGGACAAACAATGGGGGGGTTGGTTGACTATTCTGACTATTCCTTTCATTTTGAAGGTCGAATCAGAAATATTTTGCCTACATGGTGGTTTGTCGCCATCTGTCGAAACATTAGACAACATACGCAATTTTGACAGGGTGCAAGAGGTTCCTCATGAAGGGCCCATGTGTGATCTATTGTGGTCCGACCCTGATGATCGCTGTGGTTGGGGTATCTCACCAAGAGGGGCTGGATATACATTTGGCCAGGTCTGTTTTGTTTTTCTTCTGTACTCTTGTTTTTGTAGATGGGGTGACTTGAGTAATATTTCATCTTATCACACATTTTTGCCTATTTTTCACAGGATATATCTGAGCAGTTCCATCATACCAATGGTTTGAAACTGATTGCTAGAGCTCATCAGTTGGTTATGGAAGGATATAACTGGAGCCATGTACCTTACCATTTCACCTTCTCTTACAATTCACTTTAGGTTGAGTTCATTAGGTGAATTCTTCTTTTACCCTTTCTTGCAGGAACAAAAAGTGGTGACTATATTTAGTGCACCGAACTATTGTTACCGCTGTGGAAACATGGCCTCTATCCTCGAAGTAGATGACTGCAATGGACACTCCTTCATACAGGTCTCTCTCTCTCTACTGCTAAATGCTAAAACAAATGCAAGGCATCTTTGATATATTGAAGCTATTGTAATATTTTTTTATTTTTTTCTAGTTCGATCCGGCTCCAAGGAGAGGAGAGCCGGACGTGACACGAAGGACCCCTGATTACTTCCTCTGAACAGCTATGAGTGGTGCCTACTTTATTACTTCTTCTCAGTTATCCTTAGTCCCGACTTTCGTGATCTGAGATCTGTACTTTGGTGGTGTGCCGTGTATGACAAAGACTGATACTTGTCTAGATGGTAAAATCTTTGAGAAGATAGGAGAAGAATTGGTCTATCTGGCATTTCATGGCAAGGTGGTGTGCTATCATAGTCATGCTTGGTTGTTCTATCTATATTCAGTTGGTAATTGTAATGTGATTCTAGTTACTACTGCTACCGAAGAGGACAGTGATGATCATTAATTTCTCTAATGATTTAAATTTCCTTGCTCAAACTTCTGGCCTTGTGTACTAGCATTGTGTTTGGTAATGCTGAGTTTATGTTTCATTATACAGATATTGGCAGGAGTCACAAATGTACTTTGACATACTTTTACAGAATACAAGGGAACGATGTTGCAGCTAGCATAGCAGGCAACTAACCGTATTCCAAAATTGAATCATAAAGATGCAGAGAAGGCCCTAGTGAAAGCCAAAGGCAGCATGAGAAACTTCTCAGTCCTTCCTACATAAGCTCTCCTGGTCAAGTTATCGTAGTCGTTCTCCTCGATCGCATCAAGGATCTTCCGGTATAGCATCAGCGACGACCAAACCTGCAAGTGAATACGCAACTAAGGTCACTCAACAAACTCATTTGCCTAAGTTATGTATTTTCGGTGTGATGAGTACCGGCCAGCGGCTATCCTTGTCGAGATGAGAAGCTCCTTCTTCTGCCATGTTAAAGTAGAACCTCGCCCTTGCAATCTGGTGTCTCGTGAACTCTCTCCACCCTTCGGTTACCTCCCCCGAGAATACATCCTTGTCGCTCAATCCAAACTGTTTGAGTTCATCTTGTGGGAGATAAACCCTACCCCGCATTGCACTGGAAACAATCACCACCAACATGTCAATAGTTGTAACCAATAGATGAACTGAACCATCATACTTGACGGACACGTTAAGGTTCTTACTCTTCTCCAACATCTCTGAGGATGTTTGTGAGCTGATTCCCGATTCCAAGGGAAAGCGCTGCATTGTATACACTCTGCGAAGGAAGGATGGATTCCGGGGAAATCCCCATCACTGGAACGCTCATCACCCCGACTGTTCCTGCAACGTAGTAGCAGTACAAGTAAAGTTCCTCGAAATTCTCATATCGAGACTTTCTCGTGTCCATTCTCATGCCCTCGATCATATCCCTGAAAGGCTACAAACAATCAAAGAAGACGAAGAAGAATGAAAAATCAGTGCCAAAAATTCATCAATGACAACATATGAAGATAATGAAGTTGATTATATCTGGAAAACTAGTATCTATGTTGCATTAAGACTAATTACCTTAATATCTAAAGGGAACTTGAAAACAGTATCTGTAAGTGCGGCATCGAGCAAATCGTAGGGTCGACCGTCGAATATGTCTTCCAGACGTTCTTCCCACCGATCGAGCACTGAAGAACTCATATAGGTTGCGTTTGGGCCGTCCACCAATTCATCAGTCCTCCTACACCAAACTGCATAATATATACAGTTGAGCATCCTGGTTCATTGATGCTGTTAAATAATTTATGATATCTTCTTCGTCCTTACCATATATGGCCCAGATTGCCTTCTGTCTTTCCTCCGTCATAAGCAAAGTTCCTGCACCGTGATCGACCATTTACGAGAATGTTCCCCATCATCGATAGATAACAAGTACGATGATTCATACTTACCTAGATAGAATGTCTTTGCGTATTCCGCACAAAGCTTCCGACAGTTTTCATACGACTCCTCTAGGAAAGAAGGATGGAACCGTGGTTGTCTCCTGCAGAAACCCCGATTTCTTAACTGAAAGATACAAAATATACAAACTGTTTGATTACCAAATCACCCATTAATTGCTTACTCGCAAGCACCGCCGTGATCAACAGCAGATTTCGACTGCTTCTTCACGATATCTACCAAGTTGAGAGGAATCCCTTGATCAGTTGACATCAGCTGAGGGATGACTTGGAGACTCGTTTTTCTAGAAGGCGCCACCGTAGCCTGCGCTCTTGGCACAGACGACGCCAACTTTGGGGGATGAAGCTGAGCGACGTTCAATCTAGCGCATGGAGACCATGTTGAACACATTTTGCAGGATATTCCGATCGAGGGTCTGCAACTCAGTTCTTAAAAGCAGACAGGATCCGAGAATATATATATATGTGAGGTTCTCGTGGTCAGAAGACGGCATGCAGGATCCTTTCATGTCGAAAAGAGAATATATCGATATTAGGCTCTCGAGTGTGTAAATTTCAATGTCGATCGGCAAAGATTCCTTGTTTGTCTTGTTTCCACTTCCATTCCCGAGGTTGATTGGTGAATCATTGTCTGGTTGCGTTGTTCTTGGGACAAGAATCTTGAGGAGAGGAGATGCCTTCACCAAGTTGAGGTTTATTAAGTAGTAAACTTTCAGTGAATAAATAAATATATGTATTAATTAAACACCAACAACATAGCACGATTTCCACTGCTCAAATTATAGCCACTATATTGCATCTTGATGCTACTTGCAGTACCATTCATATTGGGTTGAGTGAGCAATGTATGTCTGCTCAATCTCTCACTTATCCACAAAGTACAATTATTTACGTAACACGACACGAACACACGCAAAAAATATTATGTTTGTAAAAATATATAACATAACGATAATATAAAGTATTTTCGTGTATCGTATTCATATTTAGGTATCAAAACACGTCACATACGATAAAATTATATTTTTTTGCCAACTATAAAGTTGGATTTGAAAGTTTTTTTAAATATATTTTTTAAACATGTCTTGTTTAATAACTTTTAAAAGTATAATTTATATATTTTATTTTTAGAGTTTATCAATTCTACACTTATAAATAATTCTTAGTATGAACAATTCGTTATTTTGATATTTCATCATAATTAAATTTCGCATGTGAACATATAACTGATTAACTTAACACAACACGATAACGTGACATAAACATGCATGAAAAATTGTGTGTCGTGTTCGTGTTGAGAAACATGGCACGATAAGCTTATTCTGCATGTTTGTGTTTATTGGTGAGTGTCACACGATAAATGTATTGATACGCGCGATAACACACAATTTGTTACCAGTACACAAAGCCAGGCATTATAAGCTTATTAATTAATACCCCAACTTTAGATATTTGTCTTATCTTATCGAACCTTAATCATCCATCTAATCAACTATGCGTATGCTTTCATCGTACGGGCATATCTAAACGTTTTTTCAATGACGGGTCGGTATTCAAAAATATGAAACTTACGGTGCGTTTGTTTGACGGAATTCGGAATTCGGAATACGGAATACGGAATAGGAATTGGGAATACGGAATAGAAGTAAGAATATGAAGTTGTTTTTTTGGTGAAATTGAATAGAACGGAATAAGGAATTCTGTTGTTTCTTTGGTGGAATTGTGTATGGAATAGGAATGGAATGTGGTAAAATGACATATTTGCCCCTCTTTGTATATGTATAGTATATAATAAAAATAATTTGTATTAATTAATTCTAAAACTTAAAAATATTAAAAACGTTTATTTAAATTTTAAAAAAAATTAAAAAACGAAATTTTTATTTATTTAATTTTTTTAAAAAGACCAATTTATTAATTTTATTTAAAAAAATAAAGAATGTAAAATTTCTTAAACAATCAATTGATTACATAACATTAACAATTGATCCAGAAATGGATCTGTCAAATTGAATGCTGGTTTCGTTCAAATTGAAATGCATCATCGTCTGTAGCAGAGCCTATACAGAACAATCACCATTGTATTATTCACATGCTGATACAAATAAATAAACTTCAGAGGATTATAAGAATCAAATGATTCAGACCCAAGGTAACATACATGGACATGAAATGAAAAATTGAGCACATATTGATGTTGCAGTATACACATTATGGAACACTTTGGAAGATTGCTGGATCAATTCGGGAAGCACCTGCAGCCAGCAACAAGAGAGTTGCAGGAGATAGCATGACAACCATTGCAGAGAAGCCCGAATAAGTTGAGTTCACAAATTTCTATCTTATAAGTATGGAAAACAAAAACAACAGCAATACATAACTTGTAGATCTGGTGCCATGTATTTACTACTGTTATAACTAATGATTCGTTCATGAAGCTAGAAGATTGTACTGACATGTTAGATCCTAAATCAAATGAGCATTGATATATACCTCTTTCAATTTGCTCATAGGGTATGCCTTGTCAGCCTTGAAAGTCTCCAATGCAGCATCAACTCCAGCAATTTGACCTTGCCAAAGAACATCCTGAAAATATGATAATACAACGTAGTGCGTCTCAGTTTCCCACCCAGAAGGTAAAAATCTCAATGGATCACAAGATTAATTAGAGAAACATATTGTTTTGGGTTTAATTAGTTCAAGAATAAACATCACCTACAGAAGTGCACCATACAAGTCTAAGCATACCTGGGGCTTAGCTTCAGGCATGAACATGCACAAACCCAACTCCGGTGGAACCCTAATCGCAGATGAAAATGACAGAACTCCAACCCTAATCGCAGACAGAATCAGAAAGAATCGAAAGCAAGAATCGATGTTTAAAGCAAGAATGGAAATGCGACAAACCGTTCGGTGGAATTGAAGACGACTCCGACAAATCGTCGGTGAAATCTCGAAGACGATGCTGCGCAGGGGAGTAATGAAGACGATGCTGCGCAGGGGAGTAATGAAGACGATGCTGCAGAGTAATGAAGGCGATGGCAGTTTCGTAAATACGTCAAAAGCAAGAGGGCAATTCAGTCATTTGGGGTCGGAATCCGGATTCCGACCCGTGTGGGCTTAGGGAATCCGAGGTTTTTACCCGGATTCCCTAAGCCCGGACCGCTCGGATTCCCTAAGCCACAGAATAGAGAATTCTGTGAAACGAACAAGGTCTTATGTATTCCATAAGCCCAATTCCGGGCCTAATCCACCAAACGAACGGGCCATTAAAGAATTATTGGAGTGGCATTAATTAGGAATACATCATGCACATATGATTGATTATCCATGTTGATGATTATTGGATATAGTGTAAACATTGGGGGGCATGCGTTGTGTAATCTTATCTCCATTTCGCTCATAATAAAATAAAGTTACTCAACAGTTAAGATAATTATCTTATAAACAATAAACTTATTTATGTTCGACTTGCTTTAAATACATTATATTTTTCAACTTAAAATCTGCATTTCTTGGTGTCGAGCAAAGGGAGGTAACATATTTAAAAGTTTTGAAGGGTTTTGTTGACATGTTTAAAAGTTTTATGTTTTTTTGCATTTTCAAAATATATTGTATTTAGTTTGGATAAAAAATCTGACGGAAGTTGTAAATTCGATTGATGACCAATTATGAATGAACAAAATATTCATTGTTTAAACATTAGGCGGAAAAACTTGATTTTGACTAAAATGTTAGAGAGCAGTGGTGTTTAATCCTTCTTTAAATTAAGTGTATTTGTCATGTTCGCACTAACCATCATATCCTTCCACCCATATATATATATTTTTTTTTAAAATTGTGACTATAGTTAAGTTGAACATCAGTCCAACAAAAATCGAAATTACATGTTTTTAACAAGTGGTGGACACACAAGTGCCAATAACTTCTTTCAATAACATGAAATGGATCTCTTTAGGTGATCTGTGGTGAATAACAAATTAAAGTCGGTTGGTTGAAGATTCATCCTTACCATATATTCTGAAACTAAGTTTGTCTCTCAATAAATATAATGGAATTTGCATCTACTAAATTGGTATAACAAAGTTCTACCGTGCATATAATAATGTTACAAGATAATCATGTCTTGTATATTGATGTTAGCTAGACTTATTTAATAATAATAGTTTTATTTCTTAGTATTAAGTATTTTAGTAAACAAAACTGAAAATTATATATTTTTTCATTCTAAAATAGTAAACAAAAACATAAAATTGATGAATTTCGTCTATATTCAAAGTCTTATATCCCCCAGCACCAGCAGTGACTGACTGGGTCAAATGTTCCTACTATTCATACGTTAGTCTTATTATTATTCCTCGTTCCCCGTGACATAACTTGTTCTCTTATATTTTTCTGTCCGAGATTCAACATCCTACATTTAATATTAAACTAACGTAGCAGAGTCAAGGGTCAAAAACACGGTCTACTCACGAAAAATTCAAATTCAAATCCATATATATATATCATCCCTAACACAGCATTCTTTCATAACATCATTTACCCCACTCCAATTGATCTATCATCAGCCTTCATTTACCAATCAATATACATAACTTTCTCCAACAACAAATTATTCACATAATGTTTTCAAGACCAGCAGTTGCTATCCTCCTCCTCTTTGGCGTAGTTATGAGCATTCAATTAGGTAACGCCACAGCTAGGGTTCTTGAACAAGACCTACAAGCTAGTGGGTTACTGCAGAATCTACAGAAGGGTCCAGTGCGCCCTCCTGGTAACGGGTGCACACAGATTCCAAAACAAAACGGACCACCTTGCATATCAAGCCGCAACTTTGCAGGTCATACTGCCCCGTCTCCTCCCAATGCTTACCCGACTCACCTATTTCGGTTCGGGATTGTGGCCGAGAAGGATGATGTTGCTCATCATTAGAGACAAGGAAAGTGAGGATGTATAGTGTCTGTCTGATGCTTAATTATACAATTCATGTTCTGTTCAAACAATAAGTGGAAGCTGGTAACGATATTCCACAAATTCCTTCATTTGCATTGCTCATGTATAGGCCAAAGGGTAGAATGACAATTTTCAAGCTTTCATACATACAAACTTTGTAACATATTTCTTTTCATATTATGTATATCTTACAAAAATATTATTTATATATTACAAGTACAACTTGAGTTTGTATGGTGTACGTAACTGAAGGCTTAAGTCTAACTCATACAAAGTTACCATCAGAAAACTGATTAAAGTGATATTCAAAAAAATATAATAAATTGAAATTTAAAAAATTACTATGTTCAAATAGTCATGATTTGTTGTTCGATTTTTGAAACATTTTAAATTTTAATATAGTATAATATTTTGTAAAGTAATTGGTAAAAGAATGTGTATTTGATGAGTGGGTTGATGACGATCGGAGGAATCGGTTGGTTCTTCTTGATGAAGTTCTGCAAGACGAGGAAGATGTTCAAGTTCATCAGCCCTGAAGTTTATGAAGATGTATCTGCTGAGTGAAGTGAGTTGTTCATCATTATTTACTTGTAATGCAAGGTAGAAGAAGAACCTTGGGCTTGAAAATTTGGTGGGCTTTCTCTATTTTTAATCTCCATAATGGGTTATTGTAATATTCAAAGAAATGAATATTTTTTAAGAAATAATAAATCAACATAATTAATTGTAGGATCCATCAAGGAAGATGAAGTTTTCGGCCTTGCCCCATGTCCCATATTTCTTCTAGAAGGTCTTCTGCTACCCCAATTGGAAAGAGCACTACAATAAAGAAGAAAGATAGATATAAAGTGTCTTACACAATGGTTGCATGTGGTCCACTCTAAATGCACATTACACAGAATTCAGCATTATAAATCATTCACGTTTGGGCAAAAAAAAAATCATTCACGTTAAAGATGACTTAAGAGTATACTGAAATGTCTTCACTCACAAGTTCTAACTTTTGAGACAACTGATTAAGGTGTATGTTTTAAGTTGTCTTACATAGTAGGGTAAATGGTCAAAGTGCCCCCTAAAATTTGGCCGAAATTTAAGAATCCTCCTTAAAATTTAAAGTGCCCCTTAATGTTTGAAAATGATAAAAATCCTCCATTGTCAGATGCCCTTTTAGGGGGAATTTTTCATCATTTCTTTAACATTATGGGGATTTTAATCTTTAAAGATGATTCTTAAATTTCGGTCAAACTTTAAGGGCACTTTGACCATTAACTCTACATAGTATCAAAGTGTAGGTTCAAATCTTGACAACGCTTAAAATAATGATATTCTTATTAAAGACTGAGGTCAGACACTAAGTCCATTGGTAAACTTTATATTCATAAATATTAATTTTAAGAAAGGATGTTAAGATTACTTAAAAAATAATAAAAATACACTAAAATATTTTCACTCACAATTTTGAACTATATCATAACTCTCAATGACCAACGAGATAAGTAACTTGACTCTTTGGTTTGGTTTGTTTGTTTTTTATTGGATTGGAGTGACTTGTAAAAGTTAAAGAGTAGCAAGTTGCACTCCTAGCAAATAGCATGCATGCACTTTGCGAGCTTCAAAGGGACAAAAAAGGATTTGTTGTCGATATAATATTTACTAAGTCAAATATTATATTACATTACCATTTGTCCACTTGCACTCTGCAACTTGGGGTTTTGCTGTGAGAGTAAAAGCATGCTGCATGACACTATTTGTTTAAAGTCTTACGTTTTTTAGGTAAACGCAAATGGCTGCGTAAGTTTGAAACCTATTAAAAATATATATAGTAATATGAGTTTGAAATTTACTTGACAAAATCACAGTCATTAATGATGGGTTATGGGTTTTGGCCCGGGTCTTTTCGTATCCGGCCCAAGACCAGTCGGATCTTGACCCACAGGATATCTGCCACGTGTGCTCTTCATGGGAGACGACCCGGACGACTCCTGTTGGGATCCACGTGATAGTCACGGGATAATGTTCCTTGACTCTTCTCATGCACACGGCGGACAGCAAACATTCGGCCTTATCTTTAGGAAGAAAAGAAACATTTTTATTTTATTTTGTCACAAGTAAACATCATTTTTATATTTAAATAAAAATTAATTAAAGACACCGTGTAGTAGGGGTGATCAAAAAAGACTGTAAGACCGAATTCCCGACAAGACCGGCCCGAGACCGGCCCGACTAAGACCGAGACCGAACGGGCGGATTTTTTCCTTCAAGGTCGGTCTCGGTCTCAGGTTTTTTCCCGAAAGCCCGTTTAGGACCGAATGTATGTGTATTTGAGATTTTCATAATACCACACCGAAAATAATGTAAATTTTGGAGGTTTTCTATCTCTATAAAAGGTGCATCTTGATAAATTTACTAAAGAATATAAAGAGTTCATAGTGTTTCTTTGAGAGGTGAACTATCCTTTCGCCTTTTACTAAAGAATACCCTGAATTTATAGTTTTTTTTAGTGTAGATTCGGTCTAGGACCGAGACCGGCCCGAGTCAAGAAAGACCGACTCGGGCGGGCTTTTTTGGCCGAGGTCGGTCTCGGTCCTCCAAAAGGCAAGACCGAAATTTCGGTCTCGGTCTTGCCTTCGGGACCGGACCGGACCGCCCATGATCAGCCCTACCGTGTGGGAGACACTAGACAGAGACTCCAATAGACAGACTCCAATCACGTACGTATTCTTCTATTATAATTTATAATAGGGGCTCATAGTCATAGAGGTAAATAACTATCTTAACGTGATTCGTCCAACTGCTAAGCTATTTCTTTTTTTAATACCGAACTATGTTTGTCATCTATTACTTTAAAGATTAATTTAACTTGTAACATTTAATTCAAAACTACGAAGAAAAATAGATATCATTTGATTGGAAAACACATACCGCTAATAAAAATACTTATTTTCTATTTTCTTTTATATCCAACAATTTAAAATTTGAATCATATATAAAGTCAGAACTATTTTAGCTAACCTTCAAAATGATACTAAAAATGGCAATTCTCAAATCAATTATAATTTATAATGCCTAAAAGGACCTGCTTTAGCACAAGTCTTGTCATGTAATTAGTAGTTCTAACTCAATTATTAAATTCAGTTGTCGGATTCTTATGACCAAATTATGGTAATAACACAGCAGCAGTAGCGGATCCAGCTGTAGAGAGTGGGGTACTAGGAACCCACTTGATTTATATATATTATTCTAAATTATAGGTATATTTTATGTAGTATTTATTAGGACCCAGGTTAAATTTTGGTATGGACACCAGTTGACAGTTCAATATCAGCTCCTTAAGCATTTATATTTTAAGTGTGATCTAAGGTTCAATTCCTAGTGAATTTAAAGTGAAATAATCTTTCTTCTTTTTGTCTCATTTAGAATTCTCAATTTTAAAAAATTTTTTATTTGATTTTTGAATATAATTAGTATTTTAATTTCGTTTGATGTTTAATTAAAAAAAAAACTTTTTATGTTTTGTCTAAGAGCAATAATAATATTTTTTAATTTTAGTTTAAAGTATGCATAAATCAAAAAATCGAATAGCAATTTTTTTATTTAGAAATTAAGTTATATACTAAATAATGTATATGATTTAATGTAAAATAGACTTTAGTGTATAGTATTTCTTTAGGTATATATAATATATTCATTTATGTAAAATAGTATGGATCTGAAATCATGATAGTCTCGATTTCAACATTTTAAGTAACTTCATCATAATTTACTAAAAAATCTGTTTTCAAATTAATAAAGTTTCCTAGAACATATCATATTATAATGGAAAAAATATGAAAAAGATGTAACATGTTTGCCCAAAATGGTAATCGATGAAATTTGTTTTGGGCCGCGGGTATTTGATGTAAAACGTTTACTTGTGTAGGTTTTTGAAGAAACGTTAGTTTTTCTGTTAATTTATCCGTTAAAAGTGAGCACGTGCTTGTCACGTGACATATAATTTAAACGTTGAAAAAACAAAAAATGAAAATACCAAAACTACCCTCAGAGTCACCTTCGTTCCACAGATTGTTGATTCTCCACCATAGCATCCCCATTCCGTGATGCTTCTCCCTGATTTGATTCAGTTGCTGGCTCTGAACTTCTTGATATCATCCTCTCCAAGGTCAATCTCTCTCCTCACTTGGTCGTATCACTAAATAAGATTTTTTGGACTGATTCATTCGGTTCTTGCAGGGAGTGTATGGTGGAGAAAGATCTGCCACTCCGGTGGCTTCATCGCCGCCATTCTTCTGTGGGTCGCCACCCATGAGAGCACCGAACCCAGTTATCCAAGACGCTGAATTTGTCCGCGGGATGATTTCTCCATTTTCGACTGTCTTGCCGTCCCCATCCTCGTCAGCAAGGAAGAGCGGAGGGCCAGGCCGGGCTTCATCTTCCTCAGGAAGAGTCTGCATGTCCCCGACCCTGGAAGATGGAGCAGATCAAAGCCATGTACAAGCTCGAAGCTTTTGGAATCATTTAGGATATTCTGCTATGCAGAGTTTCTATCTTCCTCCTCTCTCTAGCGAGCTTCTCTTTCGGCAAGGACAACACTGAATGCATATACATCACTCTTGACGTATAAGTGCCCTGATCAATATGATTAGAAGCATTGATTCATTACAACTATAATGCCTCAAGGCAAGCCGAACCAAATCTTTCCGAGTCCTTTATCTATAGACAAAGCTGAAAACAGAAGCAAGTAATTAGATCGGTTACCTGTGGCTACATATTCAGGGGTGGCGTAGCCATGTGTACCCATAACCCGAGTCGTGACATGAGATTGGCTTTCAGATGGCCCCAACTTTGCCTCCCGAAGATGTAACGTTGCTAGTTGTCTGGGAAATCCTCTCTGAAATAAAAATCCAAAATATGTCAATTCAATTGACAGAATCAAACAACAACGATCTCGTTGCATTTTGAAGTATGAACTCATCAACAATCTAGTTGCATTTCAAATCGATACTCGGACTAAACAATCTCAGACTGTAAGGACAAAGAACAACAGCATGAACAGAACGAATCATCAAAAGGAGTTCTCTTTTTAGGTCAGGAAAAACAAACAAACATAATCTGACATTAATAACTATTTTACAGCAGAAAATAGTAAATACTACAAGAAAACAGAACAAAACTGCAATTTGGGTGGAAAGAATACAAGCTTGTATAAATTGAAAATAAAATCAAGGATATCAGTAAAAAAAAACATCTTGAGGCAAAAAAGAACAAACCCAGATGGAAAAGAGAACGAAATCATAAATTAAAGAGTGAATTGAGGAAGGATTTTGAATTACCATTACTGATATGACTAGAAGTAAGAGGGGTTGGAGATTCTTTTGGAGAAGTCCAGTAATTACCCATTTCTTGAATCCAACAATTTCCCCAGTACCAGCTGATTCAAACCCAGATTGGCAGATTTCAACTGCGATTGCAATAGATAAACCAGATTTCAACACGCAAAACCGATTGGCAGGTCCTTGACCTCGCGACAGGTGGTCGGGAGGGCGAGATCGGTGAGTATAGGATCGATTGGAGGAGAATGTTGGAGAAGAAGGAGAAGGCTGTTAGAACATGTGAAGTACTAAGGGGCATTTTGGTCTTTTTCAAACAGACAGAAACTCACGTGCAAGGCATGAAGGCAACTAACAGACTTTTTTGACGGACACAAACATATTTTGACGGAATTCATCAAAAACCTACACCAACAAACATATTTCATCAAAAACAAACATTGGGCCGCATTCACCACTTCGGGCAAACATGTTACATCTTTTTCATACTTTTCCCTATTATAATTGATGATATAATGCTACGATTTATTTGCTTACATTATCTATAAGTGAATCCAGAGCAATAGTCTTGACACTTTTTAAAAATAGACATCAACGTTTCCAGAAATGGAAATTCTCTGAACGTAATAAATACATATTGTTTGTAAATTGAGAGTTGATTAATAGAATACAACTTATACTAGATAGACGTAGACCTTCTTGTATGTTCTAGTGCCACCTGGAAAAAGAATTAATGCTCACCAAAGAACTTAAGTTTAAATACCAACCTGAACTTTGGATATGTTTTGCAACGAGTTGTCCGAATTTAAAAAAATTAAAACGGACTACCTCAACTTGGACGAAGGTGCAAATAGTTACCTCCGTTCAATTTCTGACGAATTTCCGACGAAATTCTGTCAACAGTTGACAGTTAATTAGACAGAGCTAGCTATTTGCATATTCGTTCAAGTTGAGTTAACCTATTTTGAATTTTTAAAGAGTTTTTTCAAAAACTGTTCACTTTTGAAAAAGTGTATATCGAATTTTTTTTTTTAGAAAAGTATGTATACGCGCGACACGCCTATTGAATAGGCGCATCCCAGGGGTGCGCCTACTGCAATAGGCGCACGCCAGGGGTGCGCCTATTGCCTAAATTTTTTTTTTTTTTCGCAAAAACACCGGTCTATCAGAAACCACGTTGATTTTAAGTCTGCTTATGGTTTTCCTCCTAAATAGAAATTGAGAGATAGTCTCACGCGTTGCTTTATCTCAGTATTCACAGGTTTTCCTCCAAATTTTCCAACTTGTTCTGAACAACAATGAAACAAAGTTGTTTATTCACAAGTTTCTGAATGAGACTTTTCTTCAGATACACTAGCTAGTTTGACATTTTCAGGAATTACTCCTGCAAAAGAGCTCTTTGGGGTTACTTTAGGTTCCTGTCCTAAATTTTCCAACTTGTTCTGAACAACAATGAAGCAAAGTTGTTTATTCACAAGATTCTGAATCTTCCGAATATCTTCTGTCGTACGGTGAGGACAGAAGAAAACTGATCCCCTTCCAATGGTTAGGAAGGGTCTTGGATCAAGAGGACAGAAGATCAATTTGTTAACAAAAGGGTCTTGGATCAAGAGGACAGAAAATCAATTTGTTAACAAACCACCGAGATGATTGTCTCACGCGTTGCTTTATCCCAGTATTCACAAGTCCAAATTCCTCTACGCGCACCAAATTCCTCCATGTATGCTTTTTTTCCTACTATATGCTTACTTTTTGAAAAACATCTGATTTTGAGCCTGTTTATACGGTTTTCCTCCTACATAGAAATTGAGAGATAGTCTCTCCAATAAAGAAGAAAGGAAGTTCTCAGAAGTTAAATACTTTAGGTTCCTGCCCTAGATTTTCCAACTTGTTCTGAACAACATCCGCGAGGTCAAACATTGAAACAAAGTTGTTCATTCACAAGTTTCTGAATGAGACTTTTCTTCAACTACACTAGCTAGTTTGACATTTTCAGGAATTACTGCTGCAAAATAACTCTTTTGGGGTTACTTTAGATAAATTTCAAAAAGTAACTATGTCCGTTAGGCGCGACCCCGGGGTGCGCGTATACATAGTTTGCTAAAAAACCATTTCTTCTTAGAACTTCCTTTCTTCTTTACTGGAAAGAGTATCTCTCAATTTCTATTTAGGAGGAAAACAATAAGCAGACTTGAACTCAGATAAAAAACTATAGTCATTGGAGAAGCTTTACAAGATATTCGGAAGATTCAGAATCTTGTGAATAAACAACTTTGTTTCATTGTTGTTCAGAACAAGTTGGAAAATTTAGGACAGGAACCTAAAGTAACCCCAAAGAGCTCTTTTGCAGGAGTAATTCCTGAAAATGTCAAACTAGCTAGTGTATCTGAAGAAAAGTCTCATTCAGAAACTTGTGAATAAACAACTTTGTTTCATTGTTGTTCGGAACAAGTTGGAAAATTTGGAGTTTGGACCTATGAATACTGAGATGAAGCAACGCGTGAGACTATCTCTCAATTTCTATTTAGGAGGAAAACCATAAGCAGACTTAAAATCAACGTGGTTTCTGATTGACCGGTGTCCGGTGTTTTTGCGAAAAAAAAAAAAAATTTAGGCAATAGGCGCACCCCTGGCGTGCGCCTATTGCAGTAGGCGCACCCCTGGGATGCGCCTATTCAATAGGCGCGTCGCGCGTATACATACTTTTCTAAAAAAAAAATTTCGATATACACTTTTTCAAATACTTTTTCTAAACTAAACCGTTTTTGAAAAAATTCATTTTTAAAATTCGGATATTTTGAGCTATTTGCAAAAAAGTTTAGTTAGTTTTTTATATTTAATCCAATAACTTGTAGTCTACTACCTATATTAGATTAGACCCTGAATTTGCAAATATTTAAAGTTCCATCCTTGGATATGGATTGGATTGCCTCGGGCCCTCGAGCTTGTGCTCTATCACACCGCCTATATAAAGAACATCCTGATTCCCCTTTCAGAATCCGAAAAAAACAGAGACATAATAACAGAAGATAACACTGTTCGAAGCTGGAAATGATGGAGGTTTACTATTCAACAGAATGGCTTCCCACTCTGCCGCCGGAGCTCGGATTCGAGTGCCTCACACGGCTGCCACACAACACTCATCAAGTCGCCTCCGGCGTCAGCAAGACATGGCGACAGTTGATATCTTGCCCGGAGTTCTACCACAACCGACGGAAGCTCGGGTATACCCGTAAGGTCGCCTGTCTGGTCCAAGCTCTTACGCCTCCAAAGGTGTCGGGTGGTCGGAAGTCCGGAGAGTCGCCTGCTTTTGCTGTCACCGTGTTTGATTCGGTGAATCAGGTCTGGGAGCGACTCGCTGCGGTGCCGAAGTTCCCGAACGGGCTTCCCCTGTTCTGCAAACTCGCCGGCTGCGAAGGGAAGCTGGTGGTGATGGGCGGGTGGGACCCGATTAGTTACGACCCGGTGACAGACGTCTTTGTGTACGATTTCGTGTCACGGGCGTGGCAGGCGGGGTCACCGATGCCGTCTAAACGTTCCTTCTTCGCCGCTGGCTCAGTCGGCTCCCATGTGTACGTTGCCGGAGGGCACGATGAGAACAAGAACGCTCTAAAGTCGGCCTGGACCTACGACCCACGGCGGGACGAGTGGACGGAGCTGCCTTCGATGAGTGAGGAGCGAGACGAGTGCGAAGGAGTGGTGGCGGCGGCCGGAGATGAGTTTTGGGTCGTTAGCGGGTACGGGACGGAAAGACAGGGCGCGTTTGAAGGCAGCGTTGAGGCCTACGATGTCGTTTCGGGTCAGTGGAGAGGGGTAGAGGGAGCATGGGAGCAAGGACGTTGCCCGAGGTCAGTGGTTGTGGCGGGTCGGAATGGACGTTTAATCAATTGGTCTCAATCGGACACTGTTCGGGTCGGGGTATGCGGGGTGGTGCTGGATGAAATGACGATTGTTACCGGGTCGGAGTACCAAGGGGCGCCACAGGTGTTCTATTGTTGTGGGCAAAATGGTAAATCCGTAAAAGTTGACGTGCCTCAACAGTTCTCTGGGTTCGTGCAATCGGGGTGCTGTGTAGAGATATGATATTTGATCCAATATTTTTGTGATTAGATAAGAGCATGTGTACGTATTGAGGGAATGATATTTACGATGAGACTTTTTTTAAAACAATAAATATAATATGATGGTTCTAAATCTTATGTCGTAATCTATACGTTTATCACAAAACATGTGGCCGATTTTTTTTTAAATGTAAAGCTAAATAAATATCTGTATTTATTTATTTAAAATTTTTTAGCTATCTATTTATTTTAAAAAAATAATTAAGTTACTTAATTATTAAATCATATGAGTTTAACTATTTTTTAATAATTAACTCATTAAAACAAGAATGATCCAAGATTCCAAGGTAGAAATTTATGTACTACTTACAAAATTATGCATTTGTATATTAAACCAAAATTATATATATTATTAATTATAAAGTATAATAAAAAAATTATAATTGATTTAAACTTATTTTTGTTCGAAGTACCTATATTTTATATTATTTGGAACCGTATTTGGGCAAGGCGTCTAGCTATTATCATAAACTATCAAGAGATGAGAGGTAGAAGTGTACAACTTTTAACTTTGTAAATTTGATTCTAAAAAAATGTAATAATTTTTAATTTAGCCATTTTAAATTGTATATTTACCCCACTAATTTTTTTTAATTCAACTATTTACTATTATTCTAATACTTGCCTCCATTACAGGAATTACAAGTTTCGTCGGGATGTGACATTTGATTCGTCAAAAATCACGTTAGATAATGGGTTCAATCTAAGGGTGGCAATCATGTTGTGTCGTATTTAAACATATCTTGTGTATAAACAAATAAGTCTTAAACGTGTCTCAAAACTTCAAATATAAACACAACACGATTATTAATCGTGTCTAATCGTATAAGAGTTGTTTAGACACGAGATCCGTTAATGTCAAACTCATATACGCTTTAAAACAAATATATACACAAATCCATATATACAAAATAAGATCTTCAAAATTCAATATTAAAAAAGTAAGTGGATATTTCAATATTTTATTATTATTATTATTATACTTAAATGTGTTTTAATGTGTCACATATATTCACGACACGATTATTTAATCGTGTTTATACATATATTTACAAATCTGAGGTGTTTAGACACAATTATTAATCGTGTCTAAACGTATAAGAGTTATTTTGACACAAGATCCGTTAAAGTCAAACGCATATACACTTTAAAGTAGATCGTGTCGTGTCATAAATTGTCAGTTCTAGTTCAATCATTGTAATGGAAGGACATACGCATAGAAACGAAAGACTACAAGGATAGAGCTGTGTTTAATTATAATTTGAGGACGACTTACATGATTTGAGATGAGTTCAACCCCGTAAGTGACATTAAAAAAAAAAAGAGCTTCTAGAAGCCTTTATAAAACAGACAAAGAATCGGTGGTCCTACTCCTAGCCTAGCGGGAGTTGCACGATAGAAAGAAGATACGGGAACAAAAACATGACAAATCAAAATGCACTATTATATTGCTTGGATTTAATTTATAAAACGAGTAGTTCCGATTCTTAAAGTGAAAAAAATGACATTATAGATGTTTTAAAATTGAAATTACAAAACCCAATATTGCAGTAACACTTTTTTTTTTCCATCTAGTAAAACACTTCACTACATATATATTGTGATGAGTATAAAAACTAAAGTGTGTCACGTCTACTCTTTGTGCTACATCCGCCTTGATAGGAGGGGACCTATGTTTCTTTATTTCAATTTATAAAATATTACATTATCTCTTAATATTTTTAAAAAAAATCATATTTTTTCTTTCTTTTATGTTCAGTCAATACTCACTCAAAATATAAGTTTACTTTGTCAACTTTTTCATCAAAATTTAATAGAATGAATTTTAATAATTCAGGGAACTTCACTTTTAAAAAATTATATTTTAACAAAACGAAGGGAACTTCACTTTGATAAACAAATCAGGTCGATGAGTTGCAGCACAAAGGAACGTACACTCCACAAAATTGTAGGAAAATTTCGAATTGATGGTGGTAATTGTAGGCTTGGATTATTCTGAAGTCGTGACGACACTTTCAGATTGAAACTATTTGGAGGCACCCAAACTTTCAATCGGATAAAATCAGAATACTGATTGTGAATGTTTGAGATAAATTTTTGGATCTCACCTATGCCCAATTTATAGTGTTTGCCACACCCTTTGGAGGAGACACTTTGCCCCTTAGAAGAGACACAACATCCATTGGTTTAAAGGATGTAACATTTCGGCCATACAAGTCCTTTGGTTTCAAATTTTGGCTCCAAAGTCAAAGGGACACCTTAGGATGACATACAAACAATGGTTCGGCCAACACATGGTTTGGTCCAATAATGGTTCGGCCAAGAAATGGGTTTGATCCAATATTTGACTCTAAAGCAAGTGTCCAAAAACCGGAAATTTTGAAGTTAAAATGTTAAGTCATTAATTCCAAAAATTCAAATTTACAATGAATTTTTAGAATAGTGACTTTATGTATGATAAAAAATTTCCCAGCTGACCTGACCCCAGCCAGGGGCGCTGCCCCTGGACCCCGGCAAAGGGGTGTTGTCCCCTTTGACCCTCATTGCCTCATCTCTAATCAATCGATGAATCTCCGATTAAATGAATCATAATATACTTAAACAAGCGTGCACTCCGCCCCCTCCTAACTTGTTTAATGAGATACTATGATCTCATTGGTCAACTAGTCAATCCAATTACACTAAAATATATAACACAAATAAGTTTTTTTTTTTTAAATTTATTTATGATCATTATTTGAATTTGCACCCGACATTGCTTGATTTGATCTAGCACAAGTTGGAGTTGGAGTCCATGTATTGAGTCTGTCTTGTTGGTTGGAAGAGACTCCCCAATTCACTTGGCGAATCTCAAAGTCCACTCAGCTGCTAGTTGATCGTGTTTTTCTCTATCAGACAAGTACATGCAAGCGATACTGGAAACGAGAGGATTGTCTGGAAAATGAAGTCAAAATCATCAACATTTGCAGATTGAAACAAAATAAAAATGGCGGGTGAAAGAAGAAGAGAGTGAGGACATACAGGGGTGGGGATTTGTGAAGATGGATCTGATAGCAACAAGAACTTTGGTGATGGTAAGAGCTGGGCTCCACCCATCTTTTAGTATGTCAAGACCTAAGTTTCCACCAGAATCTACATTGCAATGGAAGAGGCGAGTTTTGGACAACACCTGCAGATTATAATAACATAAAAACGTCTACTTTTTGTCACTTATATATGACTATGATATACATATAAGGATATGGAACTCAATGAGAAACCGCAAAGTACAGTACAGTGAACTCTAAATAAGGGTAAAAAAAAATGGTAAATACCTCTGGCGGTTTGAATGGATAGTCGCTTGGAAAAGTAATATCGAAGAAAAATATACCACCTTCATATGGTGTTCCTATACAGATAGAACAACAATGATTATCAATCTATAATCGTGTCAAAGCAAAGAAGTTAGATAGTCCTTTGAAGATCAATTCGATAAGAAAGTGATTATTAATAGGACGGTATGAACAGTTTTACAGCACCGGGAGTGTTGAACTCGAAACCAAGATTTACGAACTACTTTAACCCTCCTTGACAGTCTCCACTTAATCTTTACCATATCTACTAATTCTTCACAAGATTCAAGAACTGAAGCAATTTGCAGCAATCTGGTTAAGAAATCAAGCTGAACAAACTTCAAGGAAGGCAGTGTCAAAAATTACAACCAATAGAAATCTAATCTCTCCACAAATAACTCTAAGCAAATACTACTATCCAATACAATAGGAAGATCAAATCTTTAGCTCCAACCAAAACCAAATTGAAACCAGAGAAGCAGAAAAAAGACGGAGTTTTGGTATTTGTAGTACCAGATGGGCCCATCAGTGTGGCAACCCAGTGATAGAGATTGTCACCCTTGGGGCCGGCGGAGCAAGCGGGAGGTTGGTCAACGTACAGCTCTGCCATCTCCCTCTGAATCCTCTTCCCTGACGAAGACACCGATGTCGTTGATGCCCATGTCGCTGCCGTCCCAGACGTCGCCGTGCCGGCCGACAGTGATCCAAATAGACTGGAACTCCTCATGGGTTTGTGTACTGGGAAGTTTCTGATTCCTATAAATGAAGCGAAGGGGACGAGTGGTCGATCGTATGGTTACGATAGTAGCGAACCAGTGAGGCAGAAAGAAGAACAGCGGGCAAACACTAGTTTTGTCCCGAACTTTTGTTTCCCCAAATTTGCCCTTCAATCTATTTTTAGTGGTTCTTCTCCAATAAGTTGCAAAAGAATTTACCAAATAAATAAAAATAAAACACCAATGCAATTGTCTTCATGGATTCAAACTATGCAATTGTCTGAATGTTTGAACAACCGCAGTTCATAGAATCCCATTTTAAAAATGCATTGATTGAAACCTTAAATGTGGTCGACATCATTTCTTTTTTATACTGTCCTATTAGATTCACTTTCTATCACCATGCAATCAAAATCATTCTCAAGAAACCAAAGCTAAAATTTTGGAAGACAACAATTTAACACTACCAAATGAGTCCTCATTATGGCACATAATCTGTTCCAATGTGTTAAATTTTAATATCGGGGCCGAGCCACACCCAAATAGCAACCACATTATACAACTCGGGTTCCATCCTAAAACCAATTGGTAATAGGAGGAGGTAGTCTTATTGTATATATGGTGCTTATTTGTTGAGGAATCACCGGTGTGGTATTTTCCCCACAGCACAGTGACACAGTGACTTCAACACTCCCCCGCACTGTGATACTCAGATTATTTTTTATTTTTATTTTTATTTTTTATTTTTAAAGGCACCGGCACATTTTTTATTTAGACGGGTTGAGACTCAACAAATCCTCTCTCACGTCCAGGTCCGACCCGAACTCTGGTACGTGGAATAAACGGGACACAACAAACCCAAATCGGGTACCCACAACGGGAAACACCCACCACCGTCAATCGAAACCGGGCTCTGATACCATGTTAAATTTTAATATCGGGGCCGAGCCACACCCAAATAGCAACCACATTATACAATGCAGCAGAAACATTGGAACAGAATCTTACATACATGTTCTCAGAATTTGATCTATTGTTCACAAGCTCTCAAAAATCAATATACAGCTTTCCATCACACCGTCAAACCAAAGCAATAGAGCTACAAGAATGGCCAAAATTACAACAAAAGGTGGATCGAATGCTGTTTCTATTGTCAATTAACTAGATGAATCCCTTATCCACCACACAAAGTAACATCCATGAAGCAGCAGCACAGACTGCAGACAGCAGAAATTGAGGTCTGGAAATTGATGGCGGAGCAAAGCCTCCTTGAGCACTCGCAGGTCCCAGCGCTGAAGACACATATCCACTCATGCTTGAATTTGAACTGCAGCAAAAAGGTTAACGGTAAAGTTCAAAATTTAATTAAAAAAACGACCAAAGATTTGAACATTATATGAATGCAGATTCAGAATGACTCACCTTCCAGCAAATTTACATGTTTCAGTGCCTGCAAATAGAGGGACAACATTAAGGATAAAAAAAGTAGTGAATTTGTAAGCTTTTGCTTATATTATTGAAGGAGAGAGTAGCAACATTATGTGTACATTTCACCAGGTAAGCAAGCTAACTATGTTTAACTATCTATATCAAAACATATGAAGGAGTATATATATATATATTCTAGACTAAGATAAGAACAACCATACTAGAAAAAGAGGTCATATCTCTAACAAAAGCAGGCAAGTTAATGGAGAAACAGATCTGGGGTACGAAATGCCTCACTAGTTTTCTAATTTCCTTCCCAAAAAATGTTTTTTATTTTTCATTTTCCAACCAAAACACTAACTTAATAATGTTTTCCTTTAATCAGAATAATGCAAAGGAACACTTTCCATGGCAGATTAAATTGCAGAGACAAGACACAAGAGGAAAGTAACTCACTGGGATCGAAAGTAGTAAATTGAGCAGTTCCCTGAAAATCGCAAGTTCCTCCTTTGCTCTGCATCCTTTGGTAATAATCATTATAAGCATATGAAGCATGAGCTTGTAGAGTATTGGGATTGTAACAAGGCTTTCCAGGTTGAATAGGAGCACAATCAGCTTGGCCTAGGCCACAAGCCCAATTTAATCCATCTTCCAACTTGTCAGAATTCGAATCTTTCTTTGCAACACAAAAGACCCTTGAAGAATTCCCCAAAACCCCACCCGATGAACCCAAACTGATAGGATAGACAGAACTCCCATTCGTGAAAAACACACCCCAATTCTTCTCCGAAACGGGGCCAGGCATTTTATCTTCATTGAACAGCTCATAGATATAAGTATTGATTGGAAAATCGGGATGAGAAGGTGGGCCCGAACCGTTGAACACTCTTGTGATCAAGTTCCCATTGAAGGTCTCAGCATTTTCTATGGTGGCATCAGGCTCATTGGCCCCACCTAGCCAAGGCCACCCTGTCTCAGTCACCATAACCTGAATCCCAGAAAAGTTCATGGCTTCAATGGAATAGTAAGCAGCATCAACCATAGCATCGAACATACTGTTATAGTGAGAAAGAGTGTTGGGGTCAACTATCTGCTTTACTGCAGGAAGGGTCCGAAACAAAGCGTAGTCTAAAGGGAAGATTCCATCTGCTTGATTATATCCATAGTACGGATATACATTCACCATAAAATTTGACTTTGTATTGCTTAAGAACCTGAGGAGTTGATACATTGTGGAGTTCCATGACGAGTTGAAAAGAGCTGTGGAAGGAGGAAAGGGCTTTGGAATTATGGCCGTGTTCATTGGAGTTGAGATCTTGACTTGGTTATTCAGATTTGAGGCAACTAACGCGTTGTGGAGGTTATTTAGGGCGGGGACAAGTACGGGTCCCGCATTCGGGATTGTTGTGAGAACCTCACTGCCCACAGCAATGTAGGTGATGTTTGTGGAAGGCAAATAAGCTACCACGTTTTTGTTGATCCAGGCTGCTGCTGCTGAGGAAGACTCTCCGATCCCTAAAAGTTCGGAATTTGTGACCCCAACCATGACTTCAATCCCTGTGTTTGAAAGAGATTTGAGCATGTGTGAATCAGCATCGTAAATCCGCACATGGGTAATGCCATTAGCTTTTAGGATTTGGACAATATCGGAAGCTGCTGGGAGGTTGGAGAGGCCTGTTCCGATGTTTATTCCGACAAAAGCACCTGGAAGAATGAGATGAGACTGAGTTAGCTATGAGCTGAAGCAGACAATTATTTTTTATGTGTCCAGACAATTATTTTTTATCAGGTGAGATGGTTTACCAAAAGATGGCCAAAAGCTTGCAAGTTGAAGCAGGACAACGACGTGGAGCCGCTTCTTGATCATCATCTCCAATTAATGAAAGTTTAATCTTCTTCTCTTGACTAAAGGAACTGCCATGTGCCAAGCCACAGGAAAATGTTAATATATCTAGAAAAATTGGCTCCTCTTATTAAGTGCAAACCCGGCTAAAGATTATCAGCAACACAAATCATAAGGAAATGAATAAACCACAAATACCAGGAAAAAGAAGAAAAAAAATCATGAATATCTGCAGGTTTTGACTAAAATCAAGTAGATACATTCAGTGTTTTCCTGTGCTTTGAAGTCTAACTCCTCCACCTTCCCTTAATTGTAGAAAGGAAGAAAACAAACACTTTAATGTAGAGAATTTCTTTGATAGAACAGACTACAGACTAATGAAGAATGCATAAATTTTAACATAAGATAAAAAGTTATTAAGGAGAAATATTGTTCACATCAAGTTGGTCTATTTAGTATGACAAATCTATTTTGTTCACTTCTTTCATCAGCATGTTCAATTGAATTCTTTGAGCAAAGAAAAAAAAAAGAGAAGCCATAACCTGTGCCTTATATTTGCAATTTGTCAACTGATTCTACAAACTCACCTCAGGGTACTTGCTTTAACACAAATCCAGAAACCAAGCCCACAGTAATCAACAAGGGAAAACAATCATCCCAGAAAGTGAGTATATAGATGGGGAAAAAAACTCAAAAGAGAGAAAATACCCAGATGCAGAAAACCAAAAGGAACGGAAGATTTGAGTGAAGTGAAGCTGAGTGCCTGATCCAGCTTGCTAACAAGCTGAAGAACCAGTAAAAAAAAAGCTCTCTAAAGGAACATTACTAAAAATAAAGCACTTTTCAAGAAAATGCCATAATCTGCCGAGGTTTTCATGCCACCCGACCCTCAGGCCTTATGCGAGCGCAAGAATGGTACTTAATTGGAGGGATGCCACAGAGTAGAAGACAGCATACTCCAAGACTTGGCAGTTAAATTTACAATTAGTATATAGCTTGTAAACAAACATACCCATCGACTGCAAATCTACTTACACTTGGACCCATAGACATTTAATATTAGTATGCACTAATGGACGGTCAGAGAGAGAGAGTGAGACCTGTAATGGCAACTTCTTCGACTGTAAATTTAGGAGCTGAGCATGAGAGTGAGCGAAAGCAAGCCCAGCAGTGAAGCTAGCTAGAGACGCTGAGAAACTTCCTAGGTTTCTTTGATGGATTGTTTTTTGTATTTGTCTTTTGGAATATATATATATATATATTGAAATAATTTTCTGGAGTCTGGATTGTAGGAATGTAGCGCGTCAGTCCCCACTGAGTCACTGACAACGTTCGTCCCCACTGACAACGTTCCATTCCCTTTATCTGTTTTACAGTGAAAACTTGAAGCTTGGAACTGGAAGCACTTGGCTTGCTTTGGCCTTCCTCTTTTTACCTCAATATGTGCTTTGGCTCTCCTCACCCAACCAAAAAGTTACATTTTTTAATGATCCTAGGAGTATAATAAACAAGTAATGGACACCATAAAATATTAAATTAGTAATTAGATAGAAGATTGAGCACTGTTCCAGAGTTAGGAACCATTTACGCAATGTAAAGAAGTTAGAGATAACATATCATCATTAGACGTTATGGACCAAAAGAGCATTTTCAAGCTACACATCTTTCGATCGACGGAAACCCTGGCTTCGTCCCTGGAGGCCTCTGATTGATTCTGTGCACTGGACTCTCTCCTTCGCTGTCTTATGTACTCCTAATCGCCTCTTCTCCGGCGACCGGCCTCTCTCCCGCGTTCCTGAGCTCCGGGACGTCATAATTTCGATTTTCCGATTCATGCTCTGCTCAGTTTGCTGCATCAAGGACATAAATTTCTGAATCATCATTTCCATGGTTAGTAGTCCGGAAAATCGAATTTTTTCTCAATCGTGCTAGAATTTCGAGATCAATGATTTTTTTTTTGGTATGTTCGGAACGTAGAAATGTTGAGAATAGGAGGCTTCTATTTGGTGATTGATTTCATTTATTGACGATCGATTTACTTAACTAGTGGTAAATTTAGTTCCTTTTGCTAATTTTATAGCTGATATGATAGAATATCTAGAGAGTGGTAGTCAGGACTCAGGAGGTGTAGTTGCAAGAAAATTTGATGTTTTTAAACTGTATGCTCTAGTTGTAGAAACTTCCCCTTGAACATTGTGATGAGTTCAACTTGGATATGCGTGTGTGCTGAATTTCTTCATTCCTATGGGAATCTCTAATAGCTGCGTATTTTTGTTTTATTATCTTATTTGAGCACATGATCTACCCAGTGATACAACTGTAGGGATTCTCGTGAAGTTTGTCTTTGTCCTTTTTGGTTTTCATGTAAATAATGGCTAATTTGGCTTTCGAACATTATAGACATGGAGGAACAATTCGTTCTCAGAGTTCCACCGTCTGTTGCTGAGCGGATAGAGCACCTCTTGAATGAAGACGCATCTTCTTCTGAAGACAAGTCATTGGATTTATCTTTCTCTGGTGAGATGCATAAAGCAGCATATGTAGTTATATACTATCTATCGATTTCCAGAGCCTTAGTCTATTATATCAAGTGTTAGCCATCTACTACATTGATAAGCCTCTTTTCAGTGGCTAAACTGTAGAAGCAACCATTTTACCTTGTTATATGGTTTGCAGTTTGTTTCTCTAAGGCGCTTATGCATAGACTAGTAGCCTGGTTTGGGTGTTCAGTATAATGGACAGTTCTAACGGCGGATTTGCAAAAAGAAAATTAGCTTAATCTGTAAATTTAGGCAGCTCACAACTGCTATGTAAACATTTCTTTCTTGTGATCATATTGGTTTCTTGGTTTAGTTCAAACCCTACTGATAGATAGCTCAAAAAATGGTTTCAGAAGTCTAGTTTATTCTTTTATGTTGTGCTGATTATACACGGCTATCATTATCATATGTTTGAGGTTCTCGTTATCCTGGTTCTCTTACAGTTCTATGCTGATAGCTTTTGATACCTGATGTTTGTGAGTTCTATGTTTCTTCTGAATGTTTTTTTCTCATTCATATGCATGAAGAGGATGGAAGAACTGGGACCTTTGTGATTGGAACTGAAAGTTTCTCTGCTTCCTTGTTGGATCTTCCCACTGTGGTGGAATCATACAAGACCTACGATGATACTAACCTAATTAAAACTGCGGATATCGGTCAGGTGGAGTGCCTTTAATATAGAATTTTGGCAACAACACACTATTTCACCGAAAAATTGTATCTTGGAGCTGAATCGCCTATTAGGATTGTTAGCCGACTCACAAAAAGTTGTCTAACGGTTAGACTCTAACCCATACAATGTTTTTGAGGTTATGGTTCACGCCAATAGAAAATGGGACTTACAGAGTTTTGTGAGTGAGCTAAGAAATCCTAATTGGTGAATTAGACTCAAGATATTATTTTTCCTATTCCACCATATCTGGCTTACAGACAGATCTTTGTATTTGACAGATGATTATGGTCAGAGAAGCAGATGATCCTGCTGCTCCAGATGATATTGAATACAGACATGGTTTAACACCTCCTATGCGAGATGCTCGAAAGCGAAGATTTCGCAGAGAGCCTGATCTCAATGTATTGAACTTTCTGCTAATTTATATAATGCATGTGGTTTGGGGATGGATGAATTATAATGAGAAATTTTGAGCCTATGATGTTACTTTGGTGCTAAAAAATCTGTTCTTTATGATATTATTTGCAGCCTGAGCTTGTCCAACGAGTCGAGAAAGATGTGCTGAACATTATGGCTGGTGGAACGGCTGAAGCCGTCGATATCCTTGGAAATAAAACCATTATTGTCTTTGTTTGTTTCCATATAGATTTTGCATGCGCTTTGCTTTTCCTTGACTCTCTACCTTACATGTTGAGATGGCTGAACAAGAGGAGGATAATGATGAGAATGCACGTAAAGGTGTGAAGAAAACTGCAGCCAAGCCTGCAACCAAGCCATCTGCTCCCGCACCTGAAACCAATGCTGCTGATCCTGAAAGAAGTGATTCTGATGATTCCGATGAATCAAATGATTAGGTACCAACTTGCTTGTTACTAAACTATGTCCGGAACATCTTCTCTATCTCAGGCAAGAGATGCATATACGTACTTGTAATCAGATTAAGTGCAGCATGTTATGAAATCTTTTCTTGATTTCTGTTCTAACCAGATCTAAGGTTGAATTTTAGTAGGATAATTATGGCTTTGATGCTTCTAGTCGACATCCTAGCTGCTAGCTTCAGTCTTGATTGAATATTTTATGTGGCTAGACAGCTAAGATCTGACTTTGTTTCTGAATAAATGATGGAACTTTGTCCACCCCCATCACAAAGTATTCAATTCCTCCACATGGTTCATGCATTTCATGCTCCATTCTCAGCTAGCTGTTGCAGTGATTTGTTTAGATCCGTGGTGTACTTCTGACGTTCATATTCCCTTCCATTGTTCATCTCCCTTTAGTGAACTTGTTTGGGGTCAGTGGAGGCATCCTGTTAGATTTGAAGATCTTGTAAATCTCACATTCAATCTTGATGATTAATAGATAAATGAAGTAGAGAAGAAGAGAAAGGGTCAGAATATATGACAAGAACCAACCCTGTCGGGATTTTGGCCAAAAAAAAAAACTGTCGGGATCGATCGATAATGTGAGTTCAATTGGTTAGTAGAGGCCCATGTACGTGCGCTGTATCACGTGATGGCCTGTCCATTACAGTTCATTCAAACCGATTCACATTCAACCTACGAAATGTGTCGGTCCACGCACCGAGACGCAGTTAGAATGGTGGTGGGTTGGTATGACTATGAATTGGGAAGTGCACGAAAACAGCAACTTCGTGGGCGTTGACCGTTGAAGGTTAAGTCAATCATGGTTCATCATTAGGGGTGGGACTCTGGATCGGCTTACTGATGAGTAGGGGTGGGAAAATTGGTCATGAGTCGACCGATGGGTCGTGTCGGCCTTGGGTCGAGTCAGAGACCCCCTGATCCAAACCTGACCCGTGTAATAGTATGAGTCAATTTTTCAAACTCAAACCTAGCTCACGGGTTGATGGGTCAACCCGCGGGTCAGAATGACCCATCAAAAATGAAAGGGTTGGGTCAGACTGACTCATTGGACCCATATGACCCACGGGTCAGTTCGACTCATGCATACCAAAAAAACTGTTATTTTAATATAATATAAAAATGTCACAACCATAGTTATCAGAACCGGACCAGATCGGTGGTCCGATCGGGAACCGGACCTTATCCGGTTTGGTTCAGTTAAAAGACCGTTTTATAAATTAGCAGTGTTTGAACCGGGTTGAACCAGATGGTTTTTGAAAAGCCGACCGTTTTTCGGTTCACTTTTTAACTGAATTTTTTTTTGACAGACCAATCGGTTTTTGGGATTAAACCGATTGGTTTTGGTTCTGCACAAACCAATCGGCTTAACCCAATTGGTTAAACCGGTTCACTAATATTGTGTATTGTGTTTGAGAATTGAGAGTAATGTGTGTTTGAAATTGAAACTATGTAGTTTGTGTGTGTGATACTATGTAGTTTGAGGTAACTATGTATGTATTTTCAGTTGTTTTTTTCCATTGTGAACAGTGAACCGCACACTGAACCGGATTGAACCGACGGGCCGTGAACCGACCCCTTCGCCGATTCGATGACCGGTCCGGTTCTGATAACTATGGTCACAACCTTCATACTCAAACCAGACTCGTGGTATCACAGGTCATCTACGGGTTAGGTCAAAATGACCCATGAATCAAAAACTCTTACCCAAACACGATCTGTGGGCGGGTTACCCACAGGTTGGGTCAGGTTTTGTCACCCTGCTAATGAGTCTATATAGTCAGAATTTATCCCGACATTGTTTTTAAAGTTTAAATAAATGTCTTTTCTTGCGTCCACGTCCGACGACATCCTAATAAAACTCCAACCAGCATGCTTTCAAGTCCAGCACATTACTGAAGCCATTCTTTTTTAGGGTTTTGGAGAGAAATGCAAGTAGCATTTTAAATAGTTAAATAAACATAATTAATTAACACTAGTGGGTTGAAATAGATGCATGAATTAACACTAATTATTATGGCTAACTAATCTCAATTAAGAGAGCAGCCCCTAGACTAGAGAGTAGAGTTGAGTACGTAATCACATGACGTATAAATTAATGAAAACGTGCTCTTGTGATATTATGATAAGTTAGGGTTTTTACACAATATTCCACATCTCGATGGTTTTTAAATTCTCCAGTTACTTGATTGCAAATAGTTGTAAATACAAAATTAATTCTATTGGCTTATTTTTGTTGTATTTTTTAAATTAAAAAACAAACTCGAAGTGAACCAATAATAGTTTCTTAATCTTTTCATAATTAAGCTAACGCCTAATTATATTTGACTTATTAAAATAATCACCATTTTTGAGTTGCATCTGTAGAGTTACATGCTATCCAGCACATACCTCTGTCCCTAAGGATAAGGTTTCCTATGTGGACAGCTCGTGACATACCGTTGTACTATGTTCCTAAGTATGTACTAATTTAACATGGATAAGAACATTGACGATCACACTATGTATATGTATAATTAGAGAATAGTAATTAAAAAAAAATTGAATCATCCAAACTCGATTGATATAGAATGAAATATTGCTTAAGAAGATAGTGATAGCAATGAAGTATGTGCATATGCATGCATTAGTCATCGTCTTTTTGATGTCCCAATAATTAACTTAGTCTCCTTTTTGAACGGACCACTCATTTATATATATACTGGTCTACATTTGATACTAAATCTTTTCATTAAAATATGATTAAAGTGCCTTGAATTTGTGTTAATTATAAAGTAACCTAATGTATATATGAATTTACACACAGTGTATATTATTATTTTTATTTTTTTGGCCAAACTATCTTCGTATATTACTCACAAAATTGGGAACGAACGAGTTCCCGATACAAGCAGAATCAAAATACAACAACTGTAAGAGAGGGTTTGGGGGTTGGGAAACTCAATCACTCGGACACATCCCCTATAGCTTGTTTAGCAACTCAATCCGCACATTGATTTGCTGATCTAGGTATCCTAATCCATGACAGGTTCACAACCGACCTTGCCAAGTATAAATTATTTTGTATAATAGTTTCTATCTCCCAAAAATGGACTATCCCAAAAATGTGGTTAATCACCACTTCCGAATCCATTTTGGTAGGTGTTAAACTAGCGATTGAATTGTGTATATTATTTTTTACCACATGCACTTGTGGTCTAGTGATTGAAAACGCTGACTCCCATGTGATTTGGTTCCAGGGTTTCGAGTTCGAATCCCCAAGTGTTTTTTGGGGAAAGGATTATACTTGGGTCTGAAGGGCCGACTTCTCAACTTTTATTGACAAAAAAAAAGTACATTATTTCCGACATATTGTGTCAATAATGTCGAAAGCAGCCATTTGTGCTGCTGAAAATGCATACTTTTGTATACTACTTACTTATTCTGGAAGAAAACGATCGATGGTCTCTTCCAGATCTTATATTTTACATTATTTCATTCCTTTTTTGTAATTAAAAGGTGTCCTGGGACACGTATAACGTAGGACAAAAATTTAATGATGATGATAATCTTGTCCCAACAATAATATCTTCTTCCTCAATTGTTTTAAGATTTGCATTGCATGAAAGATGCTAAGTAAAACATGCATGCAACCATAGCCTCACCTTTTCCTTAAGCTTCCATTAATTTAGATTAACCTACCTAATTGCAGACACTAAATGACATTACTTTATTCATAGACTCCTCAACAGTTAATGAGAACCAGATAAAATAATGACAATAATTGAAACAAGAAATCACCAATCATATGAATACACATATGTAATGAATTAACAAAGATGGAGGAACATTCTAGTGAGGGCACTTCTACCACATTCTAGGTGGGCATCGTGGAGAAGGTAGTTAGTTAATTTGTTTTAAAACAACAATAGACAAATTATAAGTTTTTTTTTTTTTTTTTAAATAATTATAATATATGGTTTAGACTTTAGTGTATGATCAAGGCAAGGCGGGAGATGCTAATGTTGGAAATGGAGTTTGTTGGCTTTTAAAGGGCGTGACGTGGCATCGATTCTCTTCTCTCTCAAGAAAAGCCAAATGTCAACGTTGACGTAGTCTTGTTTTTGGGGTCTGGCAGAAGTTGGACTAATCGGCCTTTTTTACCTTTCCTTTCGTCGGCGCTTCGGCCCTACCACCACGCGGTTTCGATTATGCTGTAACTTCCGATTAGGATCGGTAATGACCGTAACGACGCGGGTATAATAAATATACTTTTTTTTTTTTTAAACTATATGACGTGATTATAATTATAGTATAATATATGAGTTAAATATCAATAAACTACCTAAACTTTGAACGTTTTGCAACGAGTTATCAAAACTTTAAAAATTCAAAACGGACTATCTCAACTTGGATGAATTTGCAAATAGTTACTTCCGTCCAATTTTTTGTCAACTGTTTACAGAAATTCGTCGAAAATTCGCCAACAATTCATCAAAAATTCGTCAGAAATTGGACGGAGCTAGCTATTTGCACCTTCGTTCAAGTTGAGGTAACCCGTTTTGAATTTTTACAGTTCGGGTGCTCGTTGCAAAACGTCCAAAGTTCATGTAGCTCTTTGATATTTAATCATAATATATATATATATATATATATATTATAGTTACATTTATTAACGATAGTTTTATCAATATATTTATATTCGAAATATAATATTTATAAAATATTAACTTAATTATTGAAATATAATAATTTTAACACAAAGAAAATTAGTTCAAGTTTGACATAGATATTAAAAATTATTTATTTGATAAGTTCTTATATATATATATTAATAAAAAAATATTTATTAGATTATGCATTAAATACTATAATCGTAATAAGTCATTACGAATATAAATTTTATTACCATAATTACAGATACGTATTAAAAAAATAAAAATAACTTTTTGTATGGAAGCATTGTGGGTGGGTCCTACTTCCGTCCCTTACATGCACAAACTCTTTTCTCTCTCCAACTATACTGGAATTAAACCCATCATTGATGATGTCCTATAAAAGTGTTATACGTGTCTTATAGTTTTTATTACACTGAAATTAATTGATTGAGTCAACTGGAAAGATCTAATTATTGACTTTGTGAAAGGATAAGTTCCAATTGAACCACTCTGTTATAAAATATTTAATCTTATTCATTAACTTACTATTCATTCAATATTACCAATCAACTCATACTAAATCTCCATCCAACATGTTCCTAAAATTTTATTTTTATAGTAATAGATATAAGGTTTTGAACCAAACCCACAAAACAACTAAACACGTAACTTAGACAAAATGAAACCTAAGCAATATACGTATTGTTAGATTATGTCTACGATTCTGTATATATTAAGATGTAATATATAAGTATGAACAAATGCATTGAACCAAAGGAAGGTCATATAAAAATAAAACACTGTCGAATCAAACACAAGTTAAACATGACAGCCGTGAAATATCTTTTTTCGAATCATCATTACTTTATATATATTGAATCTTCATTGGAAGTTGTGTATGCAACAAGAAACACATTAAGTCTGACATTGGTGTAAATTAGATTTGTCCCAACATTCGCGTTCTAATGGTCGGCGATTACCATCATGATGAACAATCACCCATCAGGGGTGTCAAAATGAGTTATGAGTCGATACATGGGTTGTGTTAGAGACTCTCTGATTCAAACATGACCCGTGTAATAGTATGAGCCAGTTTTTGAAATTCAAACTTGATCTGCGGGTCATAATGACCCGTCATGAATGGTAAATGTTGAGTCAGACTCACTCGTTCGACCTTCATGACCTGCGAGTCAATCTGGCTCTTTCGACTCACCATTTAAATAAAAACAAAAAATATATAAATGTAACGGATCACTGGTTGACACGTGCGTCAAAGTTTCTTACCAAAATCTTTTTCGTATTTCACGGATGATCCATAGATTGTGTAAAAATGATTTGTTAATTATAAATTTTGACACAACACGACTCGTGAATGAATAACCCAAGAATTGAGACAGATTTTGACACCACTAGCCAGGGCAGGCCTTCAGATTTTGACTGTTCCCGCCATAGTTTCTTCTACGTATCAGAGTTCTGCTGGATCCGGATCCCATGCGGGGAGCAGAGCGACGTGGATCAATTAGGTATAGACACGTGGAATTGGACCTTATAAAAAGTCCACATCTTCTTCGTACGTACGGTTCAGAGTACTCCATGTCTTATCATGGAGATTCGAGCAGACAGTTGGGTTCTGACAGTGCTGCTATTATTTTCAGAATTTATTAATACTCAATGAATCATGCATGGGAAGTGGTGTTATTGTGTGCTGCGATGTGTAATTCATTAAAATCAAGTCAAAATGGTAAACTACTTTTCACATGGAACACTGCATTCATTTCGCGTTAAGGCATTAGATAATAAGTAATGTTTAATGATATTGGAATTTTCACACATAATAAACATGCATTTATTTTAATTTAATATAAGTTATATTCCTAATTCTATGGATACTGAATTACAAAAAATATAATAGATTCCCTTAAACCCTGCGAGAAATCTAAATATTAGCAAATATTTTTAGTTTTCGTTCTTTAATTATAATATTCGTAAAAATATTATAGTAATTTATTTTTTCTTAATACAGCTATGATTCACGAAATTCGTGCCCAGCTATAAGAATTTTTTGAATATGATGAATGCGATTCCCGTCATTATTAATTAATTAACTATGTGACATTTTAGTATCTTACCACCTTTTTTCGATTTTCTGATTGTTTGTAACTTTGTTTACGTATTATATATGGTTTATTAATAATCAAATACATATATTGGTGTATCACAAATGATTCCCTAATTAACTTGTAAGGGTAAACTTGGAAAATTTGGAACAATAATAGAGATATTTCAGATATTAATGTAAAATTTTATTTTATTTTTGAGATGGCAAAGAAAGTAATAAAAAGGACGTAATGTAGTGAACCAGCTAATTACCATATTATTTATTTATTACTGGCAAAACAACACGACGATTATGTTGAATATTTTAATTTGGTCGTAGCGGGTTACTGGCAAATTAACGTGTAACTACTATTGGTTGTGGCCCGACCCTTCGACCGGTCTGATTCAACATGGGCCGGTTTATGATTAAACTGACTCAATTTTCTTATGAATGGTAAATGAAAAATGAAGTAATATATTAGGAAATATGATTTGTTGATATAATATATTAGGAAATATTACTGTTGATATAATATATCAGGAAATATTTTCTTAATATTCTTCACAATATTGCAAAATATACGTGGAATATTGTTACTATCTTTTTTATATCAAGAGAATATTAGAATATATTTCCTAATGATATATTTCCTATTGATATATTTTCTAATAATATATTTCCTAATGATATATTTCCTAATGATATATTTCCTAATGAAATATTTCCTAATAATATATTTTCTAATGGAGTGTTTCCTATTGTAATATAGTTGTTGTTATTTTTTATTTCAAGGAGTACCATAAACCCTATAAATAGGGTTGGTTCTTCTCAATTAAAAACAATCTCATACACTCCCGAAAATTACCAACAGATATATTGCTCAAGAGTTAAGTCAGATCCGAGTTTCCAGTTGTGTTCGAATTTCCGTCAAAGTCCGAGTTCAGGTATTGTTCAGATCGGTTAAGGGAAACACCGTGTTTGTTTCGCCTTGACGACACTGTTTTATCCTAGGAGGTAATCGTCCTAATTTTTCTCTTACACAAACCATTTACGGTGAGGGGGTGAAATTGCCTTAGGAGACCGTTTTGATACGGGACTCAGTAATTTTCTGCAAAATCCAATTTTTTTGGGCAATTTCGTCATTTCGTCGATTTGCATGTCATTCAATAATTTCATGTAATTTTAATTTCGAAAATTATTATTTAATTCTCTTAAATATTACTAACAACTACATCACACAACAAATGTTGATCTATTATTCATAGATTTACATAGTAAAATTTATCATAAATGAAATGATAAATAATTTCATTTTTTAGGGTTAAATTTTTTTTCTGATAAACGTCAAATGAAAAGCTTGCAGCTTAAGTCATGAGGGAAGTGTCAGGAGTAGGCAGAAAGGAAAAGTAAGAGACTAGTATCGGATGACATATGCCATTGGGTCATACTCATAAATGAAAGACAAAACATACCGATTCTTATCTATTCGACTTACGTTTGGATAAAGAATTGACTGCAAAGGTCAACAAAATTAAATGACTTCTTCTTCTAGTCACTCACAAATATTTAAGAAAAATGTATAGATGTTCATCAAAACTATCCTCCCGAAATGTTGCTTGGAGCCCAATTCACCATCACTTCATAAATATAATATAATATAATTTTTTGTTGTTAAATAAAGTTTCAGTTTTTTTTTTAGTTTTAACTTTGAAAGATAAGAGAGTATCATGTATTAATGCTGTGAAGACATAACAAATCACCTTGTCGTACTAGTTGAACTAATTGGTAAAATGGGTGCAATTTAGATAAGATAATTGAATTCAAATTAATGATTTTTAACTTTTAACATTTGTAGTTTTTTTTGGCCAACTTAACATTTTTAGTTTGATATTGTATAAATCATCATATATACTTATAAATAACATAGTGTAAATCCTTTATGGGACTTCCCAAAGTAGTAATAAATTGACACAAAAAGTCCCCCAACTTCTTGCTCAAACTTATGAAGATTTCGTCATGGCAGAAAATGTAAATCCAATAGTAGAGGAAGTCAGAGGCACGCTTTCTTGGAGATCACGGTCAGAGTAAGAGGGAGTTCCCAAATTACGGAAGCAAGAAACACTATTTTAGAGGGAAACAAAATAAATCAAATTGTGTTTTATTTATTCCGTTGGTCGCCCAGTCCGTATCCTCCACGTGGTGTGAAAAGAAATCTTCCCTCGCCTTCTCTCACTACCACTTTCTCTCTCCCTGCGAGAAAGGAACAGTTCATAGTTTCATACCCTCCCTCCTGCAATGCCATTTGCCACCATATATAAAGACTCCACCATTACAAGAGGCTGCTAACGTGAGTCGTAGGCTTCTGCCTCATCCGAAATCCATTAAAGTTTCAATCTTTTCTATACATCGAACCTATCCCAGACAAGAAAGCGACACCCACTTACAATTTATTTGGAGGAATTCTAGGTAATGCTTCTTCTCTCTTTGCAATATTCCGGGTTTGAGTTTAGTTGGGTTCTTCTGGTCACTTTCCTGCTGCGGCGTTATAAATTGTTGAAACGGTAATTAAGCGTCTGTTCTTCAACGGGTACTTGAAATGTGCTTCCTTTGGATATACCAAACGCGAAAAAGTGTTTCTTTTTTGTGTTCGGCTATCATAATTTGTAATTCTTGGTTGCAATTTCGTTTTGTACCCTGAGAGATTAAATATACGTGTGGGTATGGCCTGATGAACCCAACAAGTGCCTGCCTCTGTGTGTTAGATAAAAAAACACATTTTCCTTTAGTCTGTCTGAGAAAATGAGATTGTTCTTTACTGGTATTGCACCTGCATTGTCCAGATTCTGGAATCGAGCTTCTTTTTCTTTCTTGAAGTGTCTTCTACTTCGTTTCGTGAAGGTTTCGAATAATGTCCATTGTTTATCAGCATTGTCCTTAATGGCTTATTTCATTTACTAATATGATTTTTGTTTGTCACTTCAACAGAAGCTTGAATCGATGGGGATTCCTTTCTCATGCCCGCTTGCGAATTATGTTGACTTAGAGAACGGTCTCGAATTGCTCATGGAGAAATCCGTAAACTTGGAAGACGACAAGATCAAGACTCTGCTTCGCTTCATCAGGTCGAATACAAAAGATTCGGAAATTACTCTGAAATCTGAAGGAAATGAAAAGATGGAGTTCGATGAAATCACGGAAACTTTGTCGAATCCCGAATACAATGCCGCGGTAAAATTGCAGAAAGTTTACAAGAGCTTTCGCACGAGAAGAAAGCTTGCAGATTGTGCAGTTCTTGTTGAGCAGCGCTGGTACTACACTAATATTCTTAACCGATGTTTCCTTTATAATTAATTCTGGATTCAAATGAATATATAATTGATGAAAGTATCGACTTTTCTGATATAATCAGGTGGAAGCTATTGGATTTTGCTGAACTTAAGCATAGCTCGATATCATTCTTCGATGGCGAGAAGCAAGAAACAGCTGTTTCTCGGTGGGTTAGAGCAGGAACACGGGCTGCCAAGGTCGGAAAAGGACTGTCGAAGAACGATAAAGGTCAAAAACTCGCAATACAGCATTGGCTCGAAGCTGTAAGTAAATCAAAATTTAATCTTTTTCGACGCATTAGTTTGTTCTATATTGGGTATCATTGTACTGACTTTGCTGATAATCGAACAGATCGACCCACGGCATAGGTATGGTCACAATCTGCATTTTTACTACAAAGAATGGCTCAATAGCCAAAGTAGAGAGCCCTTCTTCTACTGGTTGGACATTGGAGAAGGCAAAGAAAAGGATCTTGCTAAGTGCCCGAGATCGAAGCTTCAACAGCAGTGCATCAAGTACCTCGGCCCGGTTAGTCTCTTCGCAGATTTACTATTCTTGTCATTCCTTTTTCTCTGCAGAATAGGATTTCTTATGTTTTATTTTTATCAACAGATGGAAAGAAAAGCATATGAAATCTCACTGGAAAATGGCAAGTTCTTCTATAAACAGAGCGGTGAGCCGCTCCACACGATGGACGAACCTAATTTGAAGTGGATTTTTGTCCTGAGCACATCCAAGATAATCTACGCAGGGAAGAAGAAGAAGGGTTCGTTTCAACACTCAAGTTTCTTGGCCGGTGGGGCTGCCCTAGCTGCCGGAAGATTAGAGGTCGAAAACGGCACTCTTAAGGCCGTTTGGCCTCACAGCGGCCATTATCGCCCCACTGAAGAAAGCTTCAAGGACTTCCTTTCGTTTCTTGAAGAGAATAATGTTGATCTCACTAACGTCAAGGTAAAATTTTATAAACTGTGAAATTTGGGATGTTTTTTAGGACTTCACACAGTACGCAACAATTTTTAAAATGAAAAGATTTCGATTTCACGCTGTTTTGCAAGATGTTACAGAGATCCCTTGATTTTTTTAGCTGATTCGATCTTCTGTTTGTGTATAATTCAGTTGAGTCCGGCCAACGAAGACGAATCTTCACTTAGAAGGCAAGGCAGTTCGTTTCTGAGGAGTAGTTCATCCGAAGGAGACTTGACCAAGAAGGTAGATCCAATTGAGGAAGAGAAACCAGATGTAGCAGCAAAAGATTCCTCCATTGCTGCAGATTCAAAACGTCTCCGCAAATTTGCTAGGAATTTGTCGAACCTCGAAATACCAAAAAGGAGCGAATCATATGAGGAATTTAACGCTGACCCAGAATCACCCTTAGGCTGTTATTACAGAGCAGCTGAAGAGTCATTAGAGGTTGAACTCGAAAAACAACCGAAGACCTTGCAGATTGGGAAGCAGTTGAGCTGCAAATGGACGTCTGGGGCTGGTCCCCGAATCGGGTTCGTAAGGGACTGTCCCACAGAACTCCAGGTCCGGGCGTTAGAGCACGTGAATTTGAGCCCCAGAAGCGGGGGCTACCTTTCAAGAACTATGAGCCCCGACTGAGAAAGATCGGTTTTCTGTCCAATGGGCTACCGAATCCCTTGCCGCAATGGGAAAATTTCACAAGTCCTGGACTAGCAGCATTCTAATGTCAGAAGAGTTCCTGATTAACTTGATTCTTTGTGTGCAGATATGTTGTTTTTTGGTAACAACACATAAATTTAGGCATTCTTTTGTCAGGGTTTTGGAGATTAGTCCGGTGATATGATTCTATTCATCCCTGTACATACAGTAATTTCCTTGTACATTGTAAAATTTTGCACGGTTCATCCCCTTCTTAATGTAACAGTGATTCCTTTCACAAAAATTTAGCCTGAAATTTATAAATCCATTTCGAAACTTTTAAATTTGATCAAAATTTAACCACTAAGTAACCTGGCCGCTTGACGTAACATTCATGTATATAATAAAGTTTTATTTAATTAAAATTAAGTAACATTAAAGATGGAGAATAATCAAGGAGTCCTAAGCTAGTAAGCCCAACTCTTGTGCTGATTTTTTTTTTTTGTTGCCAAGAAAATTTCTGTATATTACGCAGAAAATTGGGGTTGGAGAGAAACCCGGCTCATTACAAGATCAAAACGAAAAAAAAAAATCCAAAAGCGGGGATGGTGGTTAAAGAAACCAGTCGTCCCGATCCAACCCCGCACAAGCTTGTTTAGCTACCCAATTCGCACATTGATTTGCGATTCTCAGAATTCTATTCCATGACAGTTTCCTTATGGATACCACCAGGACGAGACTATTCTCAATGATTGTCTTGATTTGCCAAAATTTCGATTTACCTATAACGTGGTCTATTACCACTTCCGTATCTGATTCTATCACTACCGACTCCCATCTATAAGCTAGAGCGAGTTTAATTAGAGAAGAACGCTTGAACCGCCCTAGCCCTACTCTTGGGCTGAATTGAATCAGCAGACGTGTCACTGTCGTTGCTTGCTGGCAAAAAGTCAACTTCTACACAAAAAATATCCAATGAGATATATTATTATCAAACAGTTTTACCGTGTGGAGGATGTACTGAATCACCACCCGGTACCTTATGTTTGACAAACCCACGGAGTCTCAGACAAGCAAACCGAGAACACCGCTTCTGCGAAGGAAGCTCTCCAGTTTAGTCACTTCAAACCAAACTAAAAGCAGAGACTCTGGATCTCTTCCAGCAAGTTCATCTCTTCAATTTCAAATGTGAGTGACTTTTTCTGGATTTCATTATTGTCCATACGAGGTTGTTGGTCGGATTGGATTCGTGGGTATGAAGCAATCTAATCCAGGTGCAGAGCCACTAGGCCAGAACCTAGTCAAGTCGATTAGCAATGTCTGTTTCTCGGTCTTCGTCTTCGCGGTGCTCATATTCACTGTAATTGCGCTCACGTATAGATCCCCAGATCCATGGCTGGAATCAGCTCCCGCTATGACAGGATTCTTCACCAAGAACGAGAACGCCACTTTCAAGAGTGACAATTCTGTCCTCAACACGGGCGAAGATTTACAGCTTTCCGAGACTTCCTCCCCTCCTGCGGTACTTCTAATCACTGAGTCGGTGATTGACCAGGCGGAGGAGAAAATCGTCAATGTCACAGACACAGCCCTTGGACCCGACGACTGTGGTGAAATGACCACAAATCCCGTTAATTGCTCAGATCCGCGAGTTATGATTGCAGTTGAGAGGTTTAACTTAAGGGCATTCAAGTCAATTGCGTTTCTGGAGTATCAAAATCCAGTTAGTGGATCGAAACCTGATGAATGTGATGTTGCGTGGAGATTTAGGAACAAAAAAGAGAAGTCTTGGAGGAAGTATAGAGATTTTAGAAGGTTTAAGATTGGGATCGGAGAGGAATGCACATTCAAAGTGGTTCGAACAAGTGGGTGGCATTCGGGGGTCAATGCACGAAGGCCTCGAAGGAGATTCAATCCCAAAAATCCAAACTTTCAAACTCCATCACTAAGGGACGATGAAATCAACGATACGATCCCGAGCTTAGGATCAGATTTGAATTTCCGTAAAGGCAAATACTTGTATTATTCGCGTGGAGGAGATTACTGCAAAGGAGTGAATCATTATATGTGGAGTCTTTTGTGTGGATTAGGTGAAGCAATGTACTTGAATCGAACATTCGTGATGGATTTGAGCATGTGTTTATCTTCAACCTATAGTTCAAGTAAAAAGGACGAAGAAGGTAAGGATTTTCGATTTTACTTTGACTTTGAGCATCTTAAGGAGGTGACGTCGATTGTGGAGGAAGGGGAGTTTATAAAGGATTGGAAAAGATCGAATCACGCTCGTAAGAGGAGAGTGCCCTTGAGGAAGGTCATGACACATAAGGTGACACCAATGCAGCTCAAGAGAGACAAGAGTACGATTATATGGAGACAATTCGATGCTCCAGAACCTGACAATTACTGGTACCGTGTTTGTGAGGGACAAGCTGCGAGGTATGTACAGAGACCATGGCATGCTGTCTGGAAATCAAAGCGGTTGATGAACATTGTCACGGAGATCAGTGGCCAATTGGACTGGGACTTCGATGCTGTGCATGTTGTTCGTGGTGAGAAGGCTCAGAATAAAGAACTCTGGCCGAATCTAGATTCTGATACCTCACCTGATGCGATTCTGACCAAGATTCGGGAATTGATTCCGCCCGGGAGGGATCTTTATGTTGCCACGAACGAGCCTTTTTACAATCATTTCGACAAGTTAAGATCTCAGTATCGAGTGCATTTGCTTGATGATTACAAGGAGCTGTGGGGAAATTCAAGCGAATGGTATAATGAGACTAGGGTTCTAAATGGCGGAAGGGAGGTTGAATTTGACGGGTTCATGAGGGTTGCTGTCGATACAGAGGTTCTGTACAGAGCCAAGGTTCGTGTTGAGACATTCTATAATTTGACAAGAGACTGCAAAGATGGAGTCAATACGTGCTGACCAGGTCAGACATTATGTGTTTCATGTTGTTTTTCTGAGCTTGTAATTTTTGGAATGGAAAAATGAGTTCCATGTTGGATTCTTGTGATTTTGCAATGTATATTAGCATTACATACGTATATTTGATGTTTGGAAATGCATCTTGGGGCTCAAATAAACTTCAGATTGTTCTCAAATCAAATCTCTCGTTTTATTAAATTGAAAGACAGTTCTGAATCAAGTTGAGCTCTATGCATTTAGTTGTTCAAATTGGGGAGAAGCAGAGTTATAGATTTTGTTTTTCTTCGTCGTCTTCATCTTCTTCGTTCCAGCTATGACTTGGTCCTACTTGCTCATGCAAAGGTACATACTCCTGCAGAAACACAGACTTTTGGTTATTCTTTTGTTTTCTAATTTGCAAATGTAAATCTACAACTCAAAACATTTAAAAAAAATTCTGATGCTTTGTAAGGCACAGAGAGCAAAGACTAGTGACTACCTCCATTGTCTGTATCAGCTCTGTAGCTGTCTTTGCAGAGATGATAATATTTCGAGCTTTTGAATTAATGAATCCTTCTTCTACTCCCTTATCGAACAACCGCAGCAAGCTATCGTAGTATCCATCAACATTCAGAAGACCCACCTGGTACAATCATAAATATTTTAGACAAAACTGGAAACAAATTATTAATCTGGCACCTTAGATCAACTCAACCATCTCAACCTGCTAATAAAGTTGGTGGTTGGTCTGCCATTATTTGCTAGTTTTGGTTGGGTTTGGTTGCTTTCAATCTTTTTTTAGTTCCATTGACATTATTATTACTATTAGGTTACTTTATTGTTACGATAAGACCATGATGGAAACATAAAAAAGTGTCTTTTCATATGATAATTGTCATGGCTATCGACGTTGTCTGGTCACAAATATCATTGTATCGGTGTCGTTATCGATGTATATACTCCCAGAGATTTTTTAGGAGAGCCCAATAATAGATTCGATGCCAAAGTTCTACTGTCAAATTGCAGAGCTGAGGGGAAGCTTACTGGTTTCTCATGGATCCCGAGCTGAGACCATGTTATCATCTCGAGCAACTCCTCGAGCGTTCCATATCCTCCTTAAAACAATACAGATTTATATTATACTAAGTTAATGATCTGGATAGAGTAATCACTCAAACTTCATATCAGGGGAGTGTTCTTGTTACAGTAAAAGCTCACCAGGGAGTGCGATGAACGCATCTGCTCGGCGAGACATCTCAGCTTTCCTTTGATGCATATCCGACACAATCAGCACTTCTCCCATCGCATTACTTGGCGCCTGAAATAATCAATGCAATCAAAATCCAGAAACTGGAGATCATCTAATCATGGATATGCAAGAGATAGAATCAATATAAAAGAATTACCTCGAGTGAGATCAGTGCTGTTGGAGTGACTCTGCAATACAACGAAGGAAACAGTTAATACTGCTTCTAAGGTAATTTGTTTTTTTAAATATAAATATTTATGTAGTTTGGTTTTGGTTATTACCCAAGAACATGGCAACCGCCTTCGAAGACAGTCTGAGAAACAAGTCCCATGAGCCCGATACTCCCACCTCCGTAGACTAAATCGATCTTTCTCTCAATCTAAACGAAGCATGCTATCGATAAATTTCTTGATCCACCATAAAGATTAGTGATTTCATCAGATCATGAAGAATTGAGGTGCATACCAGTTCTCGTCCAAGTTCAGAAGCTGCATCACTGTATATCTTCCTGTACCCTGAGCTACTTCCACAAAAGACACAGACCCTCTTGAACTTCCCCATAACTTTGCAGCTTCAACGTCTGAAACTCTCTGGCTTCCCTTTCCAGACATGTCACTTTAATATAGAAGATGATGGAGCACTTGTCATGGTGTGAATACTTGCATGACACGTGAGAGAGATTGTATCCATGGCCCATACTTGATGGATGGTGCAAGTAATTGTGTTGAAACAAAGGAGCTTTCTCTCTTTCTCTCTTTCAACATAAAAAAATTATATATATGTACAATTTGTTTGGTGGGTTCACCAATACCTCAACTATTTTACTTTTACCTTCTTGGAATGTAGGGAAAGATCCATCTCCTCTTTGAGAGCCATTGTGCAATATTGAGTGACAAAAGTCATATGTATTTTGTGGAGGTGATTCCTTTGTTTATATCAAAATTTCCTACCATGGTTATATGTTGCTTTCATGCAACTGCTGCTGTATCTTCATAACAATTTGCAGATAGCGACTGATTCGTCATGGAACAGGCAGTATCGTCGTTTAGCGTCAATTTCAATAAAAAGATATGATTTCTTTTAACTATGTCTCATCTGTGTCTCCTTCTACCATTAAATCCATATCTATTTCATCAAATAATATATGTATTAACAATAACTGTTAGTGAGATTGAAGAAAGGAGTCCTCATCCCTTGTATGGAGACGTCATGATTCGAGGTTAGATTCTATAACTAATAATTCAGCAAAGTACATAAATTTGGAGTTGGATTAGAGCGTGCAGTAGTTGTGATGATTAGACAGGGACCATGGCTCGACCCACCACCATTTTATCATAAATAAAGACTCATGGTGTTGATGATACCCCTTGAAGCAAAACAATATGAATTTTAGCGGTGATAATCACAGGGAGACGCAAAATTTGAGCTTTAGCATCAGACAGCATGCTGTATTCTACCAACTTTGGTTTACAACCCAAATTTTCACTTGTGTTACTGGTTTTGTGCATTGACAACTTGTTTGGAGTTGAAGAAAGCTGAATGAAGAGACAACAAACTAGCTAGGGTTGGTGAGATGGCCTTTCAGGTGGATGAAAGATGGGGTATCTTCTTATTATAAAATATGTGCAGCACTGCCATCAAGTCTCCCCAACTTATCATTTAGTGCTAATAAATCCAATTCTTTTTTTTACTTGTGCAGCTTCTTCTGCAGCAGACACAGTTACTGTTACTGATTAGTCATCATCAACTTAAGCTAGTGGTCACTTTCCTTCTGTACAAATGATTTTACTTGTACAACTGATTGGTACATCAATTTAACCCTTAGTGGTTTGGGTTGGTTTTGAGTACTTCAAGGTCTAGATGACTTGCTTGGGTAATACTATGAAATGTGAAATATAGTGAGAAATTCTGAAAGTAACAACATTTACTATTTCAGAAAAACCGTTAAATAATATCACTAAATGAAATCTTCCTTAAGAATCTAATTATTTTTTCACTTTCTCATAATAATATGATCATCAATAAAAAAAAAAAATCAATCGATATGATCTATATAAGTATTTTTTTGGCAGTTTTTTGAAGAAAACAAACTTGTTTTTCTTTTTTTTTGAAATTCACCCAATGATTTACTCGGATGGGAAGTAGGGGTGGCAAAACCTGACCCAACCCATGGGTTACCTATCCACGAGTCGTGTTTGGGTCAGAGTTTTTGACTCATGGGTCATTTTGGACACAACCCGTAGATGACTTGTGATACCACGGGTCAAGTTTTGGTATGAAGATTTGACCCACGGGGCAACCCGTGACCCGTGACATTTTTATATTATCTTAAAATAACAGTTTTTTTTGTATGCATAGGTCGAACGGGTCTGACTGACCCGTGGGTCATAGAGGTCCAATGGGTCAGTCTGACCCAACTCTTTCATTTTTTACGGGTCATTCTGACCCACGGGTTAACCCACCAACCCACGGATCAAGTTTTGGTCAAGGAGTTCTTAACACGACCTATGGTTCGACCCATGACCCGTTTTCCCACACATAATGGGAAGTGATGGAGATGGGCTCCCTATTCTGTTGGTGTATATATATATACTGAATTGTCCACTTATTTTCTCCTTCCTGTTCTTCCACTTTGGGTAGTCCTCATGATTATGAATACGTTTGTGTATGGCCATTACAAAACCTTAATTATTGCCTCACCAATCAGCGCCCAACAGCTAATCTAATTAGGGAATAAACTACATTGATGAGACATGTAACGAGAATCTCATCCCACCAGTTGCTGCTCTACCCAAATTATTAGCTTAGTTCTGCTTGACTAGTTAGTCTAGTTAGTTACTCAATCAACAAAAATTTACCAACACACCCACCATGGAACTCGGAAGTACCTGTTTAAATATGTAGATGAAGATCATCCATCACACAGATTAAAGTTATTGTCTCTTGGGAGGAATAGTTGGAGTGTTTCTGCAGCAGTCTGTTTTAACTACTTATATCCAGTAGGTAGTCTGTTCTGTTCTGCTTTCTGTATTTATGTAAGTCCTGTCTCGATTAAACTTTAAAGCTGTAGGACCTTCCAACCATTATTGTTTATTTCGTTTCATGATTGTCTTGGTCAAAAGAAGAAAAAGTAGGAGCAATCTTTACAATAAGTAGCACTCACCTCTGATCCAATCTGAATCCTATCATTGGCATTGTCTTTGTCTCGACTCCAGTGAAAAAAATGATGAGTGTAGGAATGTTTGTTTGACATTATATAATATAGCGAGTAAGAATATGTTTTCTTATATCAATATACTGCACTTGCCTAAACCATATATATATATATAGTATTCTTACCTGTCAATTATGCAGGCCCAAAGGCGAGCTCGTTCAAGCTTTATGCACAAACTATGCAAATTTTCTGGTAACTTAAAAGATAAATGGTAGAGATCTATGGATGATGATAATCACAGTTCAGTATCATCATCATCCTCTTCAGAAGATTAGATACGAGTGGTAAAGAAAGAAGTAGGGTTTACTGTAACTAATGGGTTTCATGGTTAGTGAGACTCATGAGCTCCTTGAATCTTGATTCTGGCATTATCCGTTTTCACGATCCAGATTCGAAAGCAGAATAGAATGATGAAAAGATCATCACTGATTAATTTTAAGATGTTTGGTTTGGATTCAGGTCTGTTTTTCCATCGTGTAGATTAATATCTGTTTCATATGTGATGTACATTTCGGTTTGAACCGTCTCAAGTTCTGCAGATCGGGACTCTTTCAGCTGCAAATCAAGATTATTATTGTTTGGTTGGACAAATTCAAAAGCCATTTGAGAAGTTCGATGACAAGCTCGAGTATTTATCCAAATGCAGTACTGAATATGAATTGAAGTTGCCCTTCCTCGAAATTCAATGCAACCAAACTAGTTTTATAGCTTACTCAGAGAGCATAGACTATGTAGATTCATTCTTATGAACAGAATTGAGAATTTTGAACAGAGTATACCAAAAAAAACATCTCCATTTCATTTGAAAAGGTTCGATACTTTGCCTCTCCTCTTCCTAACAAAACTAATCCACATTTGATATCACTGAGGACAGAAATAAATATTACCACAGTATCCTAAAGTGTTGGTACTCTCCGCCTAGTCAAGGTTCGGTAGGCGGCTGAGAATCGAGTGCTCGGGTTTGTGGTCACACTCGTAATCAAGATGAACAAAGGCCCGTTCAACTTGGGGAAGCTTTTCAAACTTGATCTGCAAGGATTCCCCAATCGCATGTGCCTCTACCAACGGTAAGTTTTCTGGTAGTTCAATATCAACCTGCATATTCATTTGCAGTTAGAAAGGAAAATACCCAATTCGATTGAATGATGTCTAGTGATTCAAAATCGCTAAAAATCAAGCAAATAGACTCACCTCCACAAAATACAGAACGCCGAAGGTGTAAGCACGAACTGTGTCGATTCTCTTGACTTTCGGGTGTCTAATGGCAAGATAAGTCAATTTTTGCAGAAATTCAGGAGAGGCTGATTGTCCAACCAGTGAAACTGCAAAAAATAAAAATGATCCTTTTATCTATCAAAATATCCCCAAAACACAAGCCATCATTTTGTATCACAACATTGTGATGTGAAGAACAATTACCTGCATTTTCCATAACTGTTCCAGACCAATTAGTAATGGTGTAAACAGCGAGGATAATAGCTCCAGCTGGGTCGATCCACCAATAGAATTTGTTACCAAGGACGGCTGCTGCTAAACCAACTACATTGGTTATCACATCAAAGTAGTGATCCTGGGGAGCAAAAATTCAATCTGAGATTAGAACTTGAGGTGAATTGTTGAATGCTAGTAAATTGAATTGTTGCATGATACTTTTGCATAAGCGCGGACAATCTCATTGGGGGATCTTCTACAGTAGAGCCAAAGAGCGAGTTTTACAGCACTTGCAGAGAGCATGATTGTGTATAGCCACAGCAACTGATCCGCTGACATCTTTGACGAGCCTTCATCTTCGACCAATTCTTCTACTGCCTTAATCAGCACCTGGAAACCTAAATTCAAATTGAAGAAACGCTATCATACAAGCTTCCTTCTTTAAATTTACTTTTCTGAATTTTCATTATCCGTGCAGCTCAGGAAGGTTCACGAGTAAGATCATAAACAGGAAGGAGGTATGAAGTATGAACAAACCTAATGTAGCCATTACAGCAGCAAATATAATTATGCCTACTGGTTGCACCCTCAGTTTTCCGATAGGATATTGGTAGATATTAATGTTTTTCATTGATAGATGGGTGAACCACAGGATGCCGCCAGCCATAAGATCAAGCAGAGAATCTAGTGTCGAAGCAGCAATGGCAATTGATCCACTTCTGATTGTAGCATAGATCTGCAAGCAACACCTTTTCTTATCATGATGATGAATTACAAAACTCCAGTTGGTATATTACAGAAAGCCATTTATAGAGGTCTAGTTTCAATAAGATATTCATCTTTCAGGTAAATGTGAAGAAGAAACCTATAACATAAAAAAGGAGGGAAAACATGAAATTATTCATTTGAGATTTCAACACCTAAGAAGAACCTCACCTTAAAAGCAAGTAGCACCACATTACAATAATTAGATATCTTCATTGCTCCTTCTTGTTGCATTTGCTCTTCGAGATTTTCCTCGTCAATACCATCAGTGTCTACCACTCTATCAACTTCTTCAAAAGACTTCAAAGTTTCAAGTTGTTTCTCATAGTATTCCTTTTCTCCTGCAAAGTGATGAATTCTTTTCTGTAACTAAAAATTCATATAGGCAAGAGACTTGAACATATATAGTTCAATATAATCAATTAATGGACTTCAAACAATAACAATGCACAGCATTTGTCCATATATAAAGTAGTAAATGGCCCCAAAGCAGATGGATATGCACTCGGCTCCACTCAAAAGTAAGATTCTACTGGTTACCTTCCTGTGCTTCCATAATCAATAAATAAAATTCTCCCACTTGTTTAGGTGCCTTCAATTATAAGTTAAGCTCATGTCTGTCTCTCTCAATCAATCTCAGTTTCTTGGAACCAAGCAGACACAAAGATCTTGGCCAAACAAACGGAGGAAAAGGCCCGCTTCTGGCTTAATAATTGTCAAAAAGTCATTTTAATAAAAAGAGAAAGCACATGAGCATGTCAGGGATTCGTAGAAATAGTGAAATACTGCCTTAGTTTTTTTCTCCAAGCCTTGACAAGAACTTCCTCAGTTGTCAGTTTGCTGATCTACAGACAAACTAAGAACCTCTCCATTGCACCATTCTCTCTGTTTCGCCGCAGATCAGAGCGAAGACAATAGAATATGCTCACATACTCTAAGCGATGCAGGTTCTAATAGATTTGAGCTTCAAAACTCTCGCATGGATACGCATATGACTGTTCATTGCGGTTAACGCATATCCTGATAGTGAGTACTGAGAGAGAGGGAGAGGGAGGGAAACCTTTGGTTAAGCCTCCGACGTTAGAGAAATCAATATCGTATGGAGCCTCGGCGTCGACGTCGAGGCCGGAGCGGATCTTCTCTGGCAGCTTGGCCACGAATTCTCTCCTAAGAGATTCCACAGAGTAGCGGCGGCGGAACCTTCCGCTTCTCCGATTACCGTTAGCCGCTAGAAGCGGTGACTTGGGTCTGGAATCGTCCATGGAACCTCCGATTGCCTATAACAGCCAAATCAGGTGGATCAGCACGAAGTACTAAGATTTGAAGACTTTCTAGTTTCTAGTGAATAGAAGAAACAATTATTAATTTATTAATTAAGGGCTGTAAAAGTTATCAATTTTCACAACACTATTATTCTTGTGACGGAGCGTGGTGTGGTACGTCTCTCCGGGGGACTGAGCGTGATAGCGAGGGATGTCGCGGGGTTGTGTTGGGCGGCCGATGTGAGATGATGTTGGCCGGATCTGTGGACGAGATAGAGCTCATGCGGTCTTTTATGCGGTTCAATTGGCCATTGATAAAGGGTGGTCGAAGATCATCATCGAGACTGACGCCTTGAATATCATCAATCATATTCAAAGGCGAGACTTTGCTTGGAGGATTGATCCCATTTTGTTTAATGTGATTTCTCTATCCTCTTTGATTAGAGAAGTCGCTTGGGAGCATATTTCTCGATCCGCGAACTCGTGTGCGAATTGGATTGCAAAGAATGTATTGGCGGGGTTGTGTCATTCGGATTGGGTGTCCTCAACCCCAACCCCCTTCTTAGATGTATTGTAGCGGATAATATTCTGTTCTCGGTTCCTTCTTCGGTTATTGAATGAATGATGAAGTTTTTCTTGGCCAAAAAAAATAAAATATTTACATATGTTTGCCAACTTTTTTTTTTTGACCAAATAACTCGTTTCATTGATTCGAAATAAAACGGGTATGTTTGCCAACTAAATTAAATGTTCTAAATAGTTACATTTTTTTATTGGCCAAAAAAAAAAATAGTTACATTTTTGTTCATTATTTTATTTTATTTTATAAAAGTATTATTTAAAAAAAATCATTTAATTAACTAAAACATACACGTCATTATTTAATAGCAAATTAGATATGATTTTTTTTTTCCAAGAATTAGATATGATTAGAAAAAAGTAATTTTATTTAAAAATAATTAATAATTTATTAAAAAAATATTCAAGTTAACAAATTATTTAGACTTTTAAAATTTACCTAGCAACCATATACATAATTTTATCATATATGTACCACACGTGCTCAATAGTATATTATTGTGCGTATATAGCTTTTGAAGAAGATTGAAGATGATCCATTTAGCACACGTGCGGTCAAACCACGACATTTCAAAGTCAAAGAGGCGGCTACCTCTTCTCTCTCTCTCTTCCTTCCTTTCGTTTCCGACATATTTGATCTTATACGAGCTCCTTCTATGTCTTTTCGTGGCGACATATGGATTGTCCACTTATATATAGAGTTATATACAGAGAGAGAGAGCATCAAACACTCCGAAAACCATTCATCAGATATCTTCTTCACTTCATTTTTCCTCAGATTAGAGCTTGAGAATAAACATATGATTATGACGGCGTTCATGGAGACAACCTTCGGCGACATGCTTTTCAAGGTTGGCGTGTTCTTTCTTGTTCAGGTCCTTATCTGTCTCATACTGTCCAAGTCATCAGACGTCTTCTCCAAGACGAAGAAGCCTCGATCCCTCAGTTTTAAACCTGCACGGTCCGTCAGCATACGGCGGATTCTGGCCGCTCTCTCCGACATGCCTCCAGGCGGAGAGCCCTCACCCTCATCCCAAGGTGCTCGGACTCCTAGCCCTAGGGTTGGTCCATCTTCATATGAAGCTGACTATACACGCGCACTCCATGGCTAATTAAGTCATCAAAAGATCGGGATTAATTAAGGAGAGAAATTTGCTTTGATGTAGTGATATATATATAACTTTTAAAAAAATGATGTTGTACCGCAATTATTCTTTTGTTATTTGGGTTGTAATTGATTGGATTCTGTATAATGTATAATATTGAGTACATCAAAAAATTTGGGTATTTATTTTATATAGAACTTCCACTTAGTTGGATATATAATGAATACATTTGAATGTTTAGATTTGTTTTTCTTATTAAAAAAACTCTTTAAATGTAAACTAAATATTGAATTTTGCATGTCATTCTCTAGTTTGGTCAAGCATTAATTTATTAGAAAATAAAAATAATTACATGTGTCTCAAATGGAAAATTCATTATAATTGGATTAACTTATTATCAGTCGCAATAACGGATTCTACTTGTTGATTATTTTTTGTTTTAAATCTCTTTATAAACCATAATACTCATTCTTAGAGGAAATAATACTGTTTGTACTATTTATATACATTGATTAGAGTTTCTCTAATTCTCAATAATTCAGCTAAAAAGAGTGATTACAATGAAAACACAAACTATATATATTTTCATATTTTGTGGTTGATGGATTCATTTATTTCAGTTGTTAATGCTTCAACAATTGGTCCTCTGGGCAGGTGTCAAATGTTATCGTAATGTATAAATTCTTAAAGTTAATGTATAAATTAATTTAAATTCTTAAAAAAGAAAATAAGAATTTAATTTATAAATACATCCAATCCCATTGTTAATGTTATCGTAATGTTATAATGTGGAATTAGTATCAACTATATATATATATACATTCCTAAGATTGTGTCTCATGTGAAAGAAACAAAATATACTACAATTTGGAATGTTTATGCAAGTAAATTTAATATAGTATTCTATGTTTTATCCATATTATCGGTTAGTATTCATGTATTTAGTTCAAATTACTATTAAATGTCAAGTTTTACATAGTGACATATGTAAAATAGACTCATTAGATTAATCTACGTGATAATGCTATGTCGATGTTTCAATATAGTTTTATCTTTTATGTTGACTAATATTATCATCCCTTATAACATATTTTTTTACATATTAAATTTTTTAGAAGATTTAATCGATTAACATATATATATATATATAGTTTATTTAAAATAATGAAAAAAAAAAACGATATGCTTCCAAACACCAACAGGGACATAGTACAACACGCTTATGTTCCTCGCATCCCGAACCCGAAGCTCTACCCCTACATTCATAACAGTGTACATAGAGGACGACAAATTCTATAGCAACACTCGTCTTCATAGCATATTGATACGTCGCTACTTCTCAGAATTTGTTATTGTACCAGAACACGCCTCTACGCTTAGCACCCTCATCATCAGGCTCCACATAAATGCACTCTTTTGCCTCCCTCCACATCGCTCTGTAAAACGGCATGCCATCGAATTGATAGTACTCGCCTAGTACGGGCTTGATTGCCTTGGTAGCCTCCATGGCGTGATAATGGGGCATGGTTGAGAACAGGTGGTGCGCCACATGGGTGTCCGTGATGTTATGGAACACCTTGTTCAGAATACCATAGTCACGGTCCACCGTGGCAAGAGCCCCGCGCAGCCAGTCCCACTCCGACGAGTCATAGTGAGGAAGAGATGGGTGGGTATGCTGAAGGTAAGTGATCAGGACGAGGAACGCGTTCACGATCAAAAGAGGGACACCGTACATAGATATGACCCAGGCCAAACCTTTGACAGCAGACAATCGGTAGAGGACATATGTCATGGCCATGATTCCAGTGTCCGACACGTAGATCTGGACACGCTCGCGGTCAGAGTATATCGGGCTGTTAGGGTCATAGTGGCACGCGAACCGATCGTACGGCCTTCCAGAAGCATTGAACGCTAAGTATAGGGGCCAACCCAGGGTCAAGGTCACGATCAGGGTCATGACCCGACCTGGTGGGTTGTTCAAGTATTTAGAGAACCATGGCATCTTTGACTTGGGCTTCGGGACGAACACCTCGTCCCGCTCGAGCGACCCGGTGTTGGAGTGGTGCCTACGGTGGCTGTACTTCCACGAGAAGTAAGGGACGAGCAATGCTGAGTGGAGCACCAGACCGACCGTGTCATCCACCCATTGGTAGTCGCTGAACGCGTGGTGGCCACACTCGTGGGCGATAACCCATATTCCGGTCATGACGCAACCTTGCATGGCCCAATAGATGGGCCATGCAAGGCAGCTGAGCGGTGGCTGGAGGTCGGTGATGTAAGTGTCAGCGATATAATAGAAGAGGGTGACGAGGGCGATGTCGGAAAAGATGTATGAAAAGGATTTGACGAGGGATCGTTTGAAGCAATGGGGTGGAATGGCTTTCTTGAGGTCGCCAAGAGTGAAAGGTGGTTTCTCGCAAGGGACTTTCTTGAAGGGTTGTTTCTGCTTCATATCTTCAGAGTCCTGTTTGTTTGTGACAGACATTCGGCCTCCAGCACCCATTGTACTATGGCCGCTAGGGTTCATTGATTCGTGAACAACAAGAATAAGCAATTTCTTAGTAACAAAAGATAAAAGCCAGAAAAATGACATACATATATGATTCCTGCGAATATGTATAAAAACCCGAGAAGAAATATGCTGTCGTAATCAAAACCAAAGACATCAAGAACATAAAAAAGAACACTGATTCGCCGGAAAAGTTCAGTTTCTAGAATTATAATGAAAACGATGAAGACGAAGAGGTAGAGGATGAATGTACCGGCGTACCTCCGATGGACGCTGCGGCAGCGGAGTGCTTTCCTTGGAGAACTTTCTCTCTCTGATATGCTGTGAATGTATTGAGGTTGAAGATGGCGTCTCCTCCGAAAAAGAAGCCCTTATTTAAGCACCTCTCTCGGGCTCCTCAGACCGGGACTACGTACCTTAGCTGTACTCAGCTGTATGCGTCTACTGATCTTTACGCTACAAATTGTAGACGTGGCGTGACATCAGTGGCTTCTCCCACTCGAGATCAATCTTTAAGTATCTTAATCGACGGATCTTGATTAGACTACGTGATTTAGCCACAGCTGATCACGTTCTACAATTATTATTATATTTGCCAGGAAAATATCTTCAACTGTATTCAGTTTGATGTCCCAGACAAATTATTGGACGGTTGCTCTCAAATAATCGTGGCTGTAGCCTAAAGTTTTTATTTTTAAAAATTAATATCTAAAATTTGTAACTTTAGGAGGAAAAAGAAAACAATATTGTGAACGCAATAATTAACGAAGATAATTATGCATTTATTATTAACGAAGATAATTAAACATAGGTTATTAAGTTAAACAACCGATGACCGAACACTCGTCCAAGCTTGTCCGATCACCCCGAAACGATGGCCCCACCCCATCCGTGCCTGAGCAAAGAGTAAGACTATTATTATATGCTGCATGTTTTGTCAAATTCTGTGGAGAAGACGAGAGCTATCCCACGTGGAGTTTTCCATGCATGCACTGCCACATGTCATATAATCCAAATATCTAATGGGGAATAAAAAAGACTAGTGGACTGAATTTCGGATTAGACTATCTCGATTAGAACCGAGACCGAGCAAACATATTTTTTTTTTCAATATCGGTCTCGGTTTCAAACTTTTTTACGCGAAAGCCCGATGAGGACCGGTCCATACCGAATTTACTATGAACCCTAAAAACCAATGATGTATGTTTGGAACTATTGAAGAAAATGAACTTTGTATATTTGTTGTTACTTTGTTGATTTGTATTTTGTATGTTTGTTACTTTGATTCCAATAATATTTGTATTTGGACAAATTTAGTTGTTTTTTTTGGCCAGATTCGGTCCAGGACCGTATCAAGACCGGACCGAATAAAAAAAGACCGACTCGAGCGGACTTTGTTGGCCGAGATCGGACTCGAGCGGGCTTTGTTGACCGAAATTTCGATCTTGGTTTTGCCTTCAGGACTAGCCCGGTCCGCCCATGATGAGCATTAATATCTACCATGCATCCCTCAGTACACTACAGTCTACAGCTGCCCATGTATTGTGTCGCTCGGTCGATGGAACTTAGGTGAATTTGGGCGAATATTCATTTATGATCTTCCATTCAAACAATATAATAATTAGTAAAAAAATTTATTTCATTTACAAGGTTATCAACCCTTTTTCTTATATATATTATTATGTCTCGTTTAATAAATATGGGTAAGGACGACGTAGCTATCAATGTAACGATATATAGATAAAATTTCTAATGTTAAATATATATTGTCTAAATCGACTGGTACATGTGTTTGATACAAAAAGATTTTCTGTTTTCGTGCAACCGGTGTCACATCGTGAATGAATTAACGTAACACGAAACACAAACCCGATTTCAATACGACTCATTTTGTTATTCTTATAGCTAGCAGTCGATTTTAGCTGAGCTTCCTAGCTGGTATCGTGTTTTCTGGATCTAAAGAAGAAATTTACTATATATAGTAAAATGACACAAATGGAGGAAAATATGCAAATTTTAATCCCACGGTTCTATGAAAAGGATGGGCGACAGAAATAGAATTGGCGACGGAGAAAAGTTTTCTTTCCTGTTGTCATACAATTTTCTTCATCAACTGTTGAAAATGTTGTTGAATTGAGACAGATCGCCTAACGTAGAACATCAGCTCCAATCATCGATCTACTCACTAGATGAATTCGTTAGGGATGGACTATGTTGGTTATAGTGATGAACTCAGGAATTATGTCTAGGGAAAATAATGATGAATTTAATAGGGTTAAATTTAAAAATCAAATATCTTACAAACAATTTTTTTTACGAATTTGTTAAATTTAATTTAATTTAGTTTACCTAGCTTTATTTAGTTTGTTAGATAAAATTTTGGAAAATAACTTGCTATAACGCGTCAGTATTAGAAACACAGGATTAAGCGACGGAATATAATTCCGTCGCAAAAAGACCCTAGTTTTTTCGGTAGGAGTTGTGTGTTGACCGTGCAATGATCTACCTACCTATCATCTATCTGTCTGTATATATTTACACATTCGCTAATTAACAATATAATGCGGTTAGCTAAAATATAGTCACGTGCCCAAAATTATTAGTCATCAAAACATTTTCAACTGTTGCAGATATTGCATGGATCTGATTGAATAAAACATCCAACCAACATAAACTTGTTCGTCCTAGGTTGTTTTATCAGTTTCTTTCTTCTTCTTTTCCAGAAACAATGAATAGGCACACTTTAAAATGGACTATTTTAAGACATTCAAAAACGAATTCTCAACCTTCCATAGAAAAAAAGCAACTATCTGGTTTCCCAAACTGTTCTGTTGTAACTTCAGTTGTTTTATATTCATCACCTTCTTCCCCATAACAAGAATATATCCTATTCAGATCTCCTGACGATTCTCCAGATTGACATATGATATCATAATATCACTACCCTCTCTCTCCGACATTAACCTAGTATTATTTACTGAAGCATAAATCGTGAAATCATGGAAGATGGAAGAACGAGAAAGCGACCGAAGCTTGATGTGATCAAGGCAGCTGCCTCCTCGACAACAATGGAGAAACTCAGAGGTGTCTCGCCTCAGCAGAATGGAAACTGGGGAGCACAGCTATACGCAAATCATCAACGGATATGGCTCGGAACCTTCCGGACAGAAAAAGACGCCGCCATGGCATACGACAGCACCTCCATGAAGCTCAGGAGAGGAGACGGTCACTACCAAAGGAACTTCCCATGGGCGCAGCAGCATGTCCACGAACTCATCTTCCAGAGCGCCTTCACGGAGGAGGAAACCCTAGACATGATCAGAGACGGCACGTACCGGTTAAACTTGGATACTTTTCTCATGAAACAATTGAAGACAACCAATGTTCTGTCGAGGAGGTGGTTGCACTGCAATGGACAGATGTCTTGCAGACAGCTTTTCCATAAGGAGCTCACTCCGAGCGATGTCGGGAAGCTGAACAGACTCGTTATACCGAAGAAATACGCAGTGCGATACTTTCCGTGTATCAACGAGAACAATGCTGTCGATTCAGATGATACTGAGTTGGTGTTCTTCGACCGGGTTATGAAAACGTGGAAGTTTCGTTACTGTTATTGGAAGAGCAGCCAGAGCTTCGTGTTCACTCGAGGGTGGAACAAGTTTGTGAAGGAGAAGAAGATGAGAGCCAACGATGTGGTAACGTTCTACACTTGTGATCAGTGCATCAAGACTAGGGAAAATGATCATTCAGGGGATTCGAGCTGCTTTTGTTTGATTGATGTAAATTACAACACAAGCGAAGGCAACAGTGGAATGAGTGGAAATGAAGAAACTACTACTGGTGAAGAGAAGGTAGAGTTGAGGTTAAATCTAGGTGAAAGTTGTAGCTTAGGAATTAGGGTTGGAGATGAGGAAGAAGTTGCAGATCAAGAGTTGATCATGAAGGATGGTCATAGTAGGGTTAGGTTATTTGGTGTTCAGATAAACTAATATATATATATATATAGGCACTTCATGGTAACATACATATCGTTTGCATGATTTTTTTAGGTAACGTATCGAGCTACAAGCTGACCAATCAAATCAAATTTGATTTTCCTTAGAAAGATCTTACTTTAATAAAATGGGAGTTTACTAAATTAATAACTAAATACTAGGGAAATCAAAAAGACGCGTCGGAATGAATTTCCGACAAGACCGGTCCGACTAGGACTGAGACCGAGTGGACAAATTTTTTTCTTCAAGGTTGGTCTCGGTTTCAGTTTTTTCCCCCGAAAGTCCAATTAGAACCGGCCCAGACCGAATTTTATATCAGAACTGTGGATCGGTCTCTCTTCTCTCGTCTCCTTCCGGTCTCCAGCACGACTCCTTGACACTCCTTCCTGTCTCCATCAGGACTCCTCCATCACTCCTGTCCTCCACGAACGATCGATTCCGTCCGGCACGAACGAACGACTCCAGCACTCCTTCATAACGAACGATTTCGTCTGTCTCAGACAGGTAATTACTCTATTAATGACTGATTTACATATGAAATGCCTGATTTGTACATGGTTGATTCATGACAAACGATTTTTGGTCGATTAATGGTTGATTTACATCCGAAATGGCTGATTTATAAATGGTTGAGGTCTCCATTGGGCCAGGTTTTTTTTTGGACCAAAAAATTCGATCCAGATCGGTCCGAGTCAAGCAAGACCAACTCGATCAGGCATTTTTGTCCGAAGTTCGGTCTTGGGTTTGCCTTCATGACTGAGCCGGTCCACACCCATGATCATTTATACTAAATACTATATGATCATCTCTACTAAATACTATAGATTAGTTTTGTAAGGGTAGTAATGAAAAGAGTGCTTTGTTTAAGGTATTTTATTACGAGTGTATACAGTTCAGGAGGTATTTTATAATTAACCCAAAGAAATCATTAATGATGGGCCGGTAAGTTACAGGTGGTCGGGGCCCACAAATGTGATATTGGGTTCATTAAGCGCCTAAGTTCTCTTCGGCGTCGTCCAACTCTTCCTCTCGCTTGCTCTGCATTTCTGTGCTCATTTGCAGAGAGAGAGATGTCCAATTACACATACGAGTCCTGCAAAGTCGAAACAGACGATGGAATCAAACTCCACACCAGGATCTTCAACCCCACAGCAGAAGTCAAGAGGAACAGCCTTGGGATCGTGCTGGTGCACCCTTACTCAGTCCTGGGCGGGTGCCAGGCCCTCTTGAAGGGAATTGCTGCTGGATTAGCTGAAAGAGGCTTTCCAGCTGTCACCTACGACATGAGAGGTGTTGGCCGCTCCACAGGACGCGCTTCCCTCACTGGATCCTCTGAAGTCAATGATGTGGTGGCTGTCTGTAAATGGGTTTGTGGGAACGTTGATCTTTCCATTGACAGGATTTTGCTTGTCGGTTCATCTGCAGGTACTGCGTGTTCTTCTTTTTATATTTTGGTTAATGGATCACCATAAAGACTGTTTGTTTAGATCAGTAGATAATTTGTTTTGACAATCTGTGGATGAGGGTTTAGCAGATTAATGACTAATTTCATGTAATGTGTCTTCAATATTTCTTTCTAAAATATGACTCATTAGATTGGATCGGTCTGCAATGATTGTACAATATCAGGTTCAGATTCGGGTTTGTTTGTTTTGATCTAAATACAATGCTAGTCATATAGAAAAGATAAATTCGGAAAAACTTAGTGTAGTAGTCAGTTTACTCTAACTAAATAGAGTTATTCTTGTACAAAAATTCAGGTTCTAAGCAGTGTAATTTCTTCGGTTTAATGAACTCATAAGCATAATGGAAAATCGTGTAATTGTCTAAGTCAAATAAATAACTCTGCAACTTCGGCATAGTCTACTTCAAATATGTCTTTAGGTGCCATCTGCACGCCACAGAATTACTTACAAGCTAGCTTTCCTATGAGTCAGTTAGTACTTAGTATCTCTATATATTTATTTTCAGAAGCAGAAATCACTCAACCCGGAACCACCAACTTCAATGAGGCACCATATGCGCCTTTAATAACACTGGTTTTAAGTAATTTTAAGCTATCGTGTATAGAAAGATGAAATTGCTAGTCTGTACAGTTCAGAACTCTGCTCAAAATGTAATGAGAGTCCAAGTCGAATTTCTTATGTTTGATTGATAGAATGGCCATGGATTCACTTAATGTTTAACTTGGTGCTCGTTTGGTTCTTGATCTGGGTTGCAAGATAGTTTTTTCATGTAGTGAAAAGATTGTTTTTTTGTTGAGATGATGAAGAACATGTATTGGTCTGCTTTAATCTGCTGCCTAAAATAAGTTCTTATCCGGGAGCCGAGTAGTGATATTGTTTGTTGTTAGTTAATATTGTTTTCCATCTTTGCAAACATGGCAGTTGATGAATTTTGTGTAAGAAAATATGTGATTATTGAATCTACATGCATAAGAGGTACAATGATTTTGGCTAGTGTTGTGCCTATTTTCTGTCTGGACCAATTCCTTGGTATATATGTAGGTGCACCAATATCGGGCTCAGCAGTTGACAAAGTAGAGCAAGTCGTTGGGTACGTTAGTCTAGGGTACCCATTTGGGCTCCTCTCGTCGGTCCTATTTGGGCGGCACCACAAAGCCATTCTCCAATCACCAAAGCCAAAGCTCTTTGTGATGGGAACTCGGGACGGATTTACAAGTGTGAAGCAGCTTAAGAACAAGCTCAGTTCTGCTACAGGCCGCAATGAGATACATCTAATAGAAGGTGCCGGCCATTTCCAAATGGAAGGCCCTGCATATGATGCTCAAATGGTGAGTCTCATCCTTGATTTCATTGCATCTTTGTAATGATAATCTTGAGAGTAAGACGCAAGCTCGCTTATTGGGGAAAGGGTTAGGAGGCAGTATGTCACTTTATGTAATATAGCGTGAGATTGATCTTCTTTATGGCAGATTGTTTGGTTTAATAGTTCATGCTATTGCTGCGCATACGTTGGACAGAGCTCAATTTAAAAAGTAAAATCTTATCTTGCTCTACAGAAATGTACAGCATGTTTTGTCACAATCAAGTTAGCAAAATTACTTCAAGCAGGCAGGACAGTAAATAAATTAATCGAGCTATTTATTAACTCTACTAGAATCATATCTGTCTTGGTCACTTTAGATGCTCCTCCTGAATGTGCCTTGCCTTTTTGTCACTGTTGGAACTTTCAACTCTACCTTCATCCTCAGGACTCGTTATTGGTCTTGTGCCTGTCTTTGCAGCTTTGGCCGCCTACCTTCTGCTGCGAACGTTAGAATAGTAATAAATCAGAAATCACCGTATTCTTTTACTTCATGATAAGATTAGGACACAAAACTACATCAACGGAAACTCTGGATGGAAAATCTCATACAAACATCTCTTGCAGCTTCCACTTAAGGTTATTAACAAAAATCAGCTATTACCACTTTCTCCTTCAGATGCATCTTCTAGCCGAGCAATTGCGTTCTCAAGGGCTTCCTCATGGTCCTGCATCATAGATCCACAACTACAGTCAAGAGAGCAAAGCAAACTGCTGTAAGAGATTCCAAATCTGTGTTACTTTGTTACCTTGAGGACTTTCTTTGCTTTTTCGATTTCAACGGGATCAAGATTACTCAAGCTGAACACCTTTTCAAGCTGTTGAGGCACAAAGTTGTTCAGAAAATAGCAGGAGCTGGATCAATAATCCACTCATGGAAATAAGCTATATCGAATATTACCTCATTAATTAGGATCTCAGTGTGGAGTATTTCTAAATCTCCCAAAGGTTTTTTCCCTGAACCGTTTTGTGATGATTGAAATGCTTTCTTGGTCTGCCCCTTTGTAGTAGTTCCTCTACCCCTTCCTATACTACTAACAGCGCCTCCTTGTGCCGGCGCCTTCTTTACTATTCGAGTTGGAATCAGACCCGCATCTGGTCCTGGACCTGGACGGACTCCCTTACGAGGATATTCACCTTCCCATCTGATGTCTTCAGGAGCGATCTACCATGTTCATAGTTTAAAAATAAAATGATCTTTCAGAACAGTGTCACCCACAGAAAGGGGGATAAACTTTCACAGCCAAAGATTAATTAATTCGGGACAGATAAATGGAGTGCTAGGCAGAGAATGGCCCCATGAATGGATTCTCTTTCTAACAAAATGAAAAGGAAACAATTTTAATGAGACAAAATATGAATACCTCTTTCAGATTGACCCATTCCCAAGATTGGTAGGCAGTGTTTATTTCATAGACTAGTGAATGAAGGCCCTATCACCAATGGCAAAAAGGCTGTGTCAGCAATATGTTCATTACTATTAGATCGTTAAGTAGGGACATTTTGTTGTTACCTTAGCAGGATCATAATCGGTTATAACAGCTTCATAAAAGCTGTTATCCTCAGGCCATCTGGTCCACACTTTCTTGCCTATCAATTGGTCAAAGTTTGCTGTCTCGGCAGGTTTATTCGCTGTAGATGCACCCAAGGAGCCACGGTTAGCACCTGGAATCCTTCCACTACTATCTGAAAGGTACTGCATGGATTTCATAGAGGAACTCTACGTCATGCCAGTGTTCCAATAATGCAACAAGGAAAAGCAAAAAAAAATCAGATCGTATAGGAGCTCACTGGCTTTGACTTCTTGTTCTTGGGTCTTGAGGGAGGGTCGCCTCTCATTGCTGATGAAGATGGCTGCTTGGATGGATGTCGGCCTGGAGATGGAGCTCCAGTTGATAAAGAAATCTGCTTTGCTGTTTTCTGTTTCTTGAAAGATGCTGAAACAGTAGGACTAGGCAAACGATCATGCAGTGTCTGGGAGGAACTAAATCTGCCTAGCTGAAACCCACCACCTCTCCACTCTCTATTACCCGTTGGTAGTAAAAATAAACATCAAATCAGCTTCACAGAACAATAAGTTTATAGTAGATCAAGCATTTTCAAGAAAATACATGGCACCACATGATCAGACCTTATCTGGTGAATCATGTCATCAGCATTGACCCTGGATAATACCATTCTGTGTTCGTCGTCTGATACTCTCAGTTCTTTCCTAAGCTCGGTCATCAAGCCTTCTTTCTCCTGGATGAAAGAATAAGCCAAAAGAGACAAACTGCTTAAAACAGTAGACAGACTGCCTGCCCAAAGTGTAATGAAAGCAGAAGGAACTCAAAGCAGATACCCAAGAAATAGCATCAGCCTGAGCCTTAAAGGCCCGCAAAACAGCGAAGTAAGCTTCTTGCTCTATTTGGTGGATTTGTATTTCCATATCACTATGCACTCTCGGTGATGATGCATTCCCTAGCATAGCTGACATTCCATTTCCACCTGCACGACCACCACCTCTCGGGTATCTGTTCTGATGGGAAGGAGGGAGATCATCATCTGTACCTGCAGATCTTAAATAAGGGCAGGATAAGTCAATAAAGCCTAATATTAAGATTCCTCGTGATCCACCTAACCTATAATATAAACCTCATCCCCATACTACTACGGATGCAAGGAACGATTTTAATGAATCGGGAACTGACTAATCAACATATTATTGCAATCAACCTGGTTCCCCCCATGTACAAATCGTCTACCTTCAAGCAGAATGTAGAAAATTTCAGCTAACTTTAAACTGAGTATTTGAAAAAGTCGTTTTTTGTAAAACTTTAACCAAAATGAACAAGTTATCAAGACAAGAGAGGAGGTGTTGACTGACTCTTGGTATGCTTTACTTAGACTGACCATACGTGAGTCATGAGAGGGAAACTCATGCTGACTTTACCATAACTGGGAACAATGTCAAGCTAGGAAAGGTTAGAACCCATGAAGAGAAGTAACATATTGGAGCTTTAATATACTCACCGCTACTGTCTGACGCACCAGCATAATCCATCACCTATCCTGCAAACTGTCTCTTCAGCAGACCTTAACTTCGTGTACACCCGGAATCGCCAGAACTCGAAAAAAAAAAACTTTGAAAGAAGAACAACGCAATCAATCTCACCGGACGCCCTGGAAGGGCCACTCCTGATTCACATCAAAACCATCCGAAATTCCACTTGGCAATGCTCCTAAAGTGAAGATTCAAGTGAAACTGAGCCCTAATCAGCGAAAATACTAAGAAAACGCAACGACCGAACAGACTAAGTCTTGTACGAATCTATAGAAGAAATGATCAATGCATCCATGCATAATCTGGCAGCAGCAAAAAGCGGTGATTACAGAATCGGATAGCGATTGTTCTTCGATGGAGATCCGGTTGAGGAAGAACACTGTTACGGTAGGCGGAAGACGGACTCGATATCCGGTCTATTGCGCCCTAATTTTCAGTTAATCGATTGAGTTTGAGTTCCGCGATTGCCAGATGGGCGCGTGGCGTTTAATTCTTAAGTTAAATACCAATGAGTTACTTGAACTTTGACCGTTTTGTAACGAGCTACCCGAACTTTGAAAATTCAAAACGGGTTATCTCAACTTTGAAGAATATGAAAATAGTTACCTCCGTCCAATTTTCCGTCAACTGTTGACGGGAAATCGTCGAAAAATCGTTGGAAAGTGGATGGAGGTAGCTATTTGCACCTTCTTCAAAATTGAGTTAGCCCGTTTTGAATTTTCAAAGTTCGGGTAACTCATTGCAAAACGTCCAAAGTTCAGATAGCTCCTTAGTATTTAACCCTTAATTATTTCCTGCGAAAAGTTCGATTACAAAAAGGGTCCTCAAACTCATACCGAATATAATTTAGTCCTTGAACTCTGATTCCACTAGTTTCCATCCTCAAACTAACTAATCTCATCTGGTTTAATCTTTAATCCCCTTTTCCCAGCTAAATTGAGTTGTATCTCTTCAGATTCATTGGAAATGTGCAAAACTAATTAAAATGATTAGTTAATTAAAACAGAAGATTAGACAGGCCACTGATTTTTAGGTCATCACATGAGACATGTTGCCTCAAGATTTGCAGAGACCTGTCAGAAAATAATACCATACTCTACTCAGCATCACATGCTCAGTTGATATTCTTCATTCGATAGAGATAAGGCTTGGAGCCTGACAAGACTCGATTTTGTAAAACAAGGAATGGTTCATGTATTTGTTTATGCATCAGAAAGAGACAAACACCAGATAGATCAGCAGTCAAGATCAGAATATTGGACAGGACACATCTATACAACCACTTTTTGACGCACTATATCTCAAAAGAAACCCTCTGATTCAGTGCATCAAGCAAAGGTATCGAAATGGGGAGAGTTACGAGTAGCAAAGCTTTCTGTGTTGTGTTCTCCATGATTCTTCTGCACTTCTTGATTCTGTCACTTCTGATACTCAACCAAGAGACGAAGCATCAAGGGAAGGACAGGAATCAGACAAGAAGAATGCTTGGTCTCCCATTCTCTTCGAAGAAGAATTCTTCTTTGTCACAGAGCTTATTGGTTGATGGAGTTGTGCAGTCCGAGTCTCGGGAATCTGTAGAGGCAAATCTGAAGAGAGCACCAAAAAGCAAGTCAAATCCATCCCACAATAGATGAAGGTGAAAATGAAGAACAGTTATAGACTGATAGGTCATGTTTAGAGATCTAAAGCAAAAGGAAGGAGAGAACTGTTTGTTCTCTTTGCGATAATTTTTGCAGCTCTATTTACCTTGTTGAATTAATGTATTTAGTTAGTTGTTTCTTAGTCGCCAATCTTTGTAAGTTTCTTTAGTATCATTCTCAGTTAGAGTATATGGATGTAGAATTAGAAGCAATGGAGAAATGAATCCTCCAAAGTTATGTTCAAAAAGTATAATCTTTTCCATTTCATGAAATATCCACTACCCGGTCGATCACTTTTTACCTAAAAGTGTAATTTTTTACGTTTCCTCATTAAGTTTCACACCCGGTAGAAAAATATGACTTTCTCAAATTTCAAGCACTGCAGAATCCTTACAGGTACTCTCTTTAGCATGACAAGTTCAATCCAAGGACTTCTACATAGAAAAGAGGTTACTTTCATAGGATAAAGCTGCAAATCAAAGTCATATCATATAATAAATAATTAGAAGCTAAAGTGAATCTGCAGCCTCAACATTTGATCTTCTCAGTAGTTATGAAAAGATTGGGAAGCTAGGGTTGAATTATCAGCAAGAACATGTTTTGCCAAATTATATACTTACTGTAGTTGTACTGAAGATGCTTCCTGGAATTAAACTGCTGCCTTCTTCTTCTGGAAATTGCCTGAGAATGGCACTTAGGGACGTTCAGACTCAATTTGCAAGACGAAGTTTTTCAACTTACATCTGTGAACTTGCTTTATGCTCACGAATGAGCCTTGCTATATGGCAGCAAATGCTAGTATCCTTGCTATAAAAGTTGGATTTAATGGTTCAAAGGGGTACCTCTATCTTCTTCACCAAGATGGAGAAAAATCTCTTCTTTCCCATGGTTTATCTGCAAACTACTATGTAAGAGCAACTATTGAGTATGATGGTGTCTTTGTCCAATAGAGCTATCCTAAGAATCAAACAGAGGAATACCAATGGACTTCTGTTTGGTTGGCGCCAGACAACATATATGTCTGCTCCATCCTCATCCATCAGTTTAATCTAGTTGCAGACACCATTACTAGCTACCTATTGTACATTTCAACTGTAATTTGAGGTAATAAGACACTGCAACTCCAGTTTCGGCTGAAATTTTAGGCATGCTTATCTCTCTTTTTCCTCTCATTTTGTAGTTTGTGTCAGTTTAGATAGTGATCTAGCTTTCAGCAATTGTTGCAAAATGGTAGCTAATAGACCAAGCAAGAATTATTCAATACAATAGATAGAATACTGGGCATTGATATAAGTAAATAACATACTGACCTTTTCAAATTTCACTTGATCGATAATGCTTAAGGATAATAATTGTATATCCATCTGAGACAATAAATCAACAAGTTGAGATGGCCGAGTTGGTCTAAGGCGCCAGATTAAGGTTCTGGTCCGAAAGGGCGTGGGTTCAAATCCCACTCTCAACAAATCTTTTATAATTTTGGGTTCATGGCTTTTGAATTCACAGACCAATCCTACGACCTCATCTCTGAACCTTCGGCTTTTTTCTTCATCTTTTCCATCCAATATTCCTCCGAAACTCATCATTCTGACACAATGATATTAGTATTCATGGCCTCTTTCCAAAATCACAGGAGGATCTGTTTGTACAAATGGTAAGAGTTTGGGGTGTAATTGGTAGATACGAGATCTTATAACTGAATAGTCATTCCGTTTTAACTGAAAAGCAGAAAAGGTAGTTCCCTTACAGCAGACAATTGAAGGTAATAAAGAAGATACCGAATTCTCTCCTTAACTCGGTTGATCCTTCTTCCGCTGCCGACCTTATCAGCAGCAAACTACTTATGTTGATGAAACCCATGTATATTCAGTAAGCAATGTTCAGTCTGTTCAAGATTCAAGTAAAGGTCGTTTCAGTTGAGGTTCATTCCGCCCTTAATCGTTTCTTCTGGCTGTGATTTATGCTATCCGTTGCATTCTTGCTTTCTCTTCTGAATGGATTTGGGTGTGGATGCCCAGTTTCGCGGCAATATCTAACCCTAAACCCTGTTTTGGGATCTTAGATTTGTAACACAATATCTTTTTATTCAGTATATTATCTCTTCAAGAAGCTTGGAATGATCAACTGAGATGACTTGAAACTTTGGCACTCCTTTTTTTCTTCAAGTCATGTTCCCATCACATGTAAATTTTTAGGCTTCAGACGATATGCTAAGTTAACCAATTCATGTGCTTTGGTAAATAATTCCTTTTTAAGGTTTCCATCCATGCATGCAGCTTTCTGCAAGAGTATGGTTCAAAAATGCAGTACAAGGCAATGACGAGTCCTAATTTAAGGTCTCCGACTCTGACATTGTAATTGTTTTATGGAAACAATGCATCTTTGCTTTGCCACTGAACCAGGTAGTCAAGGGCTTCGTCTGGGTGGGTAGCCCAAACATAAAGTCTTTGTTTTAGACTTAGTATTTCTGGCAGCACACCGAACCCCGAACCTAAGATTGTAATTGTTTATTATTGGGCATTGCATTCTTAGTACGTACATGTGGATTTTGTTCATGATTCTTTGATATTTGGGAATGTAGAAATGATAAGTGCGTTGTTCCTCAATCTTGTGGCTTTTGTTTTGGCAGGAATATCGCTGATTGTTCATTTAAATAATTGCGGTGTCAATGGGAAGAAAAGGTGGCAGCAGCCAAGAGGACACCGGAAGTGGGGACGAGGAAAAAATCCCGTCTCAGAGAAAGAGAGGAAGGCCAGAAAAGTGGCAGAAAGATCATGACAGTGACTGGGAAGGAACTCAAAATGTCAAAGAAGAAGAAGATAGTGGAGATTCTTGGGCTGCTAAAACTCACAACTCTGAGAGGTACAAGAGAAATAAGCTAAACTTTGGAAAGAAACATGGTAGCAGCCAAGAGGACACCGGAAGTAGCGATGAGGCGCCTCAGAGGAAGAGACGAGGGCCAAGAAAGTGGCAGAAAGATCATGACAGTTACTGGGAAGGAACTAAAAATGTCGATGAAGAAGATAGTGGAGATTCTTGGTCTGTTAAAACTAACAACTCTGAGAGGTACAAGAGAAATAAATTAAACTTTGGAAAGAAACATGGCAGCAGCCAAGAGGACACCGGAAGTGGCGACGAGGCGCCTCGGAGGAAGAGAGAAAAGCCAGAAAAGTGGCAGAAAGATCATGAGAGTGACTGGGAAGGAACTCAAAATGTCAAAGAAGAAGAAGATAGTAGAGATTTTTGGGCTGCAAAAACTAACAACTCTGAGAAGTACACGAGAAAGGAGTTGGATCCGGTTGAAGAGGTAACAGAAGTTGGAGTGAAAGTGATGAAACTAACAGACAACAACGAAGAAGATGATTCTGTTAAGACAAGGAGTTTTAGGCATAAAAGTAGAAGCCGGAAAGGCAAGCCTCAACGAGCTGCGCGCTGAGGTCGGCACTGTTGGTCAGTGATGAATGGATCAATGAATTGTAGGGTTTGACAATGTACACTGGACTGTCGTTAAAAGTATTAGACTCCTATCGACAGTAGTAAATCGTCCCCTTTACCCCAAGTAGCGTGTTACTGAGCTCGATGAAACTTTTTTCTTCATGATTGTTGAGCTGAGCTCCTTTTAAAGAGTGCTTGTTTTAGCTTTCATTTTCGAGTGCTTTGCTGTAAATAATAAAACCCGTGACTTGTTCATCTTCATCGTCTTTGTAGATTCTGCAGAAGCTTATGAGCTTTCTGTTGATCGTCATGGTAGGTGAAGAGTTGGGGGATTTCCGTTCCCTTCTGCTTACGAAATTGCTGCCTCTCTCAGTCGGAGCAGTTTCCCGGCTGGTTTCGTCATAATAATGTGAAGTTCCATTTTTGCCCTCTATCTTTTCTCTACTAATGTGGACTCTCTTTTTTCTAATAAGGGCGAAGCGCTCGAATCGTTATGTTATCTCGCGCGGCTTTTCACTCTATTTATTTAATTGAAGTTACTTATTTTAGGGTTACGTTGAATAATCCCGAGGATTATTGCATAATACTATTATTCCCCATACGAAAGGGCAGAAGAAAATTCGAAAGAAAACTTAGTTAAAAGATAATTAACGATAATACAAAATAAGTTTACAACAACAATTAAAGTCTATTTAGTATTTACAACAAGTTCTTCAGTCATAGTCAAATAAACTGATGCTGGCACGTCTTCTGATTTGGAGTCAGTCAATATTATCCCCAAGTAGATAATATTGTTTAACATATTCTAGATTGACGAGGTTTTATGACTTTTCTTAGGATTACAGATAAATGAGTCTTTTCCTTTGTGCAATTTCAATTTACACTACATCTTACCTTTTTTTATTGAATTAGATCGAAATTTACTTATGTACATTTAAAATACAAATATAAAATAATTAAGTCGGGAATTGGATAATGGCAGATACAAAACGGGATCACGACTAGCTAAAATATTAATAATCACAAAATCATCGTAATTATAAATTTTGGTCAAGGAATAACGATCAGCAGTATATTTTAATTTATATTCAGATATTTCAAACTTCAATAATGATTATCATAATAAGTAATATATAGAGTATGTAGACCATTTCAAAATTTGACTATTCAATAACTATTTAATCACGGAAATAGTTTAGTTTTGGTTGGTGGAAAAATTAAAAACGTTTTTCAAGACGAGACCTAAATTAAAAACATGTACGTATATTAATATTTTTTAAAATGGTATTCGGAACTAATTGTAGTCTCTTATCCATATTTTTTATTTCCCCTTAAATGATTTTTGTAGATTTGCTATTCTTTTTTAATTTTGGGGTTAATTATCAAATAGGTAGTTGAACTTGACATGGTTTGGCAAGTAGGTACTCAAATTTTTTTTGCCGCAAATAGGTTGCCGAACTTTTAGAAATTAGCAAATAGGTTCCTGACGTTATTTTTTCCGTTGGTTTGTGACGAAAACCGATCCAGAACCGGTTCGATCGAACCACTTTTTTTTTTTTAAAGTAGGATTTATATACCAAACACATGCATTGCTCAATCCTAAACCAAGCCATGTATGTGTTTGGTATATAAATCCTACCTTTTTTAAAAAAATAAATAAATAAAGTGGTTTGATCGATCATGTTCTGAACTGGTTTTTGAACCGGTTTCCATCACAAACTAACGGAAAAATTAACATCAGGAACCTATTTGCTAATTTCCAAAAGTTCAGCAGCCTATTTGCGGCTTGGCAAAACATGTCAAGTTCAGCTACCTATTTGATAATCTATACGTTCGTAAACCGTAGTTATTATAGACTTAATTATATATTCAATAAAATCATAATACTGCACATTTTAATATTCGCTGTCCAAATATTATTTTATGTATGAAAGAAAGAAAAAAAAAAACAATACTTAACGAATCTTAAGATTATCCGACACCATACATTTTATTTTTGTTTGGAGAAGACTATTCTACGACTTCTACCCTATAAAATAGTTTCTCTGCCAAAGCCATTAACACACCTTCATTCAAGTAAACAATGTCTTCATCATCCCTCCATCCAGCAGGGCTTCGCATTATTGAGTTGATCAGCTGTCTATTCGTAGTTCTGCTTGCTGCAGTATCGAACTGCAAGAGTGGAGCTGAGGGATATTCGATCCCTTCCAAGTACGACACTGTAACCTTCAACCGAAGCAGCTTCCCAGAGGGGTTTCTCTTCGGTACAGCGTCTGCCTCGTACCAAGTAAGTGAATGGTCAAAAGGGATCACATTACAACTGTAACTATCTTCCACTTATTATGATGAATTTTACATGGATTATATATAGTATGAAGGTGCAGCTAATATAGATGGAAGAGGACCAAGTATATGGGATACTTACACACATAGATATCCAGGTATCTCTATTTTTCTACAATATATATATTTTGTAATAATATGGTTTGTATGTGTGCAGAGTTTGCATAAATTTATATGTAAAAAGTAAAAATACAAGACAAGCGGGGACAGTCCTTATCTAGTTGTGGAGAGATTGCAGATGAAACCCTAGCACTTTTTTTTGTTGTTGGTCACAAAAACCCTAGCACTGATTTAACTGGGATGCATAAAATGAATTTTAAAAGTAATAAAGATAGAAAATAAGATAATATGGAATAAATAAGTAACCAGAGAATGAAAAATGACTTGGTTGATGATATATATATATATATAATAAAAAGTAAGTAAAAATTAGGAGTGATAAAAAAAGACGGACTAAGACCGAATTCTAGACAAGATCGGTTCGATTAGAACCGAGACCGAGCAGTGTTTTTTTTATTCAAGATCGGTCTCGGTCTTCAAAATCCCGACTATGACCGGCCCTACCCGATCTTAAAAAACTCTCATAGAAATTCATGGGTTAACCCTTGAAACACTAGTAATTCATGACATTGAAGCATTCAACAACTCTTGAATCGGTTCCATAAGGAAAGTGCGACAAAAAACGAGAGGGTTACCAAAACTTTGGTAATTTTTTTTACCAAAAATTCCGGTCCAAGACCGAGACCGGTCTGAGTCAAACAAGATCGACTCAGACAGACTTTTTTGGCCAAAGTCGGTCTCTATTCTCCATATGTCAATACCAAAAATTTGGTCTAGATTTCGATCCTACCTCTAAGACCGGACCGCCCATGATCAACCTCAGTCAAAATGGAGTTAATTCAGTTGGTAAGTGTTCTTCTTTTAGCTATCTAACACCTGTAAATGAAAAATATAATATCATTAATTAGAAATTTAGAACGATCAAAATAGCCTTACATTAAAAAGTAAAAAATAACTAATAATAAATGTTCTTAAATAATTTATTCCGGGAAAAAGAAAAAAGATATTGTTCAAATATTCAGTACCGTTACGGAGGTTCTTGTATAGGACATTGTCCAAGTTCATGATTTTTGTTCTTTTTAACTTATTAATTTAATAAGTGATATTTTTATTATTATAATAATATCTGAACCCATTTCCAGAAAATTAAGTGGAAATTGTATGAATGATTAGGAAAAATGATTAAAATATCTTTGTCATTAATGATGTATCTATCATAGGGCCACGTATTTGCACATTTTAAAAAGAAAAAGATCAGGAGTACGTGTTTCTCTAGGCATTGTAATAATGACTAGTAACTACACGTACGTTACGTAAAAATGAGCATCTTAGTATTTTAAAAAAAAAAAACGTATTTCTCCGGTAAAACTGAATTTTTAACATGTTAGACAGCAGACAAATGTTTCTAACATGTTGCGTATAATAATACATTTGCAAGATATTGAAATGTCAAACAACCTTATTAGATATAAAGGTATTTTATCTAGACATCCTTACACATATATATTATGTTTACATCAAGATATCACATAATCTATGTGTTGATTAATTTAATTAGATATTCTATATAATAATAATACATAAGAAAATGAATCAATAATATTTTCAAAATAAAATTATATTATTGATCCACATCAAATCATTTAGAATCTTTATGATGGAGGGTACAATTCTATATAATCAAAAATGCTCCAAGTCACTGAATAAATTTAATTAGGCTCAATATCTGTCATATGTCCATCTGTTTAGTACATAATTAATAGAAGTGACAAATCATGCCTATATTGTATTAATTAATATATCGTATTAGACTAACTAAACACACAATTTTTTGTACGTATTCGTTAATTTTGTATTATTATATCGTGTTAAATTAGTCATTTGTATGTATATCCATATGCAAATTTATTAAAAAAAAAACATTAGAACAGTGAATTGTTTATTATAAGAATTATATATGAATTTAGACATCAAATTTCACGAAGTTGTAAAATTAACAAATTCTAAAAATTAACAGTTAATTGAAATTTAAAAAATCATTATACAAGACTTGTTTAAAAAATATACTTAAAAAATCAGATTTAGTGGCACAATTAACTTTATCGTCTTGTGATGCCTAAACGTGAAACACAATACGTAAATTATATATCTAGTATTGTTCTATCGTTTTGTCATATTTCACAAACACTAGTATTTTTTTTCGTATGGTGTTATTGAATGACCTAAAAAATTATTAACCCTAATGATTAGTCTATATGTGAAAAACAATATTTCTCTATGTACGTACTTCACATACAACTATAAAACAATAAGCATATTAATTAACTACTTCACGTGTATAGACTAATTATAGTGTGGACTGGACTTGGACGAAATGGCGTAGCCGAAGCAATGACCTAAATGTTGATTAACAATAACAATATTAATTTATGCATGTCCGGTCTATAGGTGCGCAAATGAATATAAAATTAGTGTTTTTTTGTGTGTGAAAATTTCCTAACCTCATTATATTTCACGTTAATGGCAGAAAAAATAACTGATAGGAGCAACGGAGACGTGGCAGTGGACTCATACCACAAGTATAAGGTATACTTTGACATATATAATTTTTTTAAAACAAAAAACGCACGCTATAATGACACATACTGTGTTGATTATTCGTATATATATACAGGAAGATGTCCAAATAATGAAGGGAATGGGTTTAGATACTTACAGATTCTCTATATCATGGCCTCGATTATTACCCAGTAAGATTATCATTCCTCTAATTAATTACTTCATGTATGTGTTTCTTATGCTTACTTATACAATTACACTGTTTTCTCCATGCAAATTTGCGTAGAAGGAAAGCTCAGCGGAGGTGTTAACCAGAAAGGAGTGGATTATTACAATAACCTCATTAATGAACTCCTAGCGAATGGTCTCTTCCCTTCCATACTCACTCTTCTTTATATGTGATTGAAACGACAGTACTCTGAAGTAGTTTTCATGTAGGTATCGAGCCTTACGTGACGTTGTTTCACTGGGATCTTCCACAGCCTCTAGAGGATGAGTATGGCGGTTTCTTGAGCCCTAAAATAGTGTAAGTTGTGTATAGTGATGAATTTAGGAAGATATTTGTTAATATATATTGTGTTATATATTTGAGTGTAATTGGATTGACTAGTTGACCAATGGGATCATAGTATCTCATTAAACAAGTTAGGAGGGTGCGGAGTGCACGCTTGTTTAAGTATATTATGATTCATTGTATTGGAGATTCATCGGTTGATTAGAGATGAGGCAATGGGGGTCAAAGGGGGCAACGCCCCCTTTGCCGGGTCCAGGGGCAGCGCCCCCTTTGCCGGGTCCAGGGGCAGCGCCCCCTTTGCCGGGTCCAGGGGCAGCGCCCCTGGCGGGGTCCAAGGGGCAGCGCCCCTGGCTGGGGTCGAGCTTGCTTTAGAACCAAGTATTGGACCGAACCATGGCTAAGGGCCAAACCATGGCTAGGGCCGAACCATTTCTAGAATCTTCCTAAGGTGTCCCTTTGATTTTGGAGCCAAAATTTGAAACCAAGTGTCACCTAAGGGCCGAAATGTTGCATCTTCTAAACCAATGGATGTTGTGTCTCTTCTAAGGGGCAAATTGTCTCCTCCAAAGAGTGTGCCAAACACTATAAATTGGGCATAGTAGAGATCCAAAAATTCATCCAAAACATTCACATTCCTTCTCTCAAGTTCTAGTTCAGTATTCTGATTTTATCCGATTGAAAGTTTGGGTGCCTCCAAATAGTTTCAATCTGAAAGTGTCGTCACGACTTCAGAATAATCCAAGCATACAATTACCACCATCCATTCGAAATTTCCAACATATTGTAATTATTATAATTGCTTATGTGAATGCAGAGATGATTTTCGTGATTATGTGGGGTTGTGCTTTAAAGAATTTGGTGATAGAGTGAAGCATTGGATCACATTGAACGAGCCATGGTCTTACTGCACTGGTGGGTACGCCACGGGCACCTTTGCACCGGGTCGGTGCTCGGAGTGGCAACAATCGAACTGCACCGGTGGAGATTCCGCTACTGAACCCTACTTAGCAGCCCATCATCAAATCCTGGCTCATGCGGCTGCTGTGCAACTCTACCGACAGGAATATCAGGTTTTCTGGACGACCATTATTCTAGCTACATCATAGTACTATACCTGTTTCCCATTCTAATCTCATTTTAAATGTCTACATAAATATATAATAGAAGTATCAGAAGGGGAAAATCGGAATCACTTTGGTTTCCCACTGGTTCGAGCCTTACTCGAGTGCAAAACACAATGTCAATGCTGCGATGCGATCCGTAGACTTCATGCTTGGATGGTGAGAATATTTAGGGTTTAAGGTTTAATCACTACTCAAATTCTTCTCTTTACCGACGTGTAAAAGTAAAAATTTCGTCGGCCAAAATAAATTCTGTCGGTAAAACGACTCGGTTGAAGGCCGTGTCAGCAAAAGTTTGTTTTCCCGACAAAATAACATTTCGTCGCTAAAGGTGATATTTTCAGTAGTGTCGACCTAGCTTTGTGCATATGCACACACGACATGATCATATCGCTTACAGGTTTCTCGACCCGATAGTGAATGGTGACTACCCACATAGTATGCGATCGATCGTTGGAAGAAGACTGCCGACGTTTACGAAAGAGCAATACAAGTTGGTGAAGGGATCGTTTGATTTTATCGGTTTGAACTACTATACGACCTACTATGCACGATATTCACCCAAATCCAACAATGTCAATGTGAGCTACATAAATGATCCCCTGGCTACACAGCTCAGTAAGGAATAGATTCCATATCTTCAAGTTACTGCAAATATTTAATTAGGACAGTGTTTTGATCTGATGACTTAACTGTTTCACTTGCAGCTTCTCGCAAAGGAATCCCTATCGGGCCACAGGTGATTATAGATGATGAAGATTTCTCTGCACTCTGTCACAAATTAAAAATATGTATCTATTTGCAGGCTGCTTCAAGCTGGTTATTCGTTTACCCGAAGGGTATAAGGGAGCTGTTGCTGTATGTGAAGAACAACTATGGAAATCCACTAATCTACATCACTGAGAATGGTAAATATTATCTAGCTATAACCTCGTTGAAAATCAATTCGATGAACTGATGATTGTGGTTGGACCTATACAGGAGTTTCCGAGTTCAACAATGCTACAACTCTAACCCTGGAGCAGCAGCTTGCTGATCCCATGAGAATCGATTATTACCATGGTCATCTTTCATACCTTCACCGAGCTATTAAGTATGCATTTGACGTCAATATTCACTTTTGAAATTAATGTATGTAAATTTACAACCTTGTGTTGTTTGATTGTTGACAGTGAAGGAGTTAATGTAAAGGGATACTTTGCATGGTCTTTGCTGGACAACTTCGAATGGAATTCCGGTTACACCGTTCGATTCGGGATCAACTATGTGGATTACTTGAATGGATTGAAGAGATACCCAAAGCACTCCTCTATCTGGTTCACGGGGTTCCTCAAGAAAGACTAAACTAAACGGAATATAGTAAGTAAGAGGTGATCTGTGATCAGGTGATCCAGAGAAAGGGAGATTAAAGGACATTAATATTTACACTCTTCTAGATTATAATGAATAAAATTATGCGTTGTACTCTACACATGACATTGTGAATCATCAATAACAAATGTGTTTTAAATTAACCATGGCGTGTTTTAGCCATGTTAGTGACATTTTCATCTTTTGAGATTACTTATAGTTTTAGTTACTTGTGTATTTGTATATTTTTAATAATTATTTTGGTAAAACGTGTAATTGCGGTAATAAGTGGGTAGGTTTATAGCAAAAAATGCCATTCATTTGCACCTTTTCTGCGCAGACGGGCAAGTGAGTCTTCATGGCCACATAAAATAGAATAGAACTCTGCATTTCAATGACTTACTCTGTGCTTTGTCACATCAAAGAAATTAAGAACTTTAAACTTCGGCAGTTAAGTCAACAAATCCAACTAATTCTTTGACGAAGGCTAACTTGTCATTTTTTTTTGGGTTAATTACTTAATTGGTTACACATGTTTGACCAATGTTCAGAATGGTTACACATGTTTCAAAATGTGATTAATTGGTTTTGAAATGTGACTATTTGATTTTTTTACTATTCACCGTTAGAAAACACAGTTAAGTCACTATTTAGATACGTAAAATGACGTAATTACCCCTAGAATCATCTTCAAGAACACATCATCATCTTCAAGAACAAGAATCGAAGAACCCAGAATCGCGTTTCTGTGTTCTTCAAGAACCCAGAAATGCTGTTTCTGGGTTCTCAAGAACCCAGAAATTGCGAATCTGGGTTCTCAAGAACCCAGAAATGCTGTTTCTGGGTTCTTCAAGAACCCAGAATCGCAATTCTGAAGTTCTGTATTGCAGTATATGTTCTCACCAAATGTGATTAAATGGTCATACATGTTTCTCTATAATGTGATTAAAAGGTCATACATGTTTATCTAGAATATGATTAAATGGATACTGTTGTTTGAAATAATGTGATTAAAATGTTCGACATGTTACCCACAATGTGAAGAACGCAGAAATGCAAGAACCCAGAAACAGCAATTTCTGGGTTCTTAGAACCCAGATACAGCAATTTCTAGGTTCTTAGAACCCAGATACAACAATTTCTGGGTTCTAAAGAACATCAAATCGAATTTGATTCAATTTTGGTTCTTCAATCATTCCATGTGTTCTTCAATACAACTAAGGGCATAATAGTCATTTCACAATTCAATAATATGTTAAAAAAAATGAATTAACGTTAAAATTAACAGTTTACTAACGGAATAACCAATTAATCACATTTGGAAAAACATGTGTAACCAATTAGTCACATAGCAAAACCAATTAATCACATTTTGAAACATGTGTAACCATTCTGCACAATGGTGAAACATGTGTAACCAATTAAGTAATTAACCTTTTTTTCCAAAATGAATGGGCTAGTAGTGGTGATAAGCTCCACTCCGCTACGTAATGTCCGACCTCTCAATCCTAGGCTCCTGGTGGGGCTACGTTGACGGGGTCAGTGCATGCCCTGGTTTCCTAGTGGAAGCTTGAGTAGCGTGGGACGAAAACTTGTCATTGACTTTCATGAATTGAGCACCCCATATTAATAACCTCTCTGAATTATAACTCTGGGCACTTTTGTTACTAGATGACACCGAACTGTTCTCAGTACTGCACCGTTTATTGTAAAATGGTCTGAATCTTAATTTTCTCTGAACTTATGTCCCAAAAGATGATTAAAAAAAATGTTATTTCGGTGGGAATTGGAACAGTATATACTATGACTGTTACTTAATCGATGTGACTAAATATTCTTGACAGAAACGATTAGCCAAGGAAGCTAATATCAAGAGATCCAAGCAAAGAATGCTACACTTGGCAAGAAAACCACACCAGCAAAAGGCATGAAAGGTGTGACATGCAAGGTGTGATTTTTCTATTAGATAAAATTACCCATCATTTATTGTGCTTAAATAATCTGTATCCAATAAGCTGATGGAACTCTATGCTGAAATTTAAAGGATAATGGAAAAGGAATGCAGACATGTGGATGCAAAGTATCAGAACATTTGATTACAAAGAGACACTAATGGAAAAACTTGCTCAACATGTAACAAGTTCTCAAGTTTACTGTCAGATCTCTTCTTTATATTTCATACACAGTATGATATACTTAGATATTAGAAGGAATAAATTCTACAATTCATACCTTTCCAGTGAGATAGAATTCATCCTTTAGTACTAGTGATGTAATGGCATTAGAATATGCCACACAAAGTGTAGTTAAATGACCCGGAGAAGATATCTAACTGTTGTTCGAGTTTCCCTTTTCATTACTGAGAGAATTAGTTCTTAAGCCTCGAATTAATGTAAATTTATATTATTGTTATAGCATTAGCTGGGGAAAGTTTTCCTAAGGTAGCTGCATCTCTAATAGTGCTTTAGTTTGTATGACTTTCATGACTACGGAAATTTAGTTAATGATATGCTTCCTATGTTACTGCTTTGGTTCTGTCTTTTTAGCTTCTCTACTGATGCCAGATGCTTCTTAATAAAGACGCATAGCATCCATCTGTCATCTTTTACTGCCATGGCTAATATGCAGCTGCAGAAACAAACGCAGAAACAAAAGATGGTAACCACATCTTTCAAATTCATTTGCATTTCATTGTTTAACAAAAAATGTGAAATTTTGGCATTCTATTTGTTATCATCTTTTAAATGTACATCACCATTTTCTGATCACCACCATAAGAATGAATAGATGTCCATGCCAATGAAATGACCTCCCTGACTGCATGTGTTAGACCTTTTCACATTGCCGCTGTTGTCACAAATCTTGCAGGTTAGGTTTTATGGTATCTCTACGGTTTCAGTACCAACTGAATCATCACCAAGGATATCTTATGCAGGGGAATGAGGACAGTATCTTGAGCAGGTAACGTACGTAAAATCTCATATTGTATCTTTTAGTTTCTCTTGGGAAAGAGGGGACCAAAACCAAAACCCAAGCATTGTTATTTTGTTCTTTCTAAACAACCAAACCTAATCCCCTCTCTTTCCATTTACAACTGTCATTGAAAGCAGCCAATGGCAATGACACCCTCCTCCCTCTTCCCTCAACTGAGACGAAACCTTTGACAGTGATATTACCGAGGCCGTCTAGAACCCCAATCATTCAAGTGGTCTATTTCTGACTTAAAAAGGGTAGGCTCCACGGTTTTTTTGCCTTACTATTCAGCAGAAATTTTGCTGCTATATACAGCAAAGCCATATAAAGAAAGGAGAATAATGAAAATACATGGGGGAAAACGTAAAGATAAGCTATAAACTAGTGGTAAAGTGACAATATAACCAAATGTACGGATAAATACTAATAAGGAACAGTTGAAGAACTCATTGGGCACCAGGATTTAGCGTAATTTTAGGAAATGGACAAGATTTGTCTGTTTAGGCGACTTCTGTCTGTCAATGATCGTGAATCATATCACGAACATTAGGGAAGATGATGTAAATCGAGGTTTCCTTCCTTTCCACTTTACTGTATTTCTGTCATGGAATTGTGATGACCGACAACAGAATTTTCCTTTCCAGAAGAAAAAATACAACAAAACCTCTCCCGTCGCACGTGTCAACCTTGGTCTCATCATCCCACGTGCGTCACCGCTTCACATCCTCTTGGTTCGAAAATCCACAAAAGAGGGAGAAAAACATGGAATAAAGGAAAGAAACAGAGTTGTGTGCCGACTGCAGAGCAGGTTCTCTTCCTCTTCCTCAGCTTTGTTGAACTGAATTGGAACAAACCCTGTTTTTGTTTGTACACTACTTAAAGAACTTTGACAATAGAGCTTCCTTCCTTGCATGATGAATTGCTGATCACACCTGATACCAGTTCTCCTCCAATTCGAGTCAGTTTCTTAGAACTCTTTGTTTTCCTTCTTTATATTCGTTGAATCTTGTGTTTGTTTACAGTTGAACTATCTATGCTGTGGTTTCCTTTTTCCAGTTTGTTTATTTATTTTCTTTTTATACAGATTCAGTGCAGTGTTCTCCTCTTGGAAGGAATTAATAATGGATCATAGAAGTAAACATATTTGATGATAATGAGAATCAGACTTGGGCTTTGCTCAACCCTAAAAGCTAGCTTGTAAGGTGAGGATTGTCTTAAGTCGTTAGATATTGCTCTTGATCAAGTTAGTTGGTTGGTGTTATTGATCAACAGATAAAAGGAGGGAACAATAGTCATTTTTGTTTTGAGCTTCTTTGGTATTGGATCAATTCAAGTAGAGTTATTTTAAGAAAGATTGTTGGAAATTAGGTGATCAGTGGTTATAACTGTACTTTGTTTCTTTTCTTCTTCTTACTTGCCCTTCTGAGAATATACTAGTTAATTAAGATCTTTGTAAACTCCATTCAGCAGCTGTAGACTGATTTAAAATGTCTTTGTTTTTCTCAATTGCAGATTTGAGGATTGAATCTGAGAAAGGTTCTTACTTGAAGCTCTAATCAGTGATATATTGGAGGTTTTGCAATTGAGAAGCTTCGTTTCAGTAGACAGACTGGAAGAAAGAAAAGATGCAGAAACCACCTCAAAACCAAGACTTCGCCATCAAGGAAACCAATCCCAACATCGGCTACCAATCATATCTAACAGGAGATAAGCTTTCTTCCACCTATGACCTTGTCGAGCAGATGCAGTACCTTTACGTCCGCGTGGTCAAAGCCAAGGAACTCCCTGGAAAAGACATCACCGGAAGCTGTGATCCTTACGTCGAAGTTAAACTCGGGAACTACAAAGGCGTCACGAAGCACTTCGAGAAGAAACACAACCCCGAATGGAGCCAAGTCTTCGCCTTCTCCAAGGAAAGAATCCAAGCTTCGTTATTAGAAGTGGTCGTGAAGGATAAGGATGTCATGGTTGATGATATCATAGGTCGAGTCATGTTCGAACTCATTGACGTTCCCAAACGGATCCCACCCGACAGCCCCCTGGCCCCTCAGTGGTACAGGTTAGAAGACCGAAGAGGAATGAAGGTCAAGGGAGAGTTGATGCTCGCCGTTTGGATGGGCACTCAAGCCGATGAATCGTTTCCTGATGCGTGGCACTCTGACGCGATAGCCGCCAGTGGGGTGTCCGGAGGATTCGGCCATATACGGTCCAAAGTCTACCTCTCCCCTAAGCTCTGGTACGTTCGTATTAACGTCATCGAGGCTCAAGATTTGATCCCAACTGATAAAACAAGGCACCCAGAAGTTCTTGTCAAGTGTGTTGTTGGAAATCAGCTGGTTCGAACACGGGTTTCTAAGAGCATGAACCCGATTTGGAATGAGGATTTGATGTTTGTTGCGGCTGAGCCGTTTGACGAGCCCCTGATTTTAACCGTAGAGGATCGATCGGACATTCTAGGAAAATGTCTAGTTCCGTTACATAGCTTTCAAAGACGGCTCGACCATAAAGCGGTAAATAGCAGGTGGCATAACCTGGAGAGACACCTACTTATGGAGAGTGAGCAGAAGAAGAAAGATGTCAAATTTGCGAGCCGAATCCACTTAAGGCTCTGTTTGGAAGGAGGGTATCATGTATTAGATGAGTCAACGCATTATAGCAGCGATCTTAGACCGACAGCCAAACAGCTCTGGAAATCGAGCGTGGGGATTCTTGAGCTCGGTATTTTGAGCGCTCAGGGCTTGAACCCGGTGAAGACAAAGGACGGGAGGGGGAGCACCGATGCTTACTGTGCAGCCAAGTACGGACAGAAGTGGGTCCGGACAAGAACCATCGTGGACAACCTTAGTCCTAGGTGGAACGAACAGTACACTTGGGAGGTTTTTGACATCTGTACTGTTCTCACCATTGGTGTTTTTGATAATGGAAATGTCCACGGTGGATCCGGAAAGGATTCGAGGATCGGAAAAGTCAGGATCCGGCTCTCCACGCTGGAGGCGGACCGGGTGTACACACATTTCTACCCCCTCCTCGTACTCCATCCCTCCGGTGTCAAAAAGATGGGTGAAGTTCAGTTAGCCGTCCGGTTCACTTGCTCCTCATTGGTCAATACAATGTACATGTATTCCCAGCCGCTGCTTCCAAAGATGCACTACGTGCACCCTCTGTCTCTAACGCAGCTCGATAACTTGAGACACCAAGCCATGAATATCGTCTCGATGAGGCTGAGCCGGGCTGAGCCGCCTCTAAGGAGAGAGGTGGTTGAGTACATGCTGGACGTTGGGTCCCACATGTGGAGCATGAGGCGGAGCAAGGCGAATTTCTTCAGGATCATGGGTGTCACCAGATGTCTGGTCTCCCTCACGAAATGGTTCGACCAAATCTGTCATTGGAAGAACCCATTCACCACGATCTTGTTCCATATACTTTTCGTGATCCTGATCCTCTATCCGGAGCTCATCTTTCCGACGATTTTTCTATACCTTTTCTTGATCGGAATCTGGAACTATCGGTGGAGGCCGAGGCACCCTCCTCACATGGATATCCGACTCTCCCATGCAGATGGGGCCCACCCCGACGAGCTCGACGAGGAGTTCGATACGTTCCCTACTACCCGACCGACCGATGTTGTGAGGATGAGGTACGATAGGCTGAGGAGCATCGCGGGGAGGGTGCAGACTGTGGTGGGTGACTTGGCGAGCCAGGGGGAGAGGTTGCAGTTGCTGCTGAGCTGGCGAGACCCAAGGGCGACCACGTTGTTCTTATTGTTCTGCTTGGTTGCGGCGGCTGTGCTGTACGTGACTCCGTTTCAGGTGGTGGTGCTACTGACGATGTTTTATGTGTTGAGGCATCCGCGGTTCAGGCATAAGCTGCCGTCGGTGCCGCTCAACTTCTTTAGGAGATTGCCGGCGAGATCCGACAGCATGCTGTAGACAGTTCCGATGATGCTAGCTGTTTCCTCGTTTTGTTGGTGGTTGTTTTAATTTATGTGAATTATAATTATATTATTTAAAATTCTATTAATTAAGGGTTAATTATTAAAAAAAAACGATGAAAAATTAAAGAGCACAACTTTTAAAATTTAGCCAACAATAAATCTACCTAAATTTTTTATTATGCTTAATGAATTTTTCAATGTTTGAGAGAGTTATTAAATCGTAATACTATTTTCTTATAATATCTCAACTAATGTTGACTTAAATAAATTCATTAAATATTGAAAAATTCATTTAAACCTAATGAAAATTTGAGATTTATTTGTTAATTGCTAATTTCAAAAGTTTAATTTTTTTGTTTGTAAAATAAAGTTCAATTTAGTTTTTTTTTTTTTCTAAGTTCGTTTTTTTAATATATATAATTAACCCTTCTATTGTGGAAGTCAATGACGTAGTAGGGGTGAGTTGCATTGGTTTGTTGTCTGGTCAAACTTTGTTACAAGCAGGAGAACGTGATTGAATTCGTTTCTCCATATAATAGAATTATTACTCCTTTATTCTATTGTCTTAATATAATATATATTTTTTAATAGTTAATAAATATTTACATAAATAAATTATCTATAAAATTGAAATATACTTAATCATATTTAGTTAATTGAAAATTTAAAACCGAATAAGAAAAATGAATTTATTATTTTATTAAATTTATGCACCTTTTTCCTTTCATTGTTTTTGCTTGCTTGGGTAAGTAATTTATGGCCAAACAAAGTCATTTATAATTTTATATATATACCAACACAAATGTAGAGAAATAGAGGCTCTCTATTTTCACACTTTTAATAATAAGAAATATAATGATTTATATTTTCTATATGCATGCACTCAATTATAAATATATAGAGTTAAAAAGAGGCTTAAATAAAGCACAACCATTAAACTTAATATGTGGAAATATAAGGATACTAATCAAGAAACATGAAGATCAATAGTTACTTTTTATATATATCATAATTTAATAATTTTCTTATTTTTTAAAATTAATTTTTTTATTACAATTTTTCAAAATAATATGTAGTGTCTATAATATTTTTCTATAAAATAAATTAGTATAGATCTATCTAACTTCAATTCTATAAGACCTCAAAAAAAAAAAGGAAAACATTTTGCCTAAATCTATTTTTTCCATTTAGATTTGCTTAAAATTTTAAAGTGTGGACCACCAGACTGGATGTGCAGGCGTCTCACCAGATACTACCTTCGGCTTTCGCGACCTCTCATCACGTTCTCACTCCTTATTTTTGCTTCGAAATTCCCTTTCCATTGCCTTTCTGGGCTCGTATTCCTTTCCCCTTGCAGATTCAGCGTAACCGACGCCAACCGTGCGGTTCCTGTTCCTATTTTTGCGAATTTTACATCTAATTGTCCACTTCGTTGATGCTCTGAGTTCGATTCCTTGATTCTGCTCGATTGCTCAAATCTGGTGAGTCAATACCACTGGAGAATCTTGATTCGAATCGATATCATCTAATCTATTCCATGTTTGAATAGTTTCTAAGGGGTTTTGAATTCATGGTCGGGTTTCTGACCTTGTTCGCAGAGCTAGCATGTCGAGCTGCATAATCATGATAGACAATTGGGTTACTTTTGAATCGAAGGATGTTTTCAAATGGATGATAGCATTATTTTGTGTTGTTTATCAAGTTATTGAATGATATTGATTTATGTGAGTGCTCGATATATAAATTACACAGTTTTTTTTTTTGCTATTCATGTTCAAATTCGGACAAATGTATTCTGATCCAATTGCTATCGTTTGAAGGACCTGTTGAAAGCATCTTTTTTATATTTTGCGTGAGAACTGAGAAGGGTTAGTTTTGTTTTGCCCATGGATGGACTTCTAATTGCTTCTGAAGCAATGGATGACAGCTCGGATATTGAGGTTGATGATATACGGATTGAGAATATAGCAGACGAGAAGGATGTCAGTGATGAAGAAATCGAGCCCGAAGAACTGGAAAAGCGAATGTGGAAGGATCGGATCAAACTCAAAAGGATCAAGGAAAGAGAGAAATTTGCAGCACAGCAAGCTGCTGAAAAGCAGAAGCCAAAGCAAGTCTCTGATCAGGCACGAAGGAAGAAAATGTCCAGAGCTCAAGACGGAATTCTCAAGTATATGTTGAAGCTCATGGAAGTGTGTAAAGCTCGTGGTTTTGTATACGGAATTATTCCCGAGAAGGGAAAACCAGTGAGTGGTGCATCAGATAACATTAGGGCTTGGTGGAAAGAGAAAGTGAAGTTTGACAAAAATGGACCTGCAGCCATTGCTAAGTATGAAGCTGAGATTTTAGCCATGGGGGAAGCAGAGTCTAATCGTAAAGGGAACTCACAGAGCACGCTACAGGACCTTCAAGATGCAACTTTGGGGTCTTTGCTTTCGTCTTTGATGCAACACTGTGATCCACCTCAGAGGAAGTATCCTCTAGAAAAGGGAGTTCCTCCACCTTGGTGGCCCACTGGAAATGAAGATTGGTGGGTGAAATTAGGGTTGATGTCTGGTCAGAGTCCTACGTACAAGAAGCCCCATGATCTCAAGAAGATGTGGAAGGTTGGGGTTTTAACTGCAGTGATAAAGCATATGTCACCTGATATTGCAAAGATAAGAAGGCATGTTCGCAAATCCAAGTGCCTTCAAGATAAAATGACGGCAAAAGAGAGTGCAATTTGGTTAGGGGTGCTGAATCGTGAGGAATCCATGATTCAGCAACCAAGTAGTGACAATGCAACATCAGGGATCACTAAGTCTCCACTTGGGCGGAGGGAAATGAAGCGTGCTCATGTCAGTGGTGACAGTGACTATGATGTTGATGGAATTGATGTTGGTTCCGTCTCATCTAAAGATAACAGAAACGCTGCTCAATCTATAGAAGCTTGCGAGCCTCAGACCACCCAACATCAAGATCAACAAGGAAAGCAGTCAAAGAGAACGAGGCGTTCTAAGAAAACAAAGAGAGATGACCGAGAATCCGATTACCCCATCAACACACAAGTGAATACGGAGCCGATAAACGTATTTCCTGATATGAATCTTGCGGATGGGCAGATTTTGGATTATCAACTTCCTGTAACAACACAACGAGAAGATAATAATAGGGTCCCAGGGAGAGATATGGAGGGACAATTGCTGTTACCACCACCGAATCTTAGCGGCTTCTCTGTGATTCATCCACCAAACATAACTTCAACACAGAGTATGTATGTGGGTGGAGCACCTTTGATCTATCCCGTGGGGCAAAATATGTCTGGTGGCGCAGAAAGTTATAACCTTTACAACACAACAGGTGGGGAGTATGGGTTGAGTCAGCAGAATCACATGAATGGAAATGCTCCAGAGTCGCAGAATGATGTAAATCATATTACAGCTCATCAGCAACAAAGAGGTGAAACTGAGGTTCCTGGAGCTGATTTGCTGCATTACATGAAAGCACCGTTTCAAAACGGGAAAGATGGACTCTTTGATAACAACTTTAGCCCCCTACTCAATTTGGATTTCGGTAATCCCAATAGTCCATTCCCATCAATGGAGGCAATAGCTCCTTTCGATGACTTGTTTGAGGACGACTTCATGGAATACTTTGCGTCATAAGCGATAACCATGGAAAATACATGGTGAGTGATTCTAATCAGCCAATTACTGTCTTAACTGATCTATTCTTATGAAAAGTTTTCTAATCTATGATTCTCCTTTGGTTCAGGCACTAAAAAAAACGAAGCAGTATCACTTACATGGGGGCCTGATGACATTTTGCTTATCATTGAACTGCTTCTGGATCAGAGTCGGTAATCTGTGAATCTGAAGTAATGTGAGTTTATATTGACATGAAGCGTGTCTCAGGTGGCTGGACATAAACATGTCTGCTTGTAGCTGTAGATTCTAGTCTCTTTGGCCATATTTATGTAGCAGTAGAGGGAATAGTGAATCATTTTACTGTAAATTGACTAAAATCTGTGGGACAAGGGAAATGGAAGGTTCTGCATTTCAGAAATAGCCCTTCCTTTTTTTCTTCTTTAAAATACTATCGCCATTAACATGTGCATACTTGTGATAGTTATCAATAACCTGATTGTCCTATTCGCTCTTGCGGTATTTGGTTGGGGAAAAAAGTTCAATTTGAGTTAATTTTGCTTGTACCCAGAAATGATAAATATCTCCCTGTGATGTGAATTGAATTCAGTACTTGAGCATGTCATTCTGTTCCTGAGCGACGATGCAAGTTTGCATTTTTTGGACAGTGGCAAATTCAAATGGTAATTGGGTTGGAAAAACAAACAGACAAGCCATCTGTCCCTCTCCTGAGGACTGACGGCGAGAGAGGGTTGTTGGAGAATGAGAATGTTTTTGTTTTGTCCTTCTGACCGTGACGCCAAAATGACAGCTTTCAATTATTTTGTCTGCCATTTCCAAAATAAAGCCAAACCCAAATCCTTCTGCCGTCACCTTCACTATCAGCATCAGGCTTCACTGCTCATAAACCACCATCCACACTGCTGCTCTCTGTTTCTCTCTGACCATGGCGTTTGGTAGGGTTTTTCTGTATTCGATGTTCATCGTAATGGCACTCACAGTTGTATCAGTCCCCCCTACCCGTTCTCGTAAGTTCTAAAAACACAAAAAAGATTCCACCTTTCTCACTGCAAATCCATTATACGGTTGCTCTCAACAGTGTCTAATTTGCAACAGCTACAGGTTTCACAAATAGAAGCCCTCCGACAGAAATCAATGCAGCTGCTCCATCGTTGCGTGCAGAGATTCTTCAGGTAACCAACCAACCACGTCTTCTCCTACCTTTCTCTAAATGGTCTCCAATGGTTGTTCGCTTTTTTCTGTTGTGGGGTCTCTTCTCTGTCGATGACGAAACAGAGGAGACAGACCAACCAGGTACAGGTGCTGGGTCCAGATTCTGGCGTCGACGCTCCGTCGGCGGTTGCTGAGGAGGTGTCAGCCAGGGTGGTCCCGACAGGTCCCGACCCGCTTCACCATAACCGCAAGCCTAACCACAAACCTTAATGGGGTGGTCTCTCGCTGCTTGTGTCCACCGTCCGCCAGCTGCTTCGCCACCATTCTTCTTCATGTGTCCGTACGATACCATTCCAGAAGAAAATTTAGAAGCTTCCGTTTCAGATTTTTGTAGTATCGTTCTCTATTTATATTCTCCAAGGAGGAACACTATACTGATGATGAGCAATGGAGGTTTAAGATTTGGATGTATAGTGCTACTGAATCGTACCTCCATGAAAGAACGAAGAAGAAGAATATACGTTGGATTAATTTCAGATAATTTTTTTATTTCCTTTCTCTGTATTAGCTTAAATTATTAGGAATAGGATGGGTGAGAATCTTTTATATTATATATATATGTGTGTGTATATATATATATATATATGTATATGTATATGTATATGAGCGGGTTAATTAAAGAAAAAAACTTTAACAAATTTGCAAATAATAAATTATTATTATTTTTAAATAACAAACAAAATAAACCTAGTAAGTTTAGGAAGACAAATCAAACTTATTTTTGTTATGAAAATTATATTTTTTAATAAAAAAATAGTTATCACATTTCAATTATACTCCTATAATAAATTATTTTTTTGTGCTAACTTTTTTATATTTTAAATTGTAGTTAAATTAAAATTTATTGTAGGTATTAAATTTGATATTTTTGAGTTTATCTTAAAAAAATATATTTTAAAAAGAACCTAAAACACTTTTATTAAGATGTTAATTTCTTTTTCGTTAAAAGAATAAATATCATTAATAATTAATGAAAAATTGAGCTAAATTTATAAATTCTTAAACCTTTTAAGTTTTAAGTTTATTATGTGGTTTGTAATAAATAATTAGTTTATAGTTTACAAAATTATTAAAGTTTGATTTTTTTTAAAAATTATTTTGTTAATTAACCTGAGCCATGTCATCTTCAATATAGATCATGACGTGGAGCTGCTACTGGATAGCCATCCGTGTCAACCTCTAAAAATGTTCTACAACCGTACGATCCTCCAAAAATGAACGGTCCACATTCAATTCTCACTTAGAAACTTCCAACTTTTCCCGCTCTCTTCCAATTCCGATACTCTCCCCTTTATAATCCTCTCCTCCGCCGCTTCAATTTCCAATCCTTAACACAATTTCTTCTTCTCACCTTCTTGAGAAACAAACTCCTTCCCCTCTCCCACGTCAAGTTCTCGCTCCATGGCTCGCACCAAGCAGACTGCTCGCAAATCCACCGGAGGTAAGGCCCCGAGAAAGCAGCTGGCCACTAAGGCTGCTCGGAAATCGGCCCCGGCTACCGGAGGAGTGAAGAAGCCCCATCGCTTCAGGCCCGGAACAGTGGCACTTCGTGAGATCAGGAAGTACCAGAAGAGCACGGAGCTCCTGATCCGAAAGCTACCCTTCCAGAGGCTGGTTCGTGAGATCGCCCAGGATTTCAAGACTGATCTGAGGTTCCAGAGCAGTGCCGTGTCCGCCCTACAAGAGGCTGCAGAGGCTTATTTGGTAGGACTTTTCGAGGACACCAATCTGTGCGCCATTCATGCCAAGAGGGTGACTATTATGCCTAAGGATATGCAGCTTGCAAGAAGAATTAGAGGCGAGAGGGCTTAGGGTTTCTGGGTAATTTTTTTATTAGCATGAGGTAGGTTAGCCACCATTCTCTGTGGCATATATCTGATCTGGGCATGTTTCTTAGTTGCTTTCTGTTGTTTCTTATGCAAATTGGATTAGAAGTTTCTTTTTTGTAAATCTACTATCTATCTGGATGCAATCTGAAATTTCTGGTTGAAATCTTTTATATCAAGTCATTGCCCTTTCTTGTGGATGGAAGGAACGTCATTTTAAAGTGCTAACTTCTCTGTAATTCCCAGAAGATATGAATTTAACCCTGCTAACAAAAATGGAGCCCATATGACTGACTGGTAATTATTTTTGAAGTTGTAACTTGATGGCGTTAAAATATAAATTGTATGTACGGGAAGTTGTATTAGAACCAATAATTTCAGGTCAGTTAACACAGAAAGTAAGGTCCTTATAATCAACTAGGAAAAATGTTTGGTTAAATTATGCACATTTCACCTGTTCCTATAATTTGATGACGATGCCAAGCTTCCATGGGCGCTATCTTCTACATCAATTGAGGGATATCTCTTGAGATTAACATTTTAACATCTTGTCCTCCACGAGGCAATTTAGTGGTTTCTGCTGATTATAGATTCCATTCTTTTGCATTCCATTGCCTCTATTCATTGTCCTTGGAACTTTCATGTCTTTGAGATACTACCAGCAGAGATGCATTCTGAAACGAACAAAGTCACTGTGGAAGTACATATATAATGGAGAATGTATTAAGGAAAAATAAGTAAAACTGCAGAAACCTTAGTTCCAACTATGATGGTGCCATTGAGGGGATGAGCAGCACACACTGTAACACCTTCTGAAAGTGGAACAAATTTGTTTTGCTTCCTGTGATGACCCCTGAGTCTGCTTATGTCATCGCTATAAAAAAAACATAACACTGAATTAGAAACCAGATATTAGTAGTACGAAAGATCAAGCAGAAATTGCCAAAACATACTTGAAATCCACATGACTGGGGGAACTGGCATCTGGGAAGAAATCCAAGATATGGATTCCATTGTTAGTTGCTGATCCAACCACATAAATCTGCAAGAATACAGTAAGGAAAATATTGAGCTATAAGCTTCAAAAAATTTATTTATCAGTTTCATTTGACAACCAAATGATTCGGGATTCATACCGAGCATGTTGAAAGCCATGACGTTTTTCTTAAGTGAAATAGATCACTTGACAGGTTTGAATTTGTTCCATTCCTGAACAACCCTCACGATATGTACATATAAGTTCCATGATTCAGTCACAGGAGATGCTACATTGTTTGTTTTTTAAATCTAACTATTCAACTGTACTTACAGCCAGGGCGGGGGAGGGCAGTGAAGATGTGTAACCGATAAATTGTATATGTCCAGAACACCTGACCTGATAGACCAGAGGATATGAATAGTATTTTACGAAAAATATCCCTTGAGTTTGATCCTCCAAATATTCGTTATGTCCTCTCCCCACGGATTTCAAATAGCCATTAATGACTGCATACTATCAACTTGGATGGAGCATTGCATTTGAAGACACTGATTCTGTGACTATAATGTCCTTGCCGGAAAAAAAAAAATTTGAAATAGAATTTCAAAGAGAAACGAGTTATTAAAACGTACCAACCGTCATCGAGATGAAAAGCCAATTGATATGGACAAACTGGGTCAAGCCCAATCGACTGTATCTCTCTTGAAACAATATCTGATTGTTCCTGCAAATCCAAAATTTGCTCAGCATAAGAAAAGAGAATAGTAACTCTTGAAAGTTACAATCTCTTGTAGGCCGTTAGTGGACTTGAAACAATTAAGGTATAGTTGATACCTTTAGAGAATCAATCTTTTCAAGCATAGCTGACAACCTTAATGAGGTAAGTGGTGAATTGCAAGGCTGAATGAACAAATCAGAGAAATGAATGCTAGGAAATTTAGATTAGTTCTATGCAATATCTGTAATTGAATAAGCATTCATCAATGTAAGAACGTGAAATTCTGGAAACGATTCTTAGGGGGAAAACGACCTCTCTCTGCTTTTGGAAAGCAGCAGAAGTTCTGCCTCCACGAAGATCCCATGCATAAATTATTCCCTGCTTCCCAGCTCCAAAGATCGTCTAAGAAGATCAACAAAATCATGACATCAGGTTGATCTTATTCTAGTATTCTCATATATAGAAATTCATAGTCAAGATAATAAAGTAGGCAAGAACCTGATTTTCGATGTTTACTTGGATGCTGTTAAGTGAATCATGAGAATTAGTTGTTAGACCAAGATATGGAAATCTTCCAGCTCTTCTATCCCATACATTAATTGCGCCCTGGGTATCAGAAGCAAATAACCTATTGCACGGCCATAAATGAAAAAGAGAAATGGATGTTAAGATAAGATCTATACTTCCTTACCAGAATGTATAGACGTATTCTAGGATTTCTTTCTCTCTATTTCAAAGTACAATAATATGAAATCACACTAGAGAACTATCAACTGATACTACAAATACAAGAGTAATGTTTTGACGAAACTTACCTTGATCCATCGGATGAAGTAAAAGCAATATCAGAGAAACCTTTGTGAGACTCTGACCCATGAATTGTGACAGTTTGTTTAGCTCTCAATATCTGCATAGTATTTAAATTATTGCACTTGGCATGTACATTGCATATGAATTATGACAAAATGAAAGAGAAAGACTTGCTTCAGTTGGTTCAGAAGAGATGTAACCAATATCGAACACAAGCACTTCATTTCTCTTTGTAGAAGCACAAGCAACCTACAAAAGTAAAAAGGCACAGAGCATATAATATAAAGATACTACTTCTAACAGCGTTAATCTAATTTAAGGCAGATTTACAATGCTGCAAGATCATAAAAGTAACCTTAACTTTATAAAACAAGAGTTAGAAATAACTTCAGGTTTCATTGACAATTTACCAAGTGAGCTAAACCTGAAACATGCTTTTTATTTATTAAAATGGTATTGTGGAGATTCCAACTTGGTGTCAAACACTACAAGAAATATCTGGCTGCTATTTTGAAAGCTACCCTGGTTAGTGTCAAGTAATTAATAAACAGTAAATGTCTAATTTTATGGACATCTCACCCTATCTCATGGTTGGAACAGAGTTATAACACATTTTTTTTTTACTGACATCAACACAATAAAATGACAGCTAGCCAAAACAGGATGAAGAACCGACCTCATCTTGATTGGCAATATTCCAGCGAACAACATCAAGTTGTTTAAGTAAAGAAATATGCATTACATCTTTAGCTTCAACTTCCTCCAAACCTACCCAGCAAACAAGACACATACAAGTTAAGAAGACACTATTGGATCCATACTTATTTAGCCATGGATCATACTTTTTTTATGTCGGAATAGCAGTGGGGCAACAATCCCAAATAAACTTTCTATGAATGATAACTTACATGGTGACTCTTTCTTGCTCTTACAGTAAAGGGTTTCAAAATCATGTATTGTTAAGCAGCCTGATTTTGTAACAGATGCCAAGTAATATCCCTGAAAATTTTGCATGTATATAAGTAAGGTTAAAGCCATCCCACGAAAGATACAAGAGATGAAAACAATCATCGCGGGTAAATAATGGAGAGTGACTAAAGAATGCATAGAAGACTCTGAATTTTCTTGGTATGAAAAGCCAAAAATCATCTTAAAGGTGCATGCAACACAATACTGGAAGCAAATCAGAGCAATCATGACAGAAGGGAGAGAAAAGGTAAGAAATATTCTTGATCTCAGTATAAAGAGGGTGTCGGTTGTACTTATATCAATATACCAACCTATGGAATCGATGAATACCTACATGCATGCACTTGAAGCAAAAAGATTCACAAATACAGAACTATTTGAACAGGATAAAAGCTGAAAGATACTTTCGTAGTAAAACAATGATAGACTTCATAATTCATATATTGACCTTACTGTCGAAGTCCAATCCAGATATGCCTTGCCTGAAAGCAATTTTAAAAGCGTTAACAATATTCCCCAAAGCTATACGGAGGAGCTAACAAGATACTTGACTAGTTTCAATATACTAGTGCAAGTTACAGTGAATATGCGAAGAATTTGAAGTCGAGGGTGCTGAAATCATCTTGCTAGACAGACTCATTCGGACGATTTTGTTAAAATATTTAAATTCATTGGATAAAATTCAGGAAGTTAAACTTATTGAGACAGACAGTAGAGAGAACTCAAGTAAAACAAATATATATTACTTTCTGACAGGAAAGGGATATATGCCTTCAGCATCAGCAATCCGATTCATCTGCACAGAAAACTACCTAGTGAATTCATAGGCAATAATGTACGACCGGATGAAGAATTTAAGGAGGATTCTAGGAAAATATCCGTACATGGGTTTCACAGGGCAGTCCGTCTACGTGGTATGAATGTGGAAAAGCTCCAACCTTTTTTAACACATACATCAAATGAAGATAAAGAACCCAAATTACGAAAGAAAATGAGAGGGAAACAAAATCAGGGAGATACCTCTGAGTAGGACTGCAGCAGAAGACCAGATGCGAGATTGTGTTGATAATTGGGCTTGAAGCGACCATTCAATTCGACGATGCTTCTCTTCCATCGGCGCCTTGAGTAAGGATTGCAGAATCCAAACTGGAGAAGTAAGGAGAGTTGCGAAGTTTCATCCTTCGAACCAAGTACATAGGAAGCTTGTTACCTTATTGTTTGTCGGTAAGCATCGACTGGCGATTCCACCGGGACCAAGTACTTGTCCATGCTCTCACTCAAGTTCTGCGCAGAGCTTCCTTTCCCGCCTTCTTCGCTCTGATATCAGAGATTCAGAGCCAGCATTATCAACAAGAAGATGGCCTAATGGGCTTTACCGATGGAATATCGTTAACAACTCAGTAAGCCCATTATTCCAATTGATTATTCTGTTGAGATTTGTTAATATTTAAATTTGAAAATAAAAATAAATTAAAACTATGTGAAATAAATTTTTAAATACTCAAAATAATATAATGGGATTTTTTTGTTAAAAAAAAAACAGATAGCCTGTATCATTCATTTTGTTCAATATAGATACATTTATCAAGTTAAATTACTTTATAACTAATTAAATTAAACTCGGATTTATGGTACAACACAAGTACACAATCATGATGAACTTTGTCTGATATAATGTGAAACAGGTGTATAATTTCTATCTTGAAAAAACTGTCTTTGAATTTGTATTCTGTCTATGATAAATGTTTAACAACTTTACTTTTTTACGTGATGAACATCACTGTATTAGCTAGGTCAACAATGGTGCAGTGAAAAACTCATGACGATGGTTATAGTGGTTAATTTTTAATATGGTTAACCGTATTATATGGTGCGGTACGGTTATGGTGATTAATTTTCTACCCATAATGATTATGCTTATGATTATAGTATTTGCGTTATACACATTATTATTATATAAATATAATAATTATTTATTATTAATAAACTAATATATACTAAATAATGGAAGTTAGTAATAAATAACCAGTTAGTTTTATATGTTTTAATTGTTGACAATATAAATTTATGTATTTTTTAAAATAAAATTTTTGATCTTTTATTATATTACATGTGTGTAATAAATATAGGTATACGTGTAAAACTATGATTAATAATCACGGTTATTTTAATGGTTATGTTATTAAAAATTATACGTGTTATAATTATAATTATTTATAATTATGATTATGGTATATGGTTTAAAAATAAGATATGTATATACCCTAACCATCATACCGTACCCTAACATGAGAGACCTATTCTTAGCCAGCCACTCATCAGAAGCTTGTAGATCATGGAATCTGAGAGAAACCTCTCCAACTTCATCACTATCATAAAACAGCTCAGCTTGATTACTCCTATCACCATCTCGAACCAAGCCAACTGCGACTTTTTCGTGGGTCTATCATCGAGTCTGAAGCTCGTTCACCCTAATACTTGTGGATCGGTGAAGAGACTCGTCTCCCAAGAAAACAGGCGGTAGAAACCAGTGTTCACCATAACTATGACTGATACATAAAATGAGGAAAGAAACCAATAACATTTGACATGGAGTATAGGTATTGCAATGGTAGAAGAACATAAGTTACAGCACATCTGAATCCTACAGTTGAGACCAAGTTGTAAAGAAGAGCATGCTAAGACCATCGCCTCCTAGAGCTGGTATCCTTGGTGGGTACAGCAGCATGAGCTAACCTCCTCCTTCTGGAATCTCCACCACCTGAGGAAGATAACTGCTTCTGCCTTCCCGAAGGAATCTTGTTGGGTTTGAAATTCAGTGATATATCTCTGAGAGGATAACCACCTGTTGTACTAGGATTATGATTGTCAGAAGGATCGGTTTTCCGTTGAACCTGATGCAGAAGAACTGGTGTCTGTGTCCGGACAATTGGAGACCCATCTGAATCAGAAGATGAGGGACTGGTCGTGCTGTCCATGTCGTAAAGAATATTCTCAGACATGAAAGGGATCTGTATCGTCTCTTCTTCTTTGTGAGCGGAGGAGGGTCTTCGAAGCCTTGTCAATTGCATAACCTGCATCAACGGTGTTGAAGATGCAACATTAAACCAGACATATTCACCTACATGAGAGAGTTGAAGAGAATAAGATCAAACTGGCGAGTCGTACCTTCTGTTCTAGGACAAGCATATCCTTCTTGAGCTTTGTGATTATCATGTTCTTTCTTCGTATTACATCTTCGAGCTCTGAAATCCTCTGAAATTAATTAATAATAATGCAAAAACTGAAATTTTAGTAGAAAAGACGATTTTTTTTTCACAGTATTTATTATTGATAGAAGATGGAAGGAATTTATTTGCCTTAGAACCAGCAGCATCAGATGAATGCAAGAACTCAGTGAGCTCCCTTATGGTCGCTTCCTTCTCTTCACACTCCCTCTTTAGGTTACTAATGTCTTGCTCATCCTCTATACACAAACCATTCATCTGTAACAATAGAAATACAATACATACACTTATTGAATACTTTTGCTGTATCATCTGCTGCAGAATTTGAGGTTAATTCCAGGTTACGAATCACAACTGAGAAAATTTCAGTTATGTTACAAATCAAATTGTATCGTAGTACATGATATGAAACTTAATTACCCGAATCTCAGCAGAAGATGTCACACTTGAAGCCCAATCCGACAGGTCAGACATGCGGCGTTCCTCTTGCTCTGCTGGTGATGGTTCTTCCATGGAAGCCTTCTGACAGCGAAGCATGTCACTCCCAACAGACATTGTTGTTTCGGAATCACCCTAAATCCATCCAAATCATCAGTAAATAAAGTTAGCATAAGCTATTCGAGTACGTGCTAACAGCTGAAATAACATCAACTAGGTGGTAAAAGAAAACACAAAAGCTTTCGGTTATGTAATTTACCACAAACATGTTTAACTGTTTATGGTGCTGATCACATAGCCAACAACCGCAGTCTATAAACTTGACCAAATCTGATTCTGAATTCGAATTGAAGGGGAATACAGCACTCTTTTCAGGTGATGCTTCTTCATTTGTGGTTTGATTCCTGACACTGTTGACCTGCTCACAAAAGCTGTCTAGCTTCTGCTGCATGCTCGATAGAAGTTGATCCTGCAACAGATGTTGAGCAGCCACCCAAGGACAAGGAGTAGCAGCCCACGTGAAGAATGCAAGGGAGAAGCCACCATCTTTGACCACCACCTTCTCCAAAAGTCAAGAATGAGCAGCCCACTCTTGGATGCACATGAAGAGAACTCCTCCTATAAAAGGAGAGTTCTGGTATGCATATGGAATAAGAAAAGGAGTGGTAGGGTGTAAGGGATAGAGTGAGAGATTGAGAGAATTTGTAGGTTTTGGAAATCTTGCAACAAATTCTATCAAAGAAGCTCCAGTGGACGTAGGCAATTTGCCGAACCACTTTAAAATCGTCTTGTGTGATTTCCGGTGAGGTGAGTGAAGTATAACAAGTGGTATCAGAGCCTCGGTTCGAATTTGTCCGAAAATTCAAGTTGCTCAATTTCAATTTTCGACAATACCAGGGTGTTCCTCTCGTCAATACGAATCCGTTGCCGCAAACGGAATCGAATTCGGACGTCGGAGTAGCCCACACTTGCTCCTGCAAGTTTCTGGAGTTGTTCACGCGCCCGACGCGCACCGGAGGTTGAAGACGACTGCAAATACACGCTCCCACGCGCCCCCACGCGCAGCCACGCTCCCCACGCGTCCCGTACCTGTTTGGCGAGTGATTCCACGCGCATACACGCTCCTACACGCGCTCTCACGCGCCCCCACGCGCCTGGCCGATCTGAACCGTCCATTTTCAAGATCTACTCTGGTCTTGATCGAAGCCATCCGGAGTCCGATTTCAACGATCAAATAGTGCTTTCCAACTATTTGGATCATTCCGGAGTCATCCGTACGGTTAGAATTTTGAAATTTTGAGTCTAAAATTTCTAAATTTCGAATGGAAAGATCGGGAGGAGATGGGAGCTCTGATAATGTCAGTAGCTCTAGGCGACAGTCCAATGTTTCAAATGCCAAGTTTCAAGTTGAGAAGTTCGACGGGACAAGCAACTTCGGCATGTGGCAATGTGAAGTCATGGACGTCTTGATCCAACAAGAATTGGATATTGCGTTGGGAGAAAAGCCAGATGATGTGACTGATCGGGATTGGAAGAAGTTCAACACTCAAGCGTGTAGTACAATCCGATTGTGCCTTACCAAAGAACAAAAGTATTTTGTCATGAGAGAGACAAATGCTAAGGTACTTTGGCAGAAGTTGGAGGATAAGTTCATGAAGAAGAGCATTGAGAGTCGTTTGCACTTGAAGAAGAAGCTCTTCAGATTCCAATTTCGTGAAGGTATTTCAATGTCCGAGCATCTGAACAGTTACAACCAAATTCTTGCTGATCTATTAAACTTAGATGTTGAAATAGATGATGAAGATAAGGCTTTACTTTTGTTAAATTCCTTGCCTGATACGTATGAGCATTTAATTACTACTCTACTGTACGGGAAGGAAAGTATTAAGTTCGACGATGTATCTAGTTCTTTAATTAGTAATGAGTACCGGAAAAGGGATAAGCAGGTACAACAAGATACATCAAGTGAAGCTTTAACAGCAAGGGGGAGACCACAGTCAAGGCATCCCAGAAAGAAGAATGATTCAAAATCGAAGACCCAGACCACTTCACGTGGTCCATCAGTCGGTAGAAAACTTGCCAAAGACGAGTGTGCCTTTTGTCACAAAAAAGGACACTGGAGGAAGGAATGTCCAAACCGGAAAGGACAACCGCAAAATCAACCCACTACAGCCAATGTCGTGGACAAAGATGATGATTCCGATTTTTCCTTGATAAGTTCATTATCCATTTGTCATTCCGATGAATGGATTATGGATTCTGGATGTACCTATCATATGTGTCCCAATCGGGACTGGTTTACTGATTTCACAAAGATCGCAGGTGGAGCAGTTCTTATGGGCAATGACAGTGCCTGTAAGACACAAGGAATAGGTAGCATTCGGTTAAAGCTGCACGATGGTAGCATCAAGACTCTAACAGAAGTTCGGTATGTTCCGGACTTGCGGAAGAATCTCATCTCACTGGGATCTCTGGATTCAAAGGGATTCAGAATCACCATTGAAGACGGAACTCTCAAAGTATTAACAGGAGTTCGGGTGGCTATGAAGGGTTTAAGGCGAGGTAACTTGTACTTCTTGCAAGGAAGTACTGTCGATGGGAGAGCTTCCACAAGCTGTGAGAAGCTGGATAAGACTGATGTCGACACCACCAGTCTTTGGCATATGCGTATGGGACACGCAGGAGAAAAAGCTTTGCAAACACTGGTGAAGCAAGGCTTACTCAAGGGTGCCAAAACTGGTAAATTATCTTTCTGTGAGCACTGTGTATTGGGGAAGCAGAGGCGGGTCAAGTTCGGAACCGCAGTACACAATACACAGGGAATTCTTGACTATGTGCACTCTGATGTTTGGGGGCCGACCCAAAATGCATCTTTGGGAGGTAAACGATGGTTTGTAACTTTTGTTGATGATTATTCTCGTCGTGTGTGGGTGTATACGATGCAGAATAAAGATGAAGTGCTGAAAATCTTCCTTGATTGGAAGAAAATGGTTGAGACTCAGACCGGCAGGAAGATCAAGCGGCTCAGATCTGATAATGGAGGTGAGTACACGTCAGACCCCTTCATGGAATTATGTCGGAGAGAGGGAATTGTCAGACACTTCACAGTACGGGGTACACCACAGCAGAACGGTGTGGCAGAACGATTGAATCGTACTTTATTAGAGAAAGTGCGATGTATGATGCTGACTGCTGGACTCAGCAAGACATTTTGGGCTGAAGCTGTGACATATGCCTGCCACATCATCAACCGACTACCCTCAACTGCCAATGAGGGGAAGACTCCCATTGAAATGTGGAGAGGTAAACATGCTACTGATTATGACTTTTTACACATTTTCGGATGTCCTGCTTACTATCATGTTAAAGAAAGTAAGCTTGATCCTAGAGCTAAGAAAGCAAAATTCTTAGGCTTTAGTACTGGTGTAAAAGGGTATAGACTCTGGTGTATAGAGTCCAAAAAGGTAATAATTAGTAGAGATGTTACATTCAATGAATCTGAGATGTTTAAGTCACATAAGCATAAAGATTCCGGTGAAGGCAGCATTGATGGTGAAACATCAGAAGATTCACAGAAGGTGGAGTTTATTACTTCACAGAAGTTGGAAAAGCATGGACAAGATGAATCAGTCACAGTACCTCCATGTCAACCCGAATCGATAGCAACCAACAGACCGAGGCGAGAGACACGTGTACCAACACGTTATGCAGACTATGTGACATATGCATTACCAGTTGAAGGGGGTGAGGTCCCAACCACTTACAAAGAAGCTGTACAGTCCAGTGAACAAGTTGAATGGACAAAGGCAATGAATGAAGAAATGCAGTCTCTTCACCAGAACCGGACTTGGGACCTTGTGCCGCTTCCAAAAGGAAAGAAGGTAATTGGCTGTAAGTGGATCTTCAATCAGAAAGATGATCAAGCTTCTAAAAATGGAGTACGATACAAAGCTAGGTTGGTAGCCAAGGGCTACGCTCAAACAGAGGGAATAGACTACAGTGAGGTATTCTCTCCTGTTGTTAAGCATTCATCCATTCGAATATTACTAGCTTTGGTTTCACAGTATGATCTTGAGTTAGCACAGCTTGATGTAAAGACGGCTTTCTTACATGGTGATCTGGAAGAGGAGATTTATCTGTCTCAACCAGAAGGATTTAAAGAAGCTGGCAAGGAAAATTGGGTATGCAGTCTGAAGAAGTCTCTCTATGGCTTGAAGCAGTCACCTCGGCAATGGTATAAGCGGTTTGACCGTTTTATGATGGGTCTGAAATATACTCGTTGCCAATACGATCATTGTGTATATTTCAGAAAACTTGCAGATGGATCTTTCATTTATTTACTTTTATATGTAGATGATATGTTGATTGCATGTAAAAGTAAGGGGGAGATAGATCGTTTAAAAACTCAGTTAAGTAATGAGTTTGAAATGAAAGATTTAGGAGAAGCACGAAGAATACTGGGGATGGAGATCAGCAGAGATAGGGTGAAAGGAACAGTTCATCTTACTCAGAAGCAGTATTTGAAGAGAATACTACAACGCTTCAACATCGACTCGAAGACGAAGTCGGTGAGTACTCCTATGGCCTCATATTTCAAGCTCAGTGCATTGCAGTCTCCTAAAACTGATGAAGAACGGGACTACATGAGGAATGTCCCATATGCAAGTGTTGTTGGAAGCTTAATGTATGCTATGGTGTGTACACGACCTGATATCTCCCAGGCCGTTAGCTTAGTTAGTCGTTATATGCATAATCCAGGAAAGGACCATTGGCATGCGGCTAAGTGGATTCTACGGTATATTGCAGGGACCGTAGATGTTGGTTTAAAGTTCGATAAGAGTGTAGATAGTCTAGTAACTGGATATGTTGACTCAGACTATGCAGGTGATCTTGACAAACGTCGATCGACAACTGGTTATGTGTTCACTATGGCGGGAGGACCAGTTAGTTGGCGATCAACTCTGCAGTCAACAATTGCACTATCATCAACTGAGGCTGAATACATGGCTGTAACAGAAGCCATGAAAGAAGCTATCTGGTTACAGGGATTGGTAACAGAATTGGGCTTTGAGCAGCAAGAGGTTACCGTGTACTGTGACAGTCAGAGTGCAATCCATTTGGCCAAGAATCAAGTTTATCACTCTCGAACAAAACATATAGATGTCCGATTTCACTTTGTGCGTGAAATATTAGAAGAAGGTGACATCAAACTTCAGAAGATTGGCACTGAAGATAATCCAGCAGATATGTTGACGAAGGTCGTCACAGGAATCAAGTTCCAACATTGTTTGGACTTGATCAGTATTGTACACTGCTGAGCACCGGCAGGTGCATTGGAGCATGTTCGATAGCAGAAATCTCTCATGTCAAAGCAAATGGTGGATTCATTTGAAGAATGAATACATTTGCAAACAGTCTCGTATGGCACACTTGGGTGGAGGGGGTGATTGTTGAGCAGCCACCCAAGGACAAGGAGTAGCAGCCCACGTGAAGAATGCAAGGGAGAAGCCACCATCTTTGACCACCACCTTCTCCAAAAGTCAAGAATGAGCAGCCCACTCTTGGATGCACATGAAGAGAACTCCTCCTATAAAAGGAGAGTTCTGGTATGCATATGGAATAAGAAAAGGAGTGGTAGGGTGTAAGGGATAGAGTGAGAGATTGAGAGAATTTGTAGGTTTTGGAAATCTTGCAACAAATTCTATCAAAGAAGCTCCAGTGGACGTAGGCAATTTGCCGAACCACTTTAAAATCGTCTTGTGTGATTTCCGGTGAGGTGAGTGAAGTATAACAACAGAAACTAAGACATATCATTCATCGATAGTAACAACAAAACTTCAACCTCAAGGATGTGATTTAGTATTTGATCACCCAACACAGAAATAATCCTAACCCCGGATGTTAAAACTTGATTGGTAATTCCTGCGTACTATCAGTATCATATCAATTGCAGTTCTTGAAATTGAAACTCTGGCGAAAACACAATAACGGTCTAAAGGTAGCAACGCAAATGAACCCATTAACATATACGGACGCATTAAATTCAACTCCATGTCTACATGATGTTTGCGATGGATAGTTGTCTACACATTTAACATGAAATTCACAAGATTAAGCTATAACACAGCAATAATTACCTACGAGCACCAATTAGAATTGTTTGGGATCGCAGAATTGACACGAACTCGACTAATAGCAAGCGATAGCAACCTAAAAGAAACCTTACAGTGACATAGAATGGGACTAGCTAACTCGCGAGTCTATCAAAAATCTCAACTGTAATTTGGTAGTAAAAAAAAAAGAACTTTTAAAAGTAGGTTATCAAGAAACCATGAAAATCCCAGTATATTCCAAAACAATCACTGACCCTGACTTCAACAGATTTCTTAAGCTGAGAGATGACCCGATTCTTCCTTGACTCAGCCACAGCCACGCCAATTACAGCTACCGTGGTCACCCTTTGAATGGGGCTGAAGAGCTCCCAAGCCACGATCTCTTCCTTACTCAAACCACCCCCAATCTCCCGAGCCGAGGTGGCCTCCTCTGCATTGATGAGGCGTCCCTGCAGGGAAACGTAAGCCAGATTCTTACGAGCTGACTGTACAGGGCGTCTGGGCTCAGTGAAACAGCTGGACAGACGTCGCGAGGAAGGAGCATTGAACGGTGAAAGGAACACGAGGGAAGGCGGAGCATGCTCCTGCGCGGCGGAGCCGATATCTGGGTCAGCGTCAGCAATGTCCATTTCGTGAAGGGGCCGGAGAATTAGCGTGACTCGAGGTGTCGAACAGTAGGAGACGACGATTATAGCCGTAATTTAAGTCTTTTTTTTCCTCGTCGGACGTTTCAAATATTCTGATTTGGGAGGGAAATATAGAGCGACAGTAGTCGAACGTTATACATTAATTCATTGTCTAATCTAAATCTACTATTTATTTATTTATTTATTTTGAATATACATATATTAATTATTGTATGTATTCCTTAAATGTCATTTAATTACGCTTTATAGACACTATTGGTTGACAAGTCTAATGTTTTTTATTTAAATAATACATTTTATTATCTTATGGTAATGTAGATAAAATCTAAGCTTCATAACAAGATTGATTGATGATTTTTGTCGTGTTTCATTTGAAATTTTAATGGATATTAGTGCATCCCCAATATTACATTTTCTTTTACATTCAAATTTAAAGATATGGTAAGTAAGTAAATGTCAGGTTGTCTGTTACTTGAAAGTGCCCATCTTCAATAGACTGATGAGTGATGAGCCCACCAACGAAGTTGGGTTAGGCCCGTTAGGTTACCCGTATAACTAGGGGTGTCAATGAAGTGTAATAGATGGGGGGCAATTTACAAATAACTAAAAGTTGATGGGGGCAATTGCCCCTATACCTAACATGGTCCTGGTTAGGGCATGGTACGTATATGATAAATACTATAATCATACCTTATTTTTAAATTGCATACCATAATCATAATCATAATCATAATCATTACGAATACAATTTCCAATACCATAATTATATTCATAACTGTGGTTATTAACCACGTTTTTAATCGTATAATCTTATTTATTACCACATGTGAAGTGTAATAGAATATTATGAATGTTATCTAAATAAATACATAATGTTATGTCATAAACAACAAAAATATTAAACACTAATATCATTCAACATTAGCATCATTCAAAATGAAAACTATTATCACTTAACATTAACATAATTCAATTATATTTTAAATCCTACTTTTATTATTAATATTTACTAATATGTTAATATTTATATAATAATCATGCTTATACTCATATGACTAAAATATCATAATCATATCTATAACCATTACAGATAGAAATTTCACCACCATAATAAATCGATTAATCATATAAAAAAATAACAGTTATAACCATGATTTTTTATTTTTAACCGCACCATTCGACAGTATATATAACCGTAATTATAAGCAATAAAATAACTCATTTAAATGAAATGAAGTTGGCCATCCCCATCACTCCATTTGATTGAGTCCTCTCTGACTTTCTCTTTATTGCATTTAATTCACCATAGAAAATGTCAAATCTTCCATCGTTTTCCTCTCCAGATACCATGCTCTCTCTAAGAAACCCTAAATTTACATCGCAGTCTCAGTGACTATAGCTAGCTACCCATTAGGAATTATTACAAATTTACAATACAATCTTCTTACCATCATCTTTCTATCTATCTATGGCTACAGCTATAGCTATAGATACATAGAGTCAGTTGTTGGTATCTTGCTATAACCATGTTCTGTATTTACACTTTCTCAAAGCTATAACGGATGCCGATACAAACATGTACACGTTGCTCGATTCGCAGTCATCATCTGAAAATACCCAAACAGATGAATCAGAAGCAGTAATAGAATAATGGAGATCTGTAGATTTTTTTTAAAAAGTAGGCACTGTGCAAAAAGAATTTTACCAAATATATATAATCGCTACTGGGGTATCGTTTTTTTTACAACGTGCGCTACTTTGAGTAACGTTTTTCAACAAACCCTACTAGGTTTTTTAATTTTTTTTGCACCGTGGTTACTTTTAAAAAAACTTCAGATCTGTACGTATAAATAGCCACCATGGACAGACCTTAACTTGCTCCTGCAGATCCTTGATGTACTCCACTGCCAAATCCAACATGTCGGATGTGTTGGTTTGCTGAACAAATAGGAAACACATTACACATGAATACAATAATAATCTAAGATTTGCTTCAGGAGGATAACTGACGATGAAGATCATGATTCTTACCTTGTCCATGTTCGGGACAACATCTTGCAGCTTCCTCATTCGCTCACTTATTTTGGTTCTTCTCACCTGACGATCATAAAGAATCGAAACAAAATTAAGCCATCAGGAATCATCAGATTGAAGAAAAGGAAGAAGATGAAGATTACCCTCTCAGCAATACTACGTGGATGAGTAGCGCAACCGCGCTTAGCGCGGGTTTTACATGGGACAGAATCTTGGAGATCAAGGAACTTTTCAATCTCAGACATGTCTGGAGTCATTCTGGGAAGACTCAGATGATGCGATAAGATTGGAGGAACACGGTGCCTACCTTCCTCATTAATCTAGACACAACATTAAGTAGATAAATTACAGACTTTGATTTGATTGATTCAATTGTAAAACAATAAAAACACAATCATACCTGAACATCAGAAAAAGGTTTTGAATCCCTGTCTCGGGTTCTTTTAAGGGATCTGCTATTTTCTTCTATATTCATGGTGGATTCAACTTCCCATGATTCAATGGGAATAAAGTCGTGATCTTGAATTTCTGATCCGACGATCCTAGTATCTGCAATTTCGGGAATCACGATCATCTGGGCCATGGAGGAATCTACGCGAGAAGGGGCCAAGTTCGTGTTGCTGACGAATACTGGAGCTGCAGGAGGCATCATTTCTCCTACTTTTTTAGTAGGCAGATTCACACCGCTAAACTTGTCCATTCCTCTCATTGAATAGGATCCTGATATCACAAATGAATCAATCGTATGGTTTAGATTTGAAGGTGTGATTAGATGATCATTAGCTGTTGCTTTCACTGTTGGTTAGAACATGATAGATCTATTGTCTGGTCAACTACAAAATCAATCAAGAAAAACAAAAAGTGTCAATTTTATGTTGCAAGTTGTCATAATATATTCAAATAAAAATAATGGTAAATCTGTTGTGGGGTGTTTCTAGTCAACGTTTCCATTTTCGCTTTGCAGACAAATAAATAAATCATCATTAAAAAGAGGAAGAGCACAGAAAGATATACCGGAATCATTATTGATGTTGGAGAAAAAACCTGCCGGAGAGCTGCTCTGCCTGATGAGATTCGAACCGCCACCACCTGCTGCTACCTTCCGAGTCGGCAAAGGTGGCTGGCCTGAATTCGGGTAAAAGCTACGCGGTGGAGCAGCGCTGTAGCTTCTATTATCGCTGTTGTTGTGAAGAACCTCTGCTTCGCTCTTGCTGTACCCCATGAACTGAGACTGCTGACTGGTGGCGGTGGCGGTGTTACTGTTCGCTTCATTTGGCGACAGGTTCGGCGGGTCAAGGTTATCAGCGATGTCCCCGCAAGATAACAACCGCGTCATCATCCGCTCCGTCTCCGGACTAGACGGTCGGTCGAGGAACTCCTCGCAGCTTTCCAGCAAGGTGGCGAAGAACGAGCTCGGCGCGGATCTGAACCGTGTCAACCCCGGGTTCATCATCGGCTGCGGGTGGAGGCGGAAGTCCTTATGGAGATCAGATTCCATTCTTCCTTGAAAAAGATGAAGCTTCTTCAAATTATATCAACCAAAAATTGTTCTTTTTTTCTTGACGGCGGATCTAGAATCAAGAAAGGGATAATTTTGAAGGGAACCCAATTCAGGTCTAGAACCAATTAACCAGATCTGAACGACTGAAGAAGATGACCTTGATGCTTTAGAATGAGTGAGCAACCGAGGTTACGGAATTTAAGGAGAAAGGAGCGAGAAAAGGAAAGAAAGCCATGATTGATTGAAAGCTGAAGAAGCTCAACTCAAATCTCCTTCTGGCACCTCCTCCGCCGCCTGTTCTGTTCGCAGTAGTAGTCTGGTCTGGGCTAGCGTGTGCTGGTACTATTCATGAGATGAGACGACCACCAAAAGAGAAAGACCAGAGAACTGAGAAGAAAGAGATGACCAGAGAAATGGCCAACTTTTGGTTCTTTAACTAATAAATAAATAAATTTTACAGTGTGCAAGAGAGCCAGATGTTACATAACAGAGCCACAATCCAAAAAAGTCACAATTTCTTATTGAAATTAAAAACTCTAATAATGCGACCATCTCTACTTGAATAACGCTGTTCTATATTTTCATCTGCAGGACTGATGGTTGGAGATACGCCGAGGTGTCGCATTTATGATTCCTTCCAGAAATTAGGGTTTTTCTGTTGCTCCCTGACGTGAGTGACTCAGATTATTACAACGTGAAAGGATCTTATTAGTGGACTTTTCTACTTTGAGAAATGCGTGGAGGAACCTTTACTATATATATATAAACAAATTATTATGTATTTTTAAATTCTTTTTGTAGGTAGATGTTGATGTATACTTTATTATAAAAACTCATCCATTCATGCAAAAACTAGAGATACGGCGGTAGCCCTCCGACCGTGCAAATTCTGGCAAAGCAGGAACTAGGTTGTCCCGTTCTCGTGACTCCGAACTTATTTGTGCTCCTTGTCAAGACACGACAACTCAAGCGTAAGGACTAAGGAGATCTATGTCAGATGGAGACACGGGACTGAACTTATATAATACATAATATAAATGATTATTTATATTTTTTTAATGTAGCTAAACTGTAATTTATACTATTTTCGAAACAAATTAATTTTGACATTTCTTTATGAGTTTCAAAATAAAAAATCTTGATATTTTTAGATTTGATATTCGATGTTAGGTTATTAGATTCTAGTATTGAAGAAGATGAAGATCAAATAAAATAAATAAATATAAAAAATGAATGTATTTTAATCATTTCTCTTCGTAAAAAATATTGATAAAAAATTAATTATATTGTGAAACATAAATAATTTATTCTCCGAATTTAAATCTAAATCATTTATTTAAGGGAAAAATATTAAACTATTATACCATATTAAAATAATTTATCAAATGGATTTTGTTTTTGGCCATCATTTATCAAATAAATGGAATTAATAGTGGAAGTCTCTTCAGTATCGATGATCCATCGCATTTAAAGTCACTTGGTTTAAAATCCATTCACCTCGAAACAGATGCCCTCTCAGCCCATAAGGTAATCTCTGAGGAAAATATGTCAAATCTAAAGCTAATGCCCATTATTGCGAATTGCAGGAAGCTAATGATGCAGTTCGAAAGAATGAAGTTCAGACATATATACCGAGAAGCAAATGTGGTAGCAGATATTATGGCAGACATGGCGACTAAACAGCGTCAAGTGTTCGAATTTCATATTGTACCTCCGAAGGAAACTACTAACGCGATTCGTAAAGACGCGGTCGGTTTTTCTTTTTCGAGAATTGTAAAAGCTAGCTAGTTTGTGTTTTGTATGTTTTGGACTTGGGCAAAGTTTTGCCACCTCTTTAATTTTAATCCATATTTACCAAAAAAAAAAAAAATGATCCATCGCATTGAATTGCCATCTCTACCCTCACTCCAAATTTTTAACATTAACAACTTCACATTATGACAGGGTTCGACTCGTCATCTTCTCTAGGATTTGGTGATTTCATAATTCACGGCTTCATGCTTATAAAGCTAGTGGGAACCCACGTGTCCCACATTAAATTGGACACCTTTTTTCCTAACAAAAGAACCATCATTTTTAATTACTATTATTAATTAATTATAGTATATAATATATGGAGGGCAAGAACTAAATTAGCTGCTCAACTCAACCCATTTATATCAGTCACGTTCAATCAGGGAGGTTATAAATATATAAGATACAGTTAACATATGTAAAAATAATAATTAATACATAAGTGTAATATTTTATTTATTTTGGTGAGTCAGAAACTCAGATCTAGGAGTGTCAAAATTTGACCCAACTCGTGGATGACCCGTGGGTGATCCGTCCACATGTCATGTTTGAGTCATGGTTTTTAACTCATGAGTCATTTTGACACGACCCATGAATGATCCGTGAAAAAACGGGTCAGGTTTGGGTAAGAAGTTTTGACCAACGGGTGAACCCATGACCCGTACTATTTATATATTCCAATACGTTATTTTTATTTTTATTGAAATGTTGGGTCGAACGGCGGGTCATGAAGGTTGAACGAGTCAGTTTAACTCAACCCTTACCATTCATGACAGTTCATTATGACCCACGTGTTGACCCACCAACTCGCATATTATGTTTGAGTTTCAAAAACTAACTCATACTATTACACGAGGCGTGTTTGAGTCATAGGGTCATTGACACGACTCAAGTTCGATACAACTCATGAGTAGACCCATACCTTTTTTTACACCCCTACTCAAATCTCAAATTAATATCAGCTATATATTATATGCTCGAAGATATGTTTCACATTCATTAAATTTGTCTATTCTAATTAATTTCATTATTGCTTTAATTTTCATTAAATTTGTCTATTCTAATTAATTTCATTATTGCTTTAATTGAGTTTATCTTGTACTCACTGATTTTGTCTGAATACGATGTAATTTACTCTTTGTGATCAGTTCACTTAAAACACATATGATAGTAATGTAATTAAAAAAAAAAAATAAGAAATTGAATAAATTAATAAGGTGTACCTCAATTCTGGGGTCACTGAAACTAATATTTATGGGGTATAATAGTAAACAATGTTAGTTGGAGGATCAAAATAGACTTGAGTTGACTATTTATATTTTTATTAAAAAAATCAAATATGAAATAACCAATTTCGGCAAAAAAAAAGAAATAACCAATTTAACAGGTCATCCTCTTCAATTCAAAAACCCTATATCCAATCCAAACCATCGATTCTCGATCAAATTCATTTGCGTAAGCGCCATATTCTTCAGATTGATGATCAATTTGGTTTACTCGACTAGTGTAAAGTGAAAGAGAGCTATATCGTACAGTGGCTTCGTCTCCATTCAGCATCGCTCGTTGAGCTGAAATCATAATTTTGCTTCTGAGGCGTAAGACCTTTGGTTGGGATTTTGTCTCGATTCAGTATGGATCTAAGTTGACGATTCACTTTCATGTTTGGGCACAGGAGCAGAGCAGCGATTTTAGTTTTTTGTCTTATTTTCTTTTCAGGTGAAAGTGAGTTCCATTTTGTTTGTATATAGTTGCTTCATTTTTGGTTGTTAGTCGAATTTATAGAGATTTTTGAAATTCTTTGGGGGGAATCCAGCTCTTTAACTACAGAACAATGTGTTATTTAGATTTCGAAACTTGAAGTTTGCGTTGACAAAATTACCCGATACTGAAATCGACAACTTTTCCACGATCATCAAGCTATTTTCTCGTTATTTGACGTGATACTTTAGTAATTTGCTGATTTGAACATTTAAACTTGAGTTGGGTGCTCCATCTAAGTGGAATGTTTCATTTTCTTGATACAGGCACGAGGCAGCTTAATGATCGAACTCCTGCAGTAGACAACATGATAGGAAATTAACTGATGAGGGCAGCATTTGGATAGTCTGGGAGGTTTGAAGTGGATTCTAGTATTTCACTTGAGATGGCAGATTATAATGATATCATGGCACATACAATTGCAGAGCCCCGTGATAACATGGAATTTGAATCTCAGGAGGCTGCATATTCCTTTTACAAAGAATATGTGAGGTATGTGGGATGTGGCAGGGCTAAATTGAGCAGTGAGCGTCGAAAGAATTTATTGATGCAAAATTTTCATGTATAAGGTATGGGAATAAGCAGCAGTCTGATGATGCTATTAATCCAAGGCCTTCCCCAAAGATTGGTTGCAAGGCGAGCATGCATGTCAAGAAAGGGAAGAATGGTAAATGGTTTGTATATAGTTTCGTGAAGGAGCACAACCACGAGTTGTTACCTGTGCAAGCTCATTTTTTCCGAAGTCACAGACACGCTGATCCACTGAAGAGTGATCGAATGAGAAAGAGGAGGAACTTATCTTCAAGTTCAAAAATACTCAATGTTTATCAAAGTTTTGATTGTTTAGGGACTTATCTAAGAATTCCTCATGATAAAGGCTGCAGCTTGGCTTTAGAACCAGGTGATGCTCATGCTGCTTGAACTTTTTATGCATATTCAGGAAGATAACCCAAAATTCTTCTATGCTGTTGATTTGAATGAGGAGCATCCTCTGAGAAGTGTGTTTTGGGTCGATGCTAAAGAGATGGAAGATTACTCCAAGTTTGGTGATGTTGTCTTCTTTGATACAACATATTTCATGAATAAATAAGTATAAAATACCATTGATTCTTTTTATTGGTGTGAACCATCACGTTCAGCCCACACTATTTGGTTGTGCCTTGATTGCAGATGATACAATGTATACTCTTAGCTGGTTAATGCAGACTTGGTTTGCAGTGATGGGCGAACGTGCACCTCTGGCTATTCTCAGTGACCAAAACCATGCTCTGAAAGTAGCTGTTGCGGATGTTTTTCCTGAGGCACGGCACAGTTTTAGCTTATGGAATATATTGGATAAGATCCCTAGACAACTTGAGTATTTAAATCTCTGGCAGGACACTTTTATGGGGAAGTTTAAAAAGTGTATTTTTAGATCACCAACAGAGTCTGAATTTGAAAAGAGATGGTGGAAGTTGCTCGATAAATTTAACCTCAGAGATGTCGAATGGGTCCAATTACTCTATCGGGATCACATGCAATGGGTGCCTACTGCCTACTTTCATCAGAGACATTTTTTTTGCTGGATTGTCCACACTGCCACGTGCCGAAAGTCTGAATGCATGGTTTGATATATACGTTACTCTAGAGACTTCAGTGTGAGAATTCATAGATAAGTATAGAGTAGTTCTGGAAGACAGATATGAGGAAGAAGCTAAAGCAGATTTTGATTCATGGCATGAAACTCCCGAACTGAAATTTCCTTATCCATTCGAGAAGCAGATGTCTTTGGTATATACCCATGAAATTTTCAAGAAATTTCAGGTGGCGGTCCTAGGTGCAGCAGACTGTCATCTCAAGGAAGAGAATGAAGATGCCAGAACTACAGTATACTCAGTTAAGGATTTTGAAGATGATCTTAGTTATGTGGTTGAGTGGAATAAATCAAAATCAAGCATTTACTGCTGTTGTCATCTATTTGAATTTAAAGGTTACCTATGTAGACATACTATTATTGTTCTTCAGATGTCAGGCTTTTTTCAGTATCCCACAAGATGCATATCTCCTCATCGAATTTCTTAGTTTCCGAACCAGAACTCTAATGCGGGGGACCAAGCAGTAGAAGGTTCCTTGGAGGACAAATCTAGGAAAAGAAAAGGTTGCTAATGCAAATTCTACCGATGAGATGGCAAAGGTTAGTGTGCACTATCTGTTATTTATTCCTATGAAGGTACACTGGATGCATGGTACTCCCCACAAAAATTGTAGGCTAGAGAGATTATTGATTAACTGGATGTCCCTAGGATTTGAGCTTATTATATTAGAATATTTTAAGTACTAATATTTGATTAGTTAGGCAACGGTGGCCGGAAAACGATGATGGAGGGAAACAGAGAGGAAACATGGTGAGAAGTATCCGCATGAGCTAAATAGTGCTTGGGAAGCTCCAATGCTGATGTGGCGACTCTAGAAATAGGGTGGCTTTTGTAATCATATTTATAGATGTCCAATTTTCTGTTTGTGTATGCCTTCAGTGTTTTTTCTTCTGTCTGGGATATCAACCTGAAGTATTTTTATTTGTTTGTGACAGCTACCTAAGTCAGATTATTTGAGAGTTGGAGTGCAAGATGATCTTCATTCAGAGGTTCGGCACTCTTCTATCAACTGTATCTTAAATAGATCTGTGTACTACATTAATTACTCCGGATAAGAATTTCTAAAGTAGGTTTATGGCATTCTGCTGGATAAATAGTAAACTGAATGATCGTTCTTTGCAATGCTCAATAATTTGTGCAAAGGTCAGCAAATATCCAAGGGTATCATAATTTTGTTGACATGACGTGATATGAACATTCAAGAGATTGAAGATAGTGTAAATAATTATGTTCTATTCATTGTTAATTTTTAATTCAGTCTGTTCTAACTATTTGGATCAAAATTTCCATCTACACGTATGACATAATCAATCAACACTGACGCTTGTGGATAGTATCTTACTGGCTACCCTGGTTTAATGCTCGGTTACTAAAAAATCAAAAGTAACAACAGAACTTCTCTTGTGGTCTTGCTTGGTTGTAGAAGAGTATTCACAGCTAATGCTACCCACATTGATGTGGTTCCTTTAATATGTGAAGGAGTTCATTGAGGCTAGATCAGCAAATGCACACACAAGGCCGACAGTTTACCATAATGTCTTGCCACCGCCATTTCAGGGTATGACTGCAATGCATCTGCAGCAAAGTCATTTGCCTGTATAGGTGTTTTTGGAATTTTTTCTTAGTTTTGTAAATTTTTGATACTGTGGCAATATGTACAACTAGCATCGAGCGATCTTACTGCTAAAGAGTCTGCTGTACAGCCGAGGAAAATTGTGAATGATGATTTGGGCTGATGCATTTTTGGAAAAGCATTAGACTAAGGGTCAGTATTCACTTGGATATTGTAACAGTAAATTTTCTTGGACTGCTATATGATTAATTTCATATCTTGTATTGATCCAAGATCCGTGTAACCTGTCTACTGCCCTCGTTTGTACCTATCTGCATTTGAGATGAATTGCAGCCAAAAGAATTGTGGATAGAACGTGTACAAGATTTTTTGTAGGTTCTGAAGGCGTAGATTTGTGCAACAAAGGAGTCTGCAGCTGCACGTCAAAAAAACCATACCATACTTGCTATTGAAGATCCAGAAAAAGGTTTGTTTTCTTTTCTTTCAACTTTGCACTGTCTGTTCCGAAGCAGAAACCTCTCTAGATGTTTCAATCACTCATAAATGTTGTATATGACATCTTCCCACATCTCACAAGCACATTATTTTGTCAAACTAGATGACAAAGTGCAGGTCACCCTAGAACATGTCATGTGAAGCCTCTTCATGAGAGCGTGGGAGCTGTCATGCATGTATCATTGTCGAAGATCTACAAGTAAGAACACTTTGCATATATGATGTTACTGGCCCAGATTTTTTGAAGGTAAATTAGAATGTCAAATCTCAAATGTATCATTTTTTTTACAGAAGTTTGTGTTCCATGTTACTGACGATGGTGCACGAGGAAGAGACACAACCACACAAAAGGAACGCGGTGGGGGAGCTGATCTTGTTTGAAGATGTCCTCGGGTCCTACTCATGCTCCCAGGTATCTAATATCTATCTTAAATTAAGGTCTCCAATTTTTAAACTCCAAAATCTAAGATTTTGTGCCTTGACACCCACCAGTAAGCACCTAGAAAATAGAAGTGGGTATAATAATAACCGATGAATAAGATAAGTTTATGCGTCACGTGTAGCCTTAGGTAATGTTGACATTAATTAGTGTCCAGTTAGTTTGAGAGAATATGGGTGTATTTTATATAAGTAGGGTTAGCAATTCCATGTTCTGAGTTAGTTTCTGATTAGTAACTTTTCTTACTCTTTGGCCATTTTTTTTACTCACTCTAGATTGTTTATCTATTGTTTGCGTGAAAACTACCAACTTTCAGTAAAAAGAAATAAAGAATACCTTGCCAAATCATTAGGCTAAGGTTAGATTTTCGGGTCCCACAGAAACATGGGTCACATGCCCCGTGACAATATGATCGATTGATGTCTCCCAGACTTTAAAATCTTACTAGCTGTCATATCTTTCTGTCAATGATTCATTAATTCGCATAAATCGATAGATTCGATACTAGTCTCTCTTTAAATAAACAAAAGCGGATTGTAGAGACGAAATTAAAAAAATTATTGAGTTGAGTCAAATATCAGAGTCATGATAAATAGCTGAACTAAAAAAAATTCAGTGTGGTAAATATATGATTCAAAATGATTAAATTGAAATTTATTACATTTTTTAGAGTCAAATTAACACATAATTAAAAGATAAGGGGACAATTCACCTACTCTCACGTGGCTTCGTCCGTCTGGTTGACAGTGTAATCAGTTCCACTTTCCAACGACAGTGTTCCTGAAAAATTTGCCATTTCGTGGCTTTTTATCTGCAATAACAGTTTCTATCTATAAATATACCCATTATTTTGTGTTTGTCGTGTGTTCGACAGATCTGCGCACAGAAAAGATAAAGACTTTTCAATCTTCACAGTTGAATTGTTTTTATAGAATTTACTACGTGGAGTATAGCCAAAGTAAAGGCCTCCTCAAGGATACCTTCATTTACTATAAAGTTAAAGGCCATTTAGTAATTCCACCTGCCTCAAAAACTGAACGAAGAATCTTGTCAGATGCTTCCTTATCTTAATGAATGCTGTTTTTGTACCCCACTTAGCAACAACTTGTTTCTCAGGCAAAGTTACCATTACCTTTTGTAGATGTAACGTAATTACTCCTATTACCGCTGCTGTAAACTTTGTATTTTTTAAATATGAGATCTTGGTTAGTAGTTGGGAGTGGTTGGATTGCTGTTTCTGGATGGGATACAGGAATCTATGGCTCGGGATTATTAAATTACGATTACGTGTTTGAAATCCCGAGCAATATAGTGACTTGGGGTGATGGGACTTGTAATTTACTGCAGATAGATACTGCCAAGAGAATCCATGTCCTACAAAACATCTTATCCTTTCAATGGAGGGTTGCTATACTTTGACATTATTTTGTTGTCCAAGAATTTTTTTTTTTTTGGCCAACGTTGTCCAAGAATTCATATCCCTGAATTTCTCCACGCCTTAATCTAAGGACCCTCTATCTTCCTTCTTATAGATGGATCAATCTGGTTAATAGTACGTTGAAGGTTCAATGTCTGCCAGTTTTTGTTATCCTGGGCTTCAATGATCACATTTTTCAGCAATTCGAGACAAAAAAAAACTGAACTTGCAACAGCAGCATGTGTTGTTACATGCCATTGCACATGTTTGGTGTTTACTGATTGAGTATTTTTTCAGGGTCGGTTTGGTATGCTGTAATGTACTTGTGATAGAAAAGCAGCTTGACATTATAATGTACAAACATACGTACCCATACAAAATGCAGTAATTATTATTACATTATAAATTGTTAAGCTATTTTTCTATTCATTATGCAATTGCTATATCTGCTAGAAGAGAGTTTTGTTGATGGATATGAAGTTGCCACGACATCCAAGATTCCAAGCACGAAGAAAGCTGCAATTGCTGCTGGGGTCGTCTGTGTCTGTCTTGTAAGTCTCTTTATGCATATCCATTGCCCCTGTTCCCCATATCAGTATCGTTTATTATTTTTGGGAAAGAACAATCAAAATAGTATTATTTTAGGGGCCACTGACCACTGTTTAGGTTATGGGTGAGGACAAAAATTATTTGGACCGAATTCTCGATAAAACCGGTATGAGACCGAACTGACGTCTTTTTTCTTCTTCTCAAGCTTGGGCTCGGACTTTTATTTCTCTTCAAAATCTCGACTAGGACCGGTGCGTCCCGAAATCGATTAAAAAACCCTAACCGATACAGCACCCGGCCTTCAATTGCAATGCTCTTCTCCTTTCTCTCTTCCTACTGCCAAGGTGAAGGAAGGTAGGCTTGCCCTGCAATGGGTGGTTTACCGATGAATCTAGATCGTTGTCGGTGCTCCATTTCTAATTCCGTCGTTCACTATTGACGTTTCTCTTTGGTTTCTTTGCCATTTTTCTTTTTCCTGGAGTAAATAAACCTAGGGATATCAGCTCAATTTGTCTGCCCCACGCTTGAAGAAGGTTAGTCAGGTTGAGGTAATGTTGATTTTGCGAACTAATACTTCACCGATCTTGTTTAAGCTTTGTATCTACGTTTCACCTTCCAACAACTTTTCCCTATGCAATTTCGGTTTAAGACCGATATCGGTCCGAATCAAGCAAAACTGCCTCAGGCGAATTTTTTCCTCCCGAAATCGGCTTCGGTCTCGGTCCTCAAGAAAGACCGGCACATTCTGAGCTCACCCCTAATTTATATGTACACCTACAAGGCTAAATACTAGTAATTTATTATAGGAGGGCAAACTTATCATCCTAGTTTAAATGTCTTTGCTTATATACATACATATATATTTATTTATTTTTTCTCCAATTTAGCACCTATTTAAAAACGAATTATCAAAATAACACATTTTGGATTGCATTGCATTATTGTGCATGTGCCTACAAACGTTAAGGATTCCCGCCGTTCTCTTCCTCATATATAAGTACCAACCAAACCCACTGTCTATTTCGCTCCATAAGTCCATATCCATCAACTATTCATACTCTCTCTCTCATTCCTACAGCGGACGGTTTTCCGTTGTAACAGTAAACAATGGCTCGTGTATCACTCTTCTATGCGCTGTTATTCCTCTGCGTCACGGCCGCCGTGAACAGTTGCCCGGCGTCGGACAAGGCGGCGCTGCTTGCCATCCAAGCTGCACTCCACGAGCCATACCTTGGCATCTTCAACACCTGGAAGGGCAACGACTGCTGCAACAAGTGGTACGGAGTCAGCTGCGACCAGGAGACTCGACGAGTCGCCGATATCAACCTCCGTGGCGAGTCCGAGGACCCCATCTATCAGAGAGCCAAGCGCACAGGATACATGACCGGAACCATATCACCGGCCATATGCAAGCTCGACCGTCTCTCCAGCCTCACCATCGCTGACTGGAAAGGAATCACAGGAGAGATCCCTAGCTGCATCACTAACCTCCCGTTTCTACGCATCCTCGACCTCATCGGGAACCGCATCTCCGGCGAGTTGCCCTCCCAGATCGGGAGGCTCCGACGTCTTACTGTTCTCAACTTCGCCGACAATCTAATCACCGGAGAGATTCCGCGGTCCCTGACGAACCTCTCCAGCCTGATGCACCTCGACCTCAGAAATAACAAGATCTCCGGCGCTCTGCCAAGCGACTTCGGAAAGCTGCGAATGCTCAGCCGCGCTCTGCTAAGTGGCAACCAGCTCACCGGCCGTATCCCTAGCTCCATCTCCAACATCTACCGCCTTGCCGACCTGGACCTCTCCCTGAACAAACTCTACGGCACCATTCCTGCCTCGCTCGGTCAAATGGCGGTTCTCTCCACGTTGAACCTGGACTGCAACCGCCTCTACGGCAGCATTCCGGTGACACTGATCAACTCCGCCGTGAGCAACCTAAATCTGAGCCATAACTTCCTCCTAGGGAAGATACCTGACGTGTTTGGCCCCCGTTCGTATTTCACTGCGTTGGATCTGTCGTACAATCAGTTCAAGGGTCCGATTCCGTCCACCCTAAGTTCTGCTTCGTATATAGGTCACTTGGATCTCAGCCACAACCACCTCTGCGGCCATATTCCGTTGGGTTCTCCGTTCGATCACTTGGAAGCTTCGTCGTTCCAGTTCAACGACTGCCTCTGCGGGAAGCCACTGAAATCATGTCATCAGTAATAATGATTCCTTAGGTCGGTGACGCTTCCTTCATAATGACCTCTGTTGCAGTCGCGACTGGCCAAGAGTGTCTGGGTGGATGATTTATCTTCCTCCTCTGTACTTTGTAATGTTCTATGGAATACGAACTCAGCACATCCAATCTGCCTCTTAATTACTTCCTTTTAGGTGAGTAGTCTATATATACATCTGTTCTTCTTCTTCCTATGATAGAGATAAATAGTATGTATTCCATCCATGCAGTTGTAATCACAATCGATTTTACAAGAATTTCCAGCGCAGTTTTGGACCAAGTAGAATGGGTCCCGACAAGTTTACGGTGCTGTCGCGTCGACCCAATGTTGATTGTTATTAAAGATTACCATGACATTTCATGAAGGATGTCAAAATCTGACCCAAGTCGTTGTAACCTGCTCACTGGGGTCATGTTTGGGTTAGGTGTACACAATACATGAATGATTCATAAAAACACGTATCAGATTTGAGTTAGAAATATTGACCAACAAATCAATCCGTACCCTCGTATCTCTCCTTCTCATGGACTCGAGAAGGATCCATAGTTAAGAGCCCATTAGTCCGTACAACGTGTTATGGCCTCAGCCCAAGACTTATCCTTGGGTTGGACCATGCAAAGATGAAATCAAAAGGGAAAGGATCTACTGGACTCACTTCCATACTGAACATTTTACGCTCAATCATCCTCCCATGCAAAATGTGACCGTGTCCAGAATCTATAAATCGGCACTAATTTATTCGGTTAGAAATTTATGAGCCCATTATCAATAAACACTGAACCCTTTTTTCTTAGTGGAGTAGGGCTGAGCTCGGAAACAGGCGAAACGAAATTTTCTAAAAAAAAGTCTTTCTGAGTCAAAAATTTCAGGATTATGCTTGACTTGATTCGGTCCGAGTCCTAAACTGATTTTTTTTAAAAATATTTTAAATACAAAACACAATGCAAATATTATACAAGACTCAAGCATCAATACAAAATATAATACAAATATCATATAAGTATTAAATACAAAACAAAATATAAATATCCAATATAAAAAAAAAAAATCAAACACAACTAAACAGATAATAAACTATTTAAAAAAATACAATAAATGTTCTGTTCCGAGACCGTTTAATCGTTATTTGGGATTAATTTTTTTTATCAGTTTTGACTAAATCATAAATTCGGGATGGTCTATTTTAAAGGATCTCCAATATATTTTTTCGATTTTTCGGTACAACCATTTTTTTTCTCACCCCTAAAGTTTATAACAATCTATTTGATTCATAAAGCTTCTTCTTCTGCATGGTAAAGCGAAGCCATGGTTCAATCACATTATAATATAACAGAGTCGACCACGTGAATTCTGAAATCTTGTCCCTTTCCGTCCATTATAAAACACGGTTAAATTTGTCGAACTTTATAGCTTGATCACGTTCTACAATTATTTAATGTACAGTAAGTTTACATGCGCGGGTGAAAAAAAAAAGGAAAAAAAATTGGAATCAATAACTCTTCCACGTGCCACCCACACGTACATTAGAACTCTGTTAGCGACAGCGTTCTTTGTAATCCAGATGACGGAGACGGCGGTATCGACGGCGGTTGACTCAACTGACGGAAGTATTCCCGGATATCAATGCCGACGTCTTTAACCTTATCGCCGGAAGGGATAAACGGAGGCCGAACGACTTCCGTGAGCAGGTCCCATTTCACGCCACTGAAGAAGTCATGCTCCATAATCTCCGCAGCGCCACCGTAGTATCCCAACCGTCGGGTGGGGTCCTTCTCTAGTAACCGCTCGATCAGGTCCGTCAGGGTGGTTTTTCGCCCTACAAACTCGGGGGATTTCATTACCACGTTTCGAAACGTTTCCTTTCGGTTCTTCCCCTTGAACGGCGTTTTACCGTACAACATCTCGTAAGTGAGGATACCAAGGGCCCACCAGTCAACGGAGAAATCGTGACCGTCACCGAGAACGATCTCCGGTGCGACGTACTCCTTGGTTCCGACGAACGAGTTGGATCTTTCGCCGTCGGAAAAGCTCTTCCTGCGGCGGCTGACCGGGCTGACTCGCGCGGATTTGGCCTTCTTGGGGTTCAACCCCTTTTTGTCGCAACCGATGGAGGTGACGAAGCGCGTGAGGCTCTTCCTGTGTTTCTTCTTCGAGAACTCCGCTTCCAACGGCTCTTGAAGTAGAAGAGTCCTGACTTTCTTCTGGCTGAACTGGCGTGACAGGTCGAAGTCCGTGAGTGTCACGTGTCCGGAGCTCTGGATCAGAATGTTCTCCGGCTTCAGGTCACGGTAGGCGATTCCTTTGTCGTGGAGGTGAGCTAGAGCGCAGAGTATCTCCGCTAAGTAAAATCGGATTACTGCGGTGGAGAATACGCGATCTGTCTGGTGGTAACGGAGTACGTTGAGGTCGCCGCCTGAGCAGTAGGGGATAGCCCATCCGAGAAGCTCGTCCGTCTCGAAGGAGCCAATGAGGTGGGGGAGGAATGGGTGCGTGGTGGGAACGGATAGGCTGGAGAGTACGGAGATCTCCCACCGCGCACGGCGTTCGGAGTCGGGCATGGCGTGGACAGAGGACTTGTCGACGACTTTGAGGGCAAAAGGAGAGGAGGCAGAGGGATCGGAGATTGTGTGATGAACGAGGAATACAGTTCCCATTGCGCCTTTCCCGAGGACTTTGATAGCACGTAGGTTGTCGAATTGTATCTCCGGCGGAGTTTGTACTGTTGCAGTGACCATTTTCCGTCGTGCGGGAGAGTGGAACAGAAACTGAAAGAGATGGTGGAGATAGTTCGTTTTTGGATTATATAGATAGAGAAGGGGACACTCTGTTTTGTTTTGTCGTTTTTTTGGACATTTGTTTTCTCTTTTATCTAATTTTATAAATAATATATATTAATCTGAAAAAATACGAAATTACATTCTAAAGTTTTTTATTTTAAGTTTTCCTTTAAAGTTTAAAATTTAAAATTTTAGTCTTAATGTTTGAACCGGATGAAAAATTTCTCAATTCCGTCAGCTGACCGTTTATTTAGACAGAATATTGATCATGTTCGACTCACGTGCTTATTTGAAGGACGAAATTAACAAAACTACCCTCTTCCATATGGAGTGCATTCGAACTGGACCTTTACCGAGAAGTCAGAGTCACTTGGGGATCCAATTCAGGATTCAGCGACGGCAAAGCCCACAACGTAATCTCTCTCTCTAAGTAGTTTTAAATCATCAACGACGATTGATTGAGATCCCAATGGCGTTCACGGTGACAATGATGTCATGAAGCATCCTCGAGTACGGAAAACAGATGGCTACGAGTGGAGAGATAAGTCACGCCATGGATGTTGTCAAGTGGGATATTGATTACTTCAACTCGTCGATAGGGTTTCAGACAATCTATGTTTTGGTCCAATGCACGCCTCAACTGTCGGAGCAGCAGTGCAACGACTGTCTGATTAAAATCATTGGGCAAATACCAAATTGTTGTGCGGGGAAGATTGGAGGGAGGGTGATGACTCCTGCCTCCTAACTGCTAATTGAGGTTTGAGACCAGTCGATTCTTCAACGATCTAGCTGCGGCTTTGCCTTCACCACCAGCGTTGCCGGTAATAGTTGAAGCACCGCCACCTTCACCACCAACGCCTCCATTAGGTACCGATGAACTCCATATGGAAGAGAGGGGCAATTTCGTCAATTCCGTCATTGAAAATAGCACGTGAACCGCACGTGACCAAGATTCCGCTAGGAATAAACGATAAGAGTGATTTTTCATCTGGTTCACATTAGGACTACAATTTAAAATTTTAAACTTTAAGAAAAAAACTTTAAATCGGCGTAAATTGTGTAGGACAATATCGTATTTTACGCTATATTAATATGGTTTCAGTCACATAGTAGGTAACACTATATACTTTAATTCTGGTCCTCAAATTCTTCCATATGTCACACAATTGTCCCCCTCTGAAGAGGAATATACAAATTTGGACCGGCTGTCTGTCCAGTGATGTAAAAGTGGAAATGGCAATTTCACCCATTAATGATATGAGTTGTCAAAATGTCCTGTGTGATATTTGTTTTTTTTTATCAATCCTGTGTGATATGAGTTGAGTTGGTTTCATTAAATCTATAATTTATTGAACATTTATATATATATATTATTTATTATTATTATTATTGATCATTTTATTACTATATGATATTTTATTTAAAGAAACAATAATTTGGAACGTGGTAATTTAAAAGGGAACATAAGAGGACAAACACACTGCCTGTACGGTCCTCATAAGTCACATGGGATTGGGACCTGTGAGAATGCTTATTACAATCTAAGGGGTAAGAATGTGATTATAACAATTATAATCAAAAGTAGGGAATGGTTAAAAGGTTTAGTAATTTCATCAAAGATAATATAATATTCAAATTTGAGGTTACGATATTTTAAACATAATTTATTAATATTTTTATTTTGTAAATGCAAGAATGGATACATCATACATGAGTTCATGAGTTCACCGTGTCAACAATTTCTAATACGATACAATTAAATAATTTATAATAATCTGTATTTAAGTGTATAATGATCAACATTTAACATATTTTGGTTTATCCAAATTACTCTTATCCAAATAGATATGATTATTAATCATATCGAACCACTTATAAATACGCATATCTACTTACACACATAGTAATTAATAACATGATATTTTTAGACACGACATTACCTAAATTACCATCTTAACATCTTAATTCTACCTGCATTGTTAAAGATGCCACACGTACGGCTATAAATAAATATCCCAATTCGTTGTCATTAATTAGTTATTATTTTTGGAAAAATAACTAATTATTATTTAATAACTTATAAGTTATAAGTATAACCATTTCTTAATTAAGATTAATCATTTTAATTATTTATTAGGACCTGAAAAAGGCTACTCCGTACACCCCACATGGAGCGATTTATTATCTGTCTAGTTCAGCTAAGTTTGATAGGATGAGGATGAGTTGTCAGTGTTATTTATTTATTAAAACAATAATTATAAGGGAGGAAGATAATAAATTTCTGTACCCAAGAAAGATACTAATCGAGCCAAACGTGGACCCATTATTTAATTACAGTTAATGACTCAATACTTTAATTATTATTTTGATTTATTTATCTAAAAATAAATTAGTTTTGAAAATATTCCATCAATCTTAATCGAATTGAACTTTAATTATAATATTTTAAAAAAAAAGAATTAAATCGTAATAATTATAAAGTTATTTTTATTTGCAGTTTTTAAAACTTATTATGTTAAATTTGTATGATAAATTGACGGAAGAACCAAACTCGAACTTTAGCGAAATATAGAGGAAGAAAAATTTACAAATAAAATTTAAAAAATATTAAGGGAATAAATTTGTATTTTACCTTAAAATAAAATAAAAACAGTAGATGACAGAATGCCATATATAGCTTTATATATATTTTATGTGAAATATTTTTTTTTTTGGCCAAATTTTATGTGAAATATGATGCACAATAAAGATAAATTTAATCGTTGAAGATATAATATAAATAGACCACTCGTATCATAATGGTCCCATGCCTCACAATGTTTGGGTCTTCTATTAACTCTTTATAGGTATTGATGCAGACTCCGGACAAAGCCATAAAATTTAGTAATAGGGGTAAGCATGAGAGTAAAAATAAATACTTGAACTAATGGGAAAAAATGTATAATTTAACATGATTAAATTGAAAATTATTATATTTTTTAAAGTTAAATTTACCCAAAGTCCAAAATTGAGTGGGAGGGTGGTGCACTTTGTCACTGCACATTATTATAGTGAATCACTATTTTTTTCTAGTAAATAATTTGTTACTTATTAGATACAATCGTATTTTGTGAAAATTCGTTTAATATAACACTAAATATTATTTTTATATAATGTTTGTAAAATTAAAAACAATTAAAAACATAAATATAGATAATGAACTCCACCATATTCGTAAATAAATGGATGGGTAGACACATAGAAGCCAATTCGAGGTTACATTACACCATCTTATTCTTGGCTACCCTATAAAATATAAATACGTAAATACTATTATTTTTATTTATTTTGAGCTACATATTATAGCTTTTTGTTCTACATGGATAACCCCACTTCCACCCCACCCACACAGCATAGACTATATGGACTATATTGATCATTTTTTATTTTTAAAAATGCTAATGAAATTTCATAAATTGCGTTCTGGTCGATAGTGCAAGCTTATAAGCTCCAACACCACTACTTACTAACCTACACAAACTTAGGTGTTCAAAATATAAAAATAATTATGAGGTAACATATGTATATATAGATGTATTAGGTTTACTAATAATGTCAAGTTTTAGTTAAAATTTATGATATTTAATATATTATATGATTCAAAATATTAACTTAACTAATAAAAATTGAAGAAAAAGTGACGTATCGAATGAAAAACTATATATATGAATATTTTCCATTAATTTTTACTATCATAGTGTTTATCGTTATCTTCATGTTATTCATCTGACCTTTTTTTTAAAACTTTTATTTTAAAATTCTATTCAGTTTTGTAAGACTTCAATCTAACTAACCCTAGTGGCCAAAAAAAATAAATCTAACTAACCCTAGAAAGCATGACCCTACCCGAAAGCTGTACCCCTCTATTTCAGTTCCATACACATATGACCAATCTTTATATATAGTTGATAAAATTGATATTTATTTGATAATAAATAGTGTCTATACTCTATATATAACTTTATCAAGTTAACCATAGTTAGGCCGTAGGCGGAACATATATATATATATATCGTCGTACGTACGTGTGTAATGGCCCTAAAATAATAATGCTAATCATAATTATTATATGACAAAGTGGCTTTCTTTTTGAGTATATATATATATATTCCTTCAGTCCGCCTTGTCAAAGTTTGGCAAATTTAATTTAGAATTTATACTATGTTCAACGACTTTAAGGATGGATGAAGAGACACGAATGGTTTCATCATGTTCTTGTCGGCCATGACCGTCCACCATACGAAGGAAAGCATGGATAATAATTTCGATTTAAAATGTGATAACACATCTTATTACACGAATGCCAAAAGTCTTATAATATAATAATCTATATCTATTGCTATAATGTTATCTTTGGTGCAAAGTGATATCATCCTCAAGTAAGAGCACAAACTGTGTTTGGTCCGACTTATTAGAGTTGATGAAAGGTTGTCTATTTTGATGCCAAAGCAACCTATTACATATTAGGGTCTCCCACCTTATGAATTCGTTTTGAAGCATGTCAATATGGGATGGGACACAACGACAGATATACCATAACATTCTTTCATTTCAAGAAAAATAAAACAGATGCTATTTTATTCCATGGTGGAGTGGATCAGATGTATTGAAGAATAATATAAAAACGACATAAGGACTATGACATAGGGGCGCAATCTTGTCGTGTTGTGTCATTAACCGTGTCGTGTCTAAACGGATAAATCTTAAACGTGTTTAAACATGTCTCGTGTCTAAACGTATAACTCGTTAATCATGTCTAAACGTATAACTCGTTAATCATGTCTAAACGTATAGAGTTGTTTAGACACGAGATCCGTTAATGTCAAACTCATATACGCTTTAAAGCAGATATATACACAAATCCATATATACACAAATCAAAATATACAAAGTAAGGTATTCATAGTTCAATATTAAAAAGTAAGTGAGTATTTTAATATTTTATTATTATTATTATACTTAAATGTGTCTAAACGTATCACATGTATACACAACACGATTAGACACGAATAGTTAATTGTGTTTAATCGTGTTTATATAGATATCCCCAAATCTGAGTTGTTTAGATGTATAAGAGTTGTTTAGACACGAGATCCATTAATGTCAAACCCATATACGCTTTAAAGCAGATCGTGTGGTGTCGTTTAATCATGTCGTGTCAGAAATTGTCAGCCCTATTATGACATATATAATTACATATTTATTCAATAGCCAAATCGATCATAATCCATGGAAGTTGTTTGAGGAGGGGGCTCAAGTGTTCTTTTCTTTGTGGGAGACAATAAATACTGTAGTTACTGTGGAACATGACAAACAGAGAATATATTCAAGTACAAAATCATTGTTTGCAGCAATTGCCAATAGCTTGTTGTAATGTATGTGGATGCACTTGCGTGCAACTTGTTTGTAATGATAAGTTAAAGGACTCCTTAAATATATGAAGATGAAAGTTTTTTTTGCAGTCTAATGGTATACAAATTTATTAAATAGCAGCAAAAACAATAAAGCATATAATTTTAATAAAGATATCTTAAGTGCACCATTAGGTTTAACCCAATGGCTTAAATAGATACCGAACTAATTAGCCTAATATAATTATCCATTGGGGTGCAGTGTGTTTGGGTTACATACTGACCAGAATGTTCAAGTCCGACCAGCGATGTCTGATATGTGTCTTGAATTGATTCAGAGACATACAATAATTTAAAGCGCCTTCCATGTTATACTTAATGGCAGCCAAAATGTTTTGGATCTTACAAAGCATCAGAAGTTGATGAATCCATAATTGAAGTCCTAAGAACGCGAAATTAGTTATTCCACATTGTAAAAATACTAGGGTTTGATGCTGCGTTGCCAGATTCTTCAGACCAACTTGCGTAATTCCCTGCAACATCGGACGGCAAGACATCGTAATCAACCTTAACAATGGCATGGTCGGGATCAGTGGTGGACCTCATTCCAGTAGCACTCACAACACTGCTAGAATCCATATTATCGAGTTCGTTCATCCTCAAGAACCCTCCTCCTCCGCCACCATAACCACCGAACCCGCTGGAACCTCCACTATCCAAACCATAGCTGTTGTGGCCATAGCACTGATGAGAAGCTCCACCGCTTATGGTTGAGTTAGGGTTCATCAGTTGCAGCTGTGTTTGGATATAATATCCATGGTGATCGAAACCACTGTTATTAGGGGAGTCAATTTGTGAGCTCTGGGACACTGTTTCTCCATTTTGTAGGGCTAAGAGCGGCTGATTTTGGTGATCAAAAGAGTAAGGGTTCATGAAAGAGTAGCCAGTGTTGGTGCTGTTATAAGCTTGGGGTGAAGCGGATGAAGTAGAGTAGCCTCCAAACTGGAAGCACGAACCTAGGGCAAGTATCTCCTCGCGCTTCCTGGAAGCTTCGATTGCCTGGGCTTCCTTGAGGCGCTTGGCAGCCCCACCACCAATGGGGAGGGCACCGCTTTCGAGTATGCTCTTCACATCGTAGCGGTTCATGTCGAAATTGGTTACTGCATTAAGACCCCTGAACTTGATCGCTGCAATGTCATATGCTTCTGCAGCTTCTTCTTCAGTACCTGAAAATTGTAAACATGAAATCGTTAAAAAACCTAGATAGCTTAATTTTTTTAATCTGTGATAGCTAGAAAACTTACCAAAAGTACCCAAGTAGAGGTCTTTGTTTCCAGCTACTCTTCCAATCCTTGCTTGCCATCTTCCATGTTGATGATGCCTTGTTACACCACGGTACATGGAGGCTCCTCTTGAGAATCCACTACTCTTCCTCCGAATAGATGCCACAAACTCCTGCCTAGTCATGTTCTTCATCTCCTCTACTTCCTTCTCATAGTTGCTTATCTGCCAAAATTTAGAATGAATCAATTAGTCCTAGATATGAGATAATTCAATCGGGAAACTAGCTAGCTAGATTTCAGTAAGCGGAATGGGATAAGCAAGATTTACAGGGAAATTAGTGGTGGTGGCTGTTCCCCAGTACTTGAGTGCAGCCAAATCATAAGCCCTAGCTGCCTTGTCTTCTTTGTCATACCCACCTGTTTCAGAAAATAACAAAATAGATGAAGCAAGTGTTTCACATAAACCATGCAAGCAATGCTGGTAAAGGAAAGGTCTTTACGCACCCAAGTAAACTTCAATAGATTGACGGCCAAGACAAGCATGAACATGTATCATAACCAAATCAAGAGAGCAACGAGTTAGTTAATGGCCGATATACTAATTTGCAACTCAGATCAACCCCGTGAATAATGTTTTAGTGCTAGAACAATATATACCTTGACGGCCTTTTCTTGACTGACCTTCCCTTCTGACACTGTTGTCCCAGAGATGAGCTTCATACCTTCCTGTCCATCTATGCCTGAGTTGCACCATTTGATGAAAAATATAATATTCAATTCAAAACATATATAACCCAGAAAGTACTAGCTATAAATTAAGCTTCATTAACCATTTATTAAGAAAGAATACTATAATTATAACAACAGTTAGCCGACCATAACCATACGTACCTTGTTACACCGCGATATATTGATGTTCTTTGCCCGAACGTTTCCAACCTCTTAGGGTTAGCTTCAATAGTGCTACTAATGCTGTTAGTATCTCCACTAGATTCAGTAGCAGAATCTTTACCATTGCCCATACAAAGTGTGAGAGACTGCAAATTATTGTTAGGACTATCTTGAGCAAGTTCATATGTAGAGTTTGTCGATGCTGAGGCTGCTGCTGCTATCAAGAGATTGCTTTGAATGGGCATTAAGCTGTTGCTCTGGTACATATAAGACGGGTCAGTCGTTCGGAGTTCATTAAAAGCTTCAAGATCTGGTTGCTCGGGTTTCGAAACACCAAGAAAATCAGCCACTTTAGGGGTTTCAAAATCTCCTTGAGCTGTCATCAAATTCCATTCTATGTAACCCAACAAACAAAATCAGTGCATGGGATAAACTGGAGATCCCATCTAACAAGAAGTTTATATAACGTTCACTAATAACAAGAAGTTGAAATAAATTACCTTGATTCTGCAGCATAGCGTCACCAACCAAACCTTGATGAGGAAACTGGTCCACATGATGATGGAAAGAGAGCCAATTGTTGGAGTTCATTTTGAAGCAAATGCACTCTCTTGGAGAACTTCTTCTTCTACTACTACTACTGGAACTTATATCTTACTTCTATGAGAAATGAAAAGAGATTAGACTAAGCGATGATAAAATCAAGATTTACAGCAAGTAGAGATTCGAGGAAGAAGGTATAGTTCATACCGAACCGAGTGACATAGGGTTTGACACAGCTATCTTAGCTAGTTAGTTCTCCATTGAATCTTCGTTGTAGCAAAGTGAGTATTTATAGAAAACAGATAAAGCACCAATTCTACAACGTATAGAATGACTATTATACAGAACTTTGTCTACTCTTAATTAAGAGGAGTGTAAAGAAGACATCTTATATTGTCCATGGACATGAATATATGAATATTATTATATATGTATTTATATATTTATGTGATCTCTCCACTGAACCGAGCGTATGTATAGGAGACAAAACCTCAATTCCAACTGGAAAAATCCAATTAAATTCTGGACCATCTTTCTCTCTCTTGATCTCTATCCCACTAGTGTATTTATTGGAATTCACGTAAACCTCGTTCTATGTAAATAATGACTCCCCAAAACTCCACCCTTTTTCATTTATTTACAGCGTTTAATTTAATCTTCACTGTCTTCCGGATTATATCATAAATATATATTAAGAAGAGAATTGCAGTTGGGAAAGAAATGCATTTTTTGGAACACAAGAACAATGTACAAATTCATGGCTTTTTTGCAATGAAAATAGTACACGATTTCCGATAACCATATATGAATAACCTCACAATTCTTCAAATAATAGGTTATCTAACACACACACACATATATATATATATATCACAGTATTATAGAGGCTTTTTTTTGGCCAAGAATTATAGAGGCTTTCAACTTAACTAGTTCTTCGAAATATAAGAGAAGAAAATAAAAACAGAATTTTGTGGATCCCCGAGTGCTCCATGCATGTGTCAACCGTCAAAGAAGTACCAGAAAAACAATTAATCCCACATGCAGATTATATATAAAATGAGTCTGTATGCATACATGTCTTGAGAAGATCAATCCGACAAATCAAATAGAAGACGACGTGGAAGTGTAATAGTTACTCCTATTCAAAAAAGTAATTTTTATTAAACAAAACTTGTTCACTTCTTTAATATAGGAACACAGATAGTATATAGTAGTTTTATATTATGTGTGCATGAGGGGGATCCCCCAAGTTGAAATCTGTTGACCATCGAATCGATATTCGCAAAGGTCAAAAGGTAAAAGCTGATCGTAGAAAATGGTAATAAATAACTAATTACATTATAATGCACTGTAAAAAAGAGAGTTACATAATTACAGTGTGTGCATGCTTGTCTTATTCATACAATTAGTAGAGATTAGTGCGATGTATAATCCTCTCTTTTTCTAGCCACAGTTAACATTTTTTCTTCATTATGTTGTAATTTTTTTTTTTAATGTTAGAAGACACTCCATGTGTTTTAAGTATATTGATGTTTTTTCACAACTTAGTTTTTATAGCTTCTGCTTGGAATTTGTCTCCCAAATTTAATATGAATTAATTCAAAGCGTAGATTCAGATGTCAGGCATTTCTGCTTGCACAAAATCTGACATCCTCGTTTCCGAATCATTATCTACTGCAGAACCTACATACTTATGCAAAGATATATGCAAATGATAAATATGATCATGAAAGAAACCTTGGAATTACTCTTAATTAGATCATATGACCTAAGTTTTTATTAATAGTTTCAACCATTAGATCTTAAAAAATTAGTGAGTTCTAATCTTTCTCTTTTTTATCCAACTGTTCAAACTTTCATCGACCTAATTTTGACAACAGATATCAATTTTTCTTCTGGCCAAAAAAAAAATATCAATTTTTCTTATTACTAAAATGAATACCAAGATTATGGAGAAGAACAAAACAAAATCACCTGCTGCTGTATCGATCTCAGTTGGCCATCCACGAGTGAGATACGATCTTAAAATAACATACTTTGACTGAAATGCTCCACCATTCGAGGACAAGACCCACTTCTACTTTGACTGCGTGAGTGAGATCTCATACAGTAGCACTGTTTTTTTAGGGGTTTTCTTGTACGTTTTCAAACCCTAACACATTTTCGTCCAGATATTGTTTAGGGTTTTAGAATACGAACGTGGATGTGAAAAGGCATAGTGGAAGAAAGAAGACATTTAAAGGCATGAAGAAATCAACATTTTTGACCGTGTGGTTCCTTCCATTGCCCCCAACCAACAGGATAATGAACCTTATCTCTCTCCATGTATGTAATTAATAATATTATATGCATACCGACGTCTTGAAAATTGGAGAAGAGAGGTGAGTAATTAATTGAAATACAGTCTGTAAAATTTAATCGGGATTCGACACTCACCGGAGCAAGCAATTAATCACGCCGTTTAATCTCTTTTACCATTTCCTTCTTCTTCTTCTTCTTCTTCTTCTTCTTCTTCTTGCTCTTTTATTTCAGGGTTAGGGTTAAAATCACAAAAAAATGATTAAAGAAAACAGAATCAAGATGTGAAAAAACACCAATGTTATATGATTTAAAAACGTTTACAAAAATTGAAATATTTACTGACTATAGGATTGTTTTTCGTCTTTTCGGGATTTTACTTGTTTCAGACTTTTTATATATACTACTTGATCATGCTTCAGTTTTTGCGTTTATAAAATTGATTAATTGTGTAAAAATATACTTCATTTGTTCGTGGTTTGGAACTCTTAGCACCATTTTTTTTTTGTTGAAGTCATATCCCTAATCTTGAAGCTGTATATATAGTACGTGAACTTTTGTAGTCGCAGATAGTAGTACTGAAGTTGACGCCATGCAACTTACAATGTACAACGTGGTGTGGTGGTGCAACTGCACGCCCGTTTCAAGGGTTATATTATATTGTCTAGGGATCTAGCAGCAGTAGGGCTAGGGCTAGGGTTAGGGTTTTGGAACTCCAAGATCCAACCGCGCGCATGCATGAACATAAGGGGGGGCACTGTGTTTCGGCTACAATGTATGTATGTGTGTATGTATTCCCACAATGATGCATGCCAAGCGACTGAGAAGGAGACATGATCGAAATCATACGAAAAGACAAGAACGTTACTCGACACATGCATCAAAATTCTCTTCCTTGTCTTTCGGCATTAACTTTTCTGTTTTGGATAATAATAATAACAATTTGTGTTAGTCAATGCTATACATATTAGACCAAAACAAATGTTCAATATACACAACATTAATTAATCCATATATGTCGTGAATGTATATTTATAAAAAAATAATTTAAACGACTAGCTAGCAATGCAACTCCCACTGTCCCTCATCAGATATTCATATGTTTATCCTTTTGTTTTGGCTTGAATTGAAAAAAAAAAAAGATGATTCAAAAGGTTGATGGTATATTTAATATTTTTACAACTTAGTTTACTGGTTGGATTAAAGTCTTTTTAACGGTAAATGATAAATATTAAACTTTTCCAGAAACATAAACATGGAGTTCTTGACCAAATACACTGTAAAGGTGGTAAATAGTTAACTAATTCATCAATGGGGGAAAAGTTATATCTATCTAATTCATCAATTAGAAGCAGATCATTTTAGAAATAGTACAGATATTTAGAAATCATGATGTGATAACTTCAAAGTTGTGTTCATCCTAATCAACAGTAGATTAACAATCCCTTGAATGAGCCACCATTTATATTAACCCTAAAATTATCTCCAAGTAGACTCCCATAAACACATGAAAGAAACACACCAACAACATTAACTTGGCAATTAATTGACCAACAGCACAAGACAAACCATACCGTTGCATCAAAATGGTAGAGGAGGTGTAAGATTACAATCAAGAACACAATTCAATCACTCCCTTTATTAATACAAACCAATTGGTTCCAGAATCCAGACCAAGGGATAATAATGCTGTGTTCTTGTGCCACTACTAGGACTAACTACAACGAACAAAATGGATCATTTAAGAATCAATCACAAGACAACAGTGATCATTCAAGAATAGTATATGGACTAACATTGAATGGTTTAGTATACCTCATTCATTAGTTCCTATACTTGGAAAAAGTAGACACATTTCCCTGCTGCAATCTTCTAGTTACCCTATTTGCTAAGTAACCACTGTGTGCGTAGTGAGAAAAATGAGGCAATACTGTTACAATGCTTTAGCTTCACCACCAGCAGCCTCAGCTGCTGCTTCTTCAAGAAGCTTCTTGTTCTTCTCAATGGCAGCTGCAACTTCCTTGGGCATGTACTTTTCATCATGCTTGGCGAGAACCTCTGTGGCTGAGAAATAACAATCCAAACTTCTTGCTTTCCCAGAAACACTCCTTGTGGATACCTCTTTCTTGATTTCATCCGTAATGGGCTTCACGAATCCCTCCACAACCACAGAATGGCCTTCCCTGAATAAGTCGGGCAGTGATCCTTGGTACCTGTATTACATTACAACCGTATGAGTATTTTTAAAACCTCTAGACAAATCTTTGAACAAACTGTTCCAACTCCAAGATCTTGATCAAACAAGTAATACCTAATAAGTATTGCATTCAATGTTGAATTGTTGATCAGACAATGTTGGACTTCATGAATAATTTCAAATGGCAAACGATGATTTCAAATGTCTGTGATCTTGCATAGTTGCACTACTAGGAAAAATCAACATTTTTGCTTACGAAATCTTTCGAATGAAAAATAAATGATTTTGTCCTTCCAATTCCATTAAAAAAAGTACAGTTTTTGCAATGATTTCCAATTGGCATATAACTGATTTCTCAATTCTAGAAACAGAGCAACAAATTACTTCCAAAATGTGAAATAGAGAAATCATTGGTCAGTAAAATCCGGACCCACACCAGTACCTGATTAGTATATCGGTGATCAAGTCCGTAACAACGAACTCCATGTCCGGCGAAGTAGCTGGCTGAACCACTGACCCTTCTAGAACCAATCCACCCAATCGGAACTTGCTCTTCGATGGATTCTCCGCGTACTTCTCCATGGCATCCGTCGGGGTCACATAGAACACCAATTGATCCTGGAATTGGTTCAAAACAATCACTATGAACCCCGCTATGCAGCTGAAAGTAATGGCGTAGGTCCAGAGCCGGCGGTTCTGGAGCTTCCGTGCACGGGCTCCGATGTCGATTTGCTTGGACCGAGTCGGATTGCGCCTGGCCATAGAGAAGAATCGGAGCGTGTTGACAGAGAACGTATCTTTTATAGGATTGGAGTATTCGGGGATTGTAGAGAAGATTGGAAGAGAAGATCTGGATGAGGAGATGGGAGGTCGAATGGCGGCGTAAGTAGCGGCTCGGAGTAGACCAAATCTGAGACGGAGGGCCATGGTGGCTGCTATAATCTCTGCCTTCTTAGCTTGCGTTTCTCAGGTGATAAATGAAGGAATTCCGCGAGAAATTGACAGGGCTCTTGGGGTGCCTGAAAGTGAAGACAGGCGGCTGCCGGTGACTCGTCGCCGCAATATGAAATTTCATAAACTAAACAAATGGATCCCCATAAAAATGAATGAATATGAATTGGTCCTAGTTTACTACCTTACCTATTCAGATCCTAATCTTTTACTAAATAGCTGAAAAGTAGCCAAAAAAGGTCTATAATAATATGTATTCATTATTTTATAATTTTCTCTTACCCTTTATATTAAATAAAATTAAATGGTAGCTTTCTCTTATAATTTTGAATTCTGGACTAACTTTGATCATGGTGGGAACCAACACCTTTGCACATTCATTATTGTATATCATATTTAATGGTGTATATAAACCACAACTTGTTACATCCTTCCAATTCATCCAAACACAAACACTTCCGTCATCTTCACAAGCCATGGCCATGGGAGGTGCTCCAATGCTCTTGGCGGTGGCATTCTGCCTCATAGCCACCGCGGTTGAGGCTAATTACGAGCCCTATAGCTACACTTCTCCCCCGCCTCCACCTTCATATGTGTACAAATCTCCACCACCACCACCAACTAAGTTGTCACATTTACCGTATTTTTACAAATCACCTCCACCTCCGGTTAAGTTGCCACATGTGTCATATATTTACAAATCTCCACCACCGCCCGTTAAGTTACCACATGTGCCGTATGTATACAAGTCTCCACCACCACCCGTTAAGTTACCACATGTGCCGTATGTATACAAATCTCCACCGCCGCCTATTAAGTTACCACATGTGCCGTACATTTACAGGTCTCCACCACCGCCTGCACATGTGTCGTATGTATATAAGTCTCCACCACCACCTGTTAAGTTACCACGTGTGCCATATATTTACAAGTCTCCACCGCCACCCGCCAAGTTGCCACGTGTACCATATATTTATAAGTCTCCACCGCCGCCCGTTAAGTTGTCACATGTACCATACATTTACAAGTCTCCACCACCACCTGTTAAGTTGCCGCATGTACCGTACGTTTACAAGTCTACACCGTCACCCGCTAAGTTGCCACATGTACCATACATTTACAAGTCACCACCGCCACCTGCGAAGTTGCCACGTGTACCGTACGTTTACAAGTCTCCACAACCACCTGTTAAGTTGCCGCATGTGCCATACATTTACAAGTCTCCACCGCCACCTGTTAAGTTGCCACGTGTACCATTGTTGAACATATGTTAAACAATAAACACAGCATGGACAGCAAACCAGAGATGGAGCAGAGGACCATACCTGGCGTGAGGCATGAGCATGGGATGCCCAGAACATAACCGTTCTGTCTGCCTCCCACTCAACCAAATACCAAGAAGACATATGATATAATATACATACACTTGTATTAGAAAATCAGATAGTATGTAGTATAAATAGACATGTAAGTTACTGATAATGTTAATGTGAAAGTTACGGTTCATTCATTTTACACAGCTCTAAACTTCCTACACAAGTCTACACTAGTATCTGATTTGGTAGCCTCAGTTTCCACATGGTATCAGAGCCGAAATAATCGATCACGTGATCGGTACCTTTCTCGGCGATCATCATCTACCAAGTCATCGAATCATACCTCAGTCAATGGCAGAATCAGAAGCTGACAGCACCACCCGCACCAACGAGCCTGGCTCAGCGAACGAGTCGATGGCGGCTCAATGGGCGGCAATGCTCTCATCCCTGCCACAGTCAAACAATATACGAAGTCAGTCTATTATGTCAACCATCAATCTGAGTCTCAAGTTAAACGAAAACAACCACTCCCTGTGGGCAAGGCTCATCCGACTGAAAATTGGCGGACAAGGAAAACTGCACCATCTGACGGGTGTTCCGGCACCACCTCAGCCAGATGATCCAACATACGCACAGTGGGAGCAGGACGACCTGATCGTGTGCTCATGGATGTTGGACAATATGGTGCCCGACCTAGTCCATCAATACGCTGAATTTCCAACTGCAAGGGACTTGTGGAACGGGTTAGCAGCAACGTATAGCAAAGGCAAGGATGGTATACAATTGTTTGATCTGATTTTTAAAACTAACACTATCAAACAGGGAAACGAATCCTTAGAAACGTTATACAGCAAAATGCAAAGCCTGTGGAGGGAAATTGAAGTCAGGGATCCGAATCCCATGAAATGCCCACAGGACATCCAGATTTGGAACACGAAGAGAGCTGAGGCAAAGCTCTACCAGTTTTTAATCGCAGTAAATGATGAATATGACAGCGAAAAACGAGAACTGCTCCGGTGCAATCCACTCCCGGAGGTAGAAGCTGCATACGCAGCAATCCGGACGGAACGCGACCGGAAATCAGTCATGGGGCACACAAGGAAAAACGAACCAGGAGCACTTGAGCTCGGGTCAGGCCTCTCGGCCAGGTTCTTCCCGGAGGAAGGACCAGCAACCGGATCCGGAGGCGCCTCCAGGCCACCAGCGTTCACCGGAAGGGGCAAACCGACAAGGGGCGGCGGCGGCGTCGACCGGAAAAACATCCGGTGTAGTCACTGCGGCAAGATGCGCCACGGGAGGGCCGAGTGCTATCAGCTCATCGGCTTTCCCGAGGGCTGGAAGAGCCAACGACGGGACGCGCACGGCTCCGGCAACCAGGCCACGGCGGCGATGAACCGCGATGGTGCCTGGAAGGGAACCGAGTCGCATGGGTCTGCAGCCACGGCAAACCGAGCTCAGCCCGAAGAGGAAAACAACAGAGAAACATACCTCGGGTGGCCAGACCACCATCGGAGCAGCGCCGAACGGACCAGCAGCCTCCAAGCTCCACCGTACCAGACAGCTCCACCGGAGGAGGCCAGGCGACGGGGTGCGGCGGCTATGGCTGAAACCCTAACCCTAGCACCGAGAGAGAATCAGAGGAGGCAAATGGGAGCTGCGGCTGCCAACTTAGGAGGGACTGAAGCAGGTATAGGGTTAGGAGAGGTGAATTTACCCTCCTACCCCTGGCGGTCCAACTCCTTTAATTATAGCACTGGTTCAATTAATTCTGGTTCAATTAGTTCGGCCACTGATTCTCTTAATTCAAACCGGTTTAATTATGATAATTCTGATTTTTTTTAAGTCGTGTTTAAAACCCGATACCACTTGTTCCAAGGATAATGCAATTGTAGAACAGAATACTACAATTGGTAAAACATTTATTGCTCAGGATATTACATCGAAGAAAGGGGGACAGTGGATCTTCGATTGCGGAGCCACCGATAGTATGACATTTGACAAAACCGATTTGGTCGACCAGTCAATATCCCGGAGAGAAATGATTCAGACAGCAAACGGAGAACTACTACCGGTTCAAGGAGCAGGAACCATTAATATCTCTTCAGATATTAAATTAAAAAACTGTCTTTACGTACCTAGCTTAGCATGCAAGTTACTTTCTATTAGTCATGTAACTAAAGAGTTAAACTGTATGGTACTGATGTATCCGACTTTCTGCCTATTACAGGATATCCAGTCGGGGAGGGTTATTGGACGTGGAGTTGAACGTCAGGGCCTGTATTTTGTGGAAGAAGTAACCCAACATGGAACTGCTACGCTGGCTCACGGGACAGTCAGTAGACAACAATGGTTGTGGCACCGACGGTTGGGTCATCCTTCTGCAGGGTACCTTCATAAATTATTTCCAGCTTTATTTCGGTCAAATCAAGAGATTCCGTGTGAAACCTGTATTTTTGCTAAGAGTCATAGACAGTCGTATTACATGTCTGAATCTAGAGCCAAATCTGTGTTTTCCTTAATTCACTCAGATGTTTGGGGACCAGCTCCAAATAATGGAACTTGTATGTTGAATACTGGCTTTAGGTATTTTGTCTTGTTTATCGATGATTATTCAAGAATGACATGGGTTTATTTTCTTAAGCATAAATCTGAAGTTTTTACTAAATTTGTAGAATTCACTAAGCTTGTCAAAACCCAGTATAATAGGCAAATCCAGGTGCTTAGGTCTGATAATGGTGGAGAATTTGTTAATTTTCCACTCCAACAATTCCTTAAAAATGAGGGCATTATACACCAGACATCTTGTCCCCATACACCTCAACAGAACGGGGTAGCGGAAAGGAAAAAATCGACACCTTTTAGAAATGACAAGAGCAGTAATGCTGGAATCTAAGGTTCCAAATTCATTCTGGCCTGAAGCTGTAGCAACTTCAGTCTATCTTCATAATCGTCTACCCACTAAGGCAATTAAGTTTCAAACACCCATACAAATCCTTTCCAGTCATATGAGTGTTCCCACAGCCTTAACACTTCCACCACACATCTTTGGGTGCTCGGTCTTTGTTCATATACCAAAGACAGATCGCTCCAAATTTGACCCATGTTCGGTCAAATGTGTGTTTGTCGGGTATGGAATTCATCAGAAAGGCTACCGTTGTTTTAACCCTAAAACTAATCGTATGTATGTTACGATGGATTGTACGTTTCTAGAAACAGAGTTTTACTACCCTACTCAGTCTCATGTCCAGGGGGAGAGTAATAATGATGATAGTCCATTAGATTGGCTGATTTTAACCACGGTAACTACACCAATGTTGTCTGAGATAGTCCCAAAAGACCCAGTTGGTGGAGCCACAGGGGTGCTGACTCACAGAATACAGGTCTCAAATGATTCAGCTACTCGACTTATGTCAAACCCGATTGAGATTCCTGAGGTTAGTGATCCTACCACTATAACTCCTTGTAATGATAATTCTAATTGTTTAGAAAAATCACCAGTACAGGAGCAGTACGTACTACCAGCCAGGAGAAACAGAGGGGTCCCACCCATACGATATGAACCTGAGTATAGCCCAAAGGCAAGTCGATATCCAATAGCAAACCTGGCCAGGGGGAGCTTGACACCGGTGGCACACGCATTTGCTACGGCGGTATATGCTCAGCATATACCAAGTACAGTGGAGTCAGCAGTCAAACACCCAGAATGGAGACGTGCAATGCAAGTAGAAATGGAGGCCTTAGAAAAAAGCCAAACGTGGGAAAAGTGTGACCTTCCATATGGGAAGAGAGCGGTCGGATGCAGATGGGTGTTCACCGTCAAACATAGAGCAGACGGGACGGTAGAGAGGTACAAAGCACGACTGGTGGCGAAATGGTATACTCAAACCTACGGTATCGATTACTCAGAGACTTTCTCCCCTGTAGCTAGAATTGATACTATAAGAGTCCTGTTTTCCATAGCAGCTAACAAAAATTGGTCTCTACATCAGTTTGATGTAAAAAACGCATTCTTACATGGTGATCTAGAAGAGGAAGTTTACATGGACCCACCACCAGGGTTCTCGACAGGTTTTCAAGGGTCGACCGTATGCAAACTGAAGAAAGCCTTGTATGGGCTCAAACAGTCACCCAGAGCATGGTTTGGAAGATTTACGTTGGCCATGAAGAAATATGGCTACAGACAAAGCAATGCAGATCATACCTTGTTCTTCAAGAAACAAGGAGGTCTAGTAACCTGTTTAATTATATATGTTGATGATATGATTATTACAGGTGATGATACAGAAGAGATGATCCGTCTAAGGAAAAATCTTTTTCAAGAGTTCGAGATGAAAGACTTGGGGGAACTCAAGTACTTCTTGGGAATTGAAGTCCTACGGTCTAAGGCAGGTATTTTCATATCACAAAGAAAATATATCTTAGACTTGTTAGTAGAAACAGGTCTAATGGACTGCAAGCCAGCAGAGACACCAATCGTACCAAATCATGGGCTCCGGATAGTAGAAGGAGTTGAATTGACAGATCAAACCCGATATCAGCATCTAGTCGGGAAATTGATCTATCTATCACACACCCGACCAGATATTGCATATGCAGTAGGGGTGTTGAGTCAATTCATGCACAAGCCGCAGGCAGACCACATGGAGGCCGCGATCAGGATGCTTCGCTACTTAAAAGGCTCACCAGGAAGTGGGATATTGTTCCAGAACAATGGTCACCTAAAGGTAGAAGTCTACACAGACGCGGATTGGGCAGGAAATCCGATAGACCGAAGATCAACGTCCGGATATTTTGCTAGAGTTGGAGGAAACCTGGTCACCTGGAAAAGCAAGAAGCAGAAGGTGGTAGCACTTTCAAGCGCTGAGGCAGAATTCAGGGGAATTGCTCGAGGACTAACGGAGGTGTTATGGCTCTACAAGCTACTAGCAGAGATCGGTTTTCCTATCCAGGAACCCTGTAAGATATTATGTGATAACCGTGCGGCAATAAGAATCTCTGAGAACCCCGTTCAACATGATCGCACCAAACATGTTGAAATCGACCGGCATTTCATAAAGGAGAAGCTAGAGGACAGAACGATCGTGATTCCGTTTGTTCGCTCGGAAGACCAACTCGCGGACATACTTACCAAGGCGGTAAACGGATCAAGTTTTCGACAAGTTTTGTACAAGCTAAATATTGGAGACCCCACTATTCAGCTTGCGGGGGAGTGTTGAACATATGTTAAACAATAAACACAGCATGGACAGCAAACCAGAGATGGAGCAGAGGACCATACCTGGCGTGAGGCATGAGCATGGGATGCCCAGAACATAACCGTTCTGTCTGCCTCCCACTCAACCAAATACCAAGAAGACATATGATATAATATACATACACTTGTATTAGAATAATCAGATAGTATGTAGTATAAATAGACATGTAAGTTACTGATAATGTTAATGTGAAAGTTACGGTTCATTCATTTTACACAGCTCTAAACTTCCTACACAAGTCTACACTAGTATCTGATTTGGTAGCCTCAGTTTCCACAACCATATGTTTACAAATCTCCACCGCTGCCTGTTAAGTTGCCACATCTACCGTACATTTACAAATCACCTCCACCACCCGTTAAATTACCACGTGTACCATACATTTACAAATCACCCCCTCCACCATCACCCTCCCCTTATGTATATAAGTCCCCTCCACCACCATCTCCATCACTTCCTCCTCCCTATATTTACAAATCCCCACCTCCTCCATCGGCGTCACCACCACCTCCTTACTAACCACCACCCAACAAGAGTGAAAAAATACCCATACAAGTACACTTCTCCACCTCTTAAAGTCTACTACTAAGCCAATATCATTCTCCTACAACCAAATAATTATAACAATTATATTCGTTTTCCAGATTTCTGTGTTTATTTCAAGTTTACATTCTGTTATTCATTTATATTAGATTTTGAGTGAAGAGGACAATGCATTCATTCATTTTGTAATGGTTCTATGTTTGTTGTACAATAAGGAATTCAGTTTCTGTAATATGACACTATGATTTGTTTCTCGCAGAAAATAAAGAATTTATATCAGTTATAATGAAAAAGAAGGTAATACTCAAAATTAATAATATCATCAATTTTAATTTGAATTGACCTACTGAAAATAATTATTCGAGCTTGAAAAGTTGTGGCACTTTGAGTTGTCCATTGTCAGAAAGAAAAAATTGATTTAGGCCACTTTTAAACATGATTTCTTTTTAGCCAATAAAAACCTGATTTACTCAGGATCGATTACTCTCACGAATAGTGTATAAATTACAATCCGAAATAAGTAAAGAAATAAGAGGGGGTGAGGGTCTTTCGACCCAATCCGAGGAACACCCCCCTGCGTAACCTGTTTAGCTAACCAATCCGCACATTGGTTCACAGATCTATGTATGAAGGCCCATCTGATCCCGTTAATGGAGCCCGCAACTACCTTAGTGTTCTCGATAATAGTTTCTAGTTTCCACAAAAAAACCACTCCATTGAAGGGATTGATGATCATTTCTGCGTCAGACTCGATCAAAACTGCCTGCCACCTTTCTTGGGCGGCAAGCTTCACACCTTTATTGGGCGTCCAACTGCATTCAAGGAAGGCATGTTCTCTCGTCTCTGTCTCTTGACAGATGTGGCACAGAGGAGACATTGTGACTCCCCTTCGTACTAGGTTTCCCTTTACAACAACTGAGTTTGTCGCCAGCCTCCACATGAAGGTTCGTATCTTCGGCCAGACCGACAGTTTCCATATGGCCTTCCAAAGGGCTGACGATTCTTCTGCAGGTATGTCCGACGTGATGCACTCGTCCGTTCCTTCCAAACCCGATGAGTTCTTTATGGACTGATAAGCCGATCTCACCGTGATCTTCCCATCCGGAGTAAGGGTCCGCCTAAATACATCAGGTATGTTATTCAAAGGAATCAGAACATTCATGACTACCTCTGCATGTTGCTGGTGCACCAAGGCTGAGATCACATCGCCCCTCCATGTTCTAGATATAGGGTCTATCCATTCAGCCAACCTCTCATTTTCATCCGCTTCTGCACCCTCCTTCGGTCTGAGCAGCTGCCTGTTGGGTAAGGGTGCCCACTGATCCGTGAATGGACTGATCGACAGTCCATCCCCCACCGACCACAAACCATGTTGTCGAAGATGGTCCCTTCCGTGCATGAGGCTTGACCAGCCCCAAGAGGCCCTCCCCCCTGCATGAAAGAAATCTGATGAAGGGAAGTATAAACCCTTGATTACCTGCACCCTCAAATTGTTCGGTTCGGAGAGCACCCGTCCCGTCATGGTGGCTAGCATGTCCGAGTTAAAAACATGCAACTCCCGGAACCCGACCCACCCTCGTCCTTCGATCTCGTCATAATGTCCCATCGCTTCCAATGGATTTTACGATCACCATTATTCGCTCCCCACCAAAACTTAGCAATTAGGGCGTTAACCTCCATACACCAAGTCTTTGGTATCTTAAGAACGCTCATCACATAGGTCGGTATGACCGTTATTACCGACTTTATGAGGACCTCCTTACCAGCATCTGTAAGGAATTTGTTTCTCCAACTATTGATTTTCCCCTTGACTCTTTCCTTTAGGTATGCTAATGCGTCCCGTCTCGAATGTCCCCATACAGATGAGAGCCCTAGGTACTGCCCCGGGTTCAATACCTGTTGCACTCCCAATGCTGCCGTGACCTCACACTTGAAGTCATTGTCCGCCGCCTCGTTGAAGAATAGGCTCAACTTTGCAAAATTGACCTTCTGGCCCGAATGTCGACAGTATTGGTCTATTACGTTTCTGAGTCTCGTAGCCTTCTCGACTCCCCCACTCATGAAAAAGAGCAAGTCATCGACGAAGAACAGGTGGTGGATGGTCGGACACGAGCTCTTGGGTGTGATTCCTTGTATTTGGCCATTTGCAACCTGGGACTCCATCATTCTTGAAAGAACATCAGCTACCAAAATGAATAAGTAAGGTGAAAGCGGATCACCTTGTCTAAGTCCCCTCAACGACTTTATGGTTCTTGATCTCTTGCCATTGACTACCACTTGGTATGTCACCGTTGATATGCATGCTTTAATCCATCCCACCCATTGTGGCGCGAATCCACTTTTTTCCAAGACCTTTAGAAGGAAGTCACATTCTATCCTTTAGAATCTTGTCCAAGACCTTTAGAAGGAAGTCCCACTCTTCCATGACGTCTTTCCATGTTCGTCGGTTTTGTTCTCGACTGGGAGGTCGCTGTTTTTGGCCACCCCCCAACTGAAACCAGCGGTTGCTGGAAACCGACCTACTTCCTTGCATCCAAGGGCCTTACAGTTGTGAACTCGGGTTTAGATCATCCATGATTATTCCTCTTGACAATGTGTTGACGTATGACCCAGTCTTCCACACCCGTAGCAAAAATCTGACAACCGTTCGTACTTGATGGCTGCCCATTTTTGTTGGCCCTTATCATTTGTCCACGTGAACCCAACTTGAAGTGGGACGTTCACGTTGATCTTGACCTTGATTCGCAGATAGCTGCGCTGCTTTACCAAGTGTTCTGATTCCACCAACAAACAGCGCCCAACATTGTTCCCGATCTGTCGGACATTCTCCACATTACTTACGTCTAGGCTAAGGCCGTGCACTTGAATCCAAATATCCAGTTTATCAAAATTCAGCAAACTCATACTAGCAGAGCAAGTTCTAAGGTTGAGACAATGCCCGTGCACCGACCATGGGGAGAGGTCCATGATTTGGTCTTTGTCTCTCCCATTTTCGAATTCAAAAGTCATTGTGAACTCATCGACCTCTTTCATTTTGACAGACCCAAACCTTGCCCAAGCAATATTCAGCACATTTCTAACTACAGAGCTTCTCACTAGTTTGGTCGAGATTATCCTACCGCGCCTGCCTTCTCTTCCGGGGTGATGTACCAGTTGCAGTGAGATTGGCCGATGGCCTCCACCTCTGACAGAACTAGACTGTGCCGCCATGGAGAGCTCGACCCAGACAGCTTCACCCGAGTCTCGACCCACCTGAACGTCACTAAGAAGAGAAACAAAAGATTGTGAAGGTTAGGGCAAAAAAGAGTATTCAGTTCGAGGGTTTACGCAGAAGAGTTTAGCTGTTGGACTCCTGCATGGTACTGTTGGATATGGACCAATTGGGTTGAGGGAAAGCTTGTGAATTGATTCTACTGACCAATAGTTTGCTGAGATGATTCTCTGCACTTGGATGGTAGTGATGTGACACAAGCTAGGCAATTACTACAATCTAACCGAAGATTGTGGCGGACGGATGTTCTTCCGAGAAGACATTCCTTCACAAGTAACCTGGAAGGAGAGAGGGACGCCACGCGAGGTCATTAGATTTTAAACATGATCAGTATTACTAAAATATAATATCATTTTCTGTTTTAATGGAACAAAGTGAGGATAATTAAAAAGTGTCTGGCCTCATGCTATTAGCGAGAGTAATTTTAAATTAAAAACTACAAATACATATAAAAAGTCATCCCCCTCTTCAACTTTCTCTCGAAACGTGGAAATTCTATGTAGAAATACGTGACATTAAAGAGGCAGAGAATATTGAATTTACTGGAAAGATTCGTTCGGTGGCATTAGAACACCCTCTTTGAACAAGTCTAACATTGGTATTGAATTTGATTGTAAGAGTTTTTTTATTTTAAAAACATGACAGAGTATAAGTACAAATTTGAATTGGTAAGTTTTAAGTATCTATCTGTCCATATTTCACTCCAGCCGTACTCCATATCTTCATCTACTTCTTCCACATTGACTAAGCTAAGCTCGATAAAACTCCAACGACCCAAGAGAGAAATATTAAAATATAACTAAATTAGAGACTTCCTCACCACCCCTTTTTGCTCATAAGAAAACTTAATAATCCACAATTTCTTGAACTCCAGCTGTTATAACAAATAGTATATGGTTAAACTATTCGACCAACTTGAGAGAAGAGCTTCCTATATAAAGACTCCCTCATTCATCATTTCTATTCATCAATCACCACAATCAAAATACTTCTTCTTCACCACTACTTAGTAGACCAAGTTCAGAAGTTATGTGGAGCACTAGTAGGGAGTCGGGGCAATCGCCTCGGCTGATTTTTGCGGTGGCAGTTTGCCTCTTGGCCACTGCTGTAGCTGCCAGTTATGATCATTACACTTATGCTTCACCTCCACCGCCCAAGGAGGGTCACCCACCGTATTATAAGTACAAATCTCCACCACCTCCAGCACCAAAGAAGTATGAAGGACACCCTCCCTACAAGTACAAGTCTCCACCTCCTCCACCAAAGAAGCACGAAGGATACCCTCCTTACAAGTACAAGTCGCCTCCACCACCCTCACCGTCTCCCCCACCTCCATACATTTATAAATCACCTCCACCACCTTCACCATCACCTCCTCCACCATATGTTTACAAGTCACCACCACCACCTTCTCCGTCACCACCTCCACCATATGTTTACAAGTCTCCACCACCACCCTCTCCATCACCCCCTCCTCCCTATATCTACAAATCACCCCCTCCGCCATCTCCATCACCACCTCCTCCATATGTGTACAAGTCTCCCCCACCTCCCTCACCATCTCCCCCACCTCCTTATGTTTACAAGTCTCCACCACCACCCTCTCCATCACCGCCACCTCCATATGTTTACAAGTCACCACCTCCACCATCCCCATCACCACCACCTCCATATGTGTACAAGTCACCACCTCCTCCATCCCCCTCACCACCTCCTCCATATGTTTACAAGTCACCTCCTCCACCATCTCCATCACCACCTCCCCCATACATTTACAAGTCTCCACCACCACCCTCTCCGTCACCCCCTCCTCCATATGTTTACAAATCACCACCACCACCATCTCCATCACCCCCTCCTCCATATGTCTATAAGTCGCCACCACCTCCATCACCTTCACCACCACCACCATATGTCTACAAGTCTCCACCACCACCATCACCACCTCCACCATACATCTATAAGTCTCCGCCTCCACCCTCCCCATCACCGCCACCTCCTTACTACTATAACTCACCTCCACCACCAGTGAAACCACCCCCACCTCCAGCTTACTACTACAAGTCACCTCCACCTCCCAAAGGCGACGGCCACTACTAGTTGAGCTACCATTTGTCCCACCAGACCCTCAGCGTGAAAAGAATAAATGGCTTTCTTTATTAATTCTTAGCCCAAATAACATTCTGCAGCTTTTCATTGTATAGCAAATTAAGATACTGATTCACGTATAAGAATCCTACAACATTTTGTACTTGATGGTCAATTGGGCATTCAATAAACGGCGATAAATTTGTTATATGGATGTATATTTGGTATATCAGAAGTATACCATTTATTTTGTGTTGCTATATATTCCAGAATTTATAAGCTAAATATAGCAAAGTAAATCATATTCATATATAGTTTAGTGCAACACCAAAAGGCGAAAAGAACAGTAGAAAAATTAACCAAACAATATGTGAGCAGTAAGTACAATCTAGCTGTCGTAACAGTGTGTCTCCTCCCTCCATTGGAGTCCCAGCAAATGTTGATATTTATAAAGTATGTAATTTATTACTGTCGGGATAGCCTCTTCTGCTTTGTTGGAATAACAGTTAGTCTAAGAAGTTCATTTATGCTCAAGACATTTTACCCTTCAGTCTTCAATCCACTAGCAATATTATTCATGTATACTACGCTTATGTGAGAAAAATTAGTAGATCCCACAGATTATGGAGTCTATAATTGTATTTCACATACATATTACTGACACCATATTATACTTTTTTGCCACCATAAATAACAGTACTGTCTTTGACAATACTAACAGTAAGATACATACCATGTTAATTGATTTAACGTGGATACCAAGTTTAACAAATACATGGGTGTAAACCCTAAGGTATCACGATCGGTCATCGTATCACTGTCCATCCTCACCTACTATAATCCTTAGCCTAATTTTGTACGTAGTAGTAAAATTACCTATTCATTACATAGATAACTTTTTGTTATTGAGCTGTTGTGAATGAAATGGAAAATGTTGGAGTGTGTACTTGAGTAATTTATAACATATAAAAATAATGAAAATATCATATATACATATATACTATAGAGTAGTGCTAGATATTATACGATCTTAAAATCGACAAAAAGTACAGCCATCCACAATGACAACCATACAATTTCAATGAAGCTTAGGAGTAATATAATATTGTAAATAGTCGATCTTATATGTCAACTTTAGACAGTACTGTCCTTTCCATCAATTTCCATATAATAAAGAAGATTGAATAGTCTAAGTTGACCTCCTCAATTATTCATCAAAGGCGCCAGATAAGACTACGTGCTTCGACATTGGAAGGAGAGGCTATTTAAATGTTACCTCTACTTTCACCCCAAAGGAAAATTTTATGTTCACACTTAATTTAAAATACTCGAAATATAATTTCAGAATCACATGCCTGCATATTTTTCTCCAGTTTCTTTCTTACTTTTCAAAGATGGAAATTTCTACTTAATACCAGATTAATATGTAATCTATTAATGTACTGTTTCGTGGTTCAAATTGTGATCAATACATATTAACCAAACCGCGTGGAGGTTACCCTATATTGAGTGTTACCACGAAAAAAAGAGTCTCTCTCTACCTCTCCCTAATCTATCTAGAATTCTTGTTCTTGTTCTTCATCTGATTAGAGGCTATGATCTTTCAGTCGTATGTAATGTCTGCCTTTACCATATCTGTGTATATATATATGTCCACCTTTTCTTTTTCATGTATGATATATATATATAATAGGGTTAGTCCCTTTATTAATCTTGAGCAACCAAACCGCCAAAAGAGTAAGGAGGAGGAATAATGTATCTGTGTAGAGTTTAACAATGACTAGAAAAAGAAACCTGTTGGTAATCTGATTTTGGGCAAGCACATGAAAATATGTAATTTTCAAAATAAAATAACCTCATTTCAAGTAAGCCTTTTTTCTTCTTCTAATGAACTATCAAAATCAAGAGCCAACCGGAGATATTATAATAATGAAACAAGGCAGACGGTGAATTCTTAATTCCTATTATACAATAATGAACAGTTATAATAACCAATAAAATGCAGAGAATTTCTAAGAAAATTGCTTAGTATTGAATGCAAATATATGTGTTTTCTTTTAATAATTGTGGCTAGAACATGATCTTTTAATAATCGCGCAGCCGAGAACCATTGATCGTGCACAAAATCAGAAGGTAGAAGTAGAACAATCTTTGAGAAACTTTAGGATATCACTTGCTACCTCAAGTTAACCCATAAGGCCTTATTTAACCATCCATATTAGACTTAGGTTTGAAAATTTGCTTGGCAATATGCACCCAACCTAACCAGAAAAACTGTCATGACTTAGGGTTGTAAACTCCATTCAAAGGTCTCTCCAAGTTTGTTGATTTCTGATAAGCTAAGGGCCTCCTCACCCCCTCCAATATAACTTTTGCCTTTGGTTACTTGGTAGAATATAACCATAGAATTAAATGGAATATTACCATCGAATATCAACTTCCGTGAGGCCATTTGGAAGGACAAGGGGTCGTTGACTGTCTGAGAAAGTAACATATTTTAATTTTCTGTCTATATTCATTCAAAGACATAAAGGCAATGCGATGAACGCGGTTTGCTTTCTATATATATAACTTAAGCTCCAGCCGTACTGCATATCCTTCACCTGCTCCTATCTTCTTGACTCAGCTCAATGACTTAATTAACTAAAAACACAAACAAAATATAAAATAATTAACTAAATTAGATACTTCGTGGGAACCCACCCACCTCTTTTGTTGACATATATGTCCTCAACGTTAATAAGAAATCTTAATAATAATAATACACAGTATCTTGACTCCAGCCTGTTATAACAATTTCTTGAACTCCAGCTGTTATAAAAAATATATTATATGGTTAAATATTCGAGCAACTTGAGAGACGGGCTTCCTATATAAAGACTCCCTCATTCATCATTTCCATTCATCAATCACCACAATCATAATACTTCTTCTTCACCACTACTTAGTAGACCAAGTTCAGAAGTTATGTGGAGCCCTAGTAGGGAGTCGGGGCAATCGCCTCGGCTGATTTTTGCGGTGGCAGTTTGCCTCTTGGCCACTGCTGTAGCTGCCAGTTATGATCATTACACTTATGCTTCACCTCCACCGCCCAAGAAGGAGGGTCACCCACCGTATTATAAGTACAAATCTCCACCACCTCCGGCACCAAAGAAGTATGAAGGACACCCTCCCTACAAGTACAAGTCTCCACCTCCTCCACCAAAGAAGTACGAAGGACACCCTCCCTACAAGTACAAGTCTCCGCCTCCTCCACCAAAGAAACACGAAGGATACCCTCCTTACAAGTACAAGTCGCCTCCACCACCCTCACCACCTCCACCACCGCCATACATTTATAAATCACCTCCACCACCTTCACCATCACCCCCTCCACCATATGTTTACAAGTCACCACCACCGCCTTCTCCGTCGCCACCTCCACCATATGTTTACAAGTCTCCACCACCACCCTCTCCATCACCACCTCCTCCTTATATCTACAAATCACCCCCTCCGCCATCTCCGTCACCACCTCCTCCATATGTGTACAAGTCTCCCCCACCTCCCTCACCATCTCCCCCACCTCCTTATGTTTACAAGTCTCCACCACCACCCTCTCCATCACCCCCACCTCCTTATGTCTATAAGTCTCCACCGCCACCTTCTCCATCACCGCCACCTCCATATGTTTACAAGTCACCACCTCCACCATCCCCATCACCACCACCTCCATATGTTTACAAGTCACCACCTCCTCCATCCCCCTCACCACCTCCTCCATATGTTTACAAGTCACCTCCTCCACCATCACCATCACCACCTCCCCCATATGTTTACAAGTCTCCACCACCACCCTCTCCATCACCACCTCCTCCCTATATATACAAATCACCCCCTCCGCCATCTCCATCACCACCTCCTCCATATGTGTACAAGTCTCCCCCACCTCCCTCACCATCTCCCCCACCTCCTTATGTTTACAAGTCTCCACCACCACCCTCTCCATCACCCCCACCTCCTTATGTCTATAAGTCTCCACCGCCACCTTCTCCGTCACCGCCACCTCCATATGTTTACAAGTCACCACCTCCACCATCCCCATCACCACCACCTCCATATGTTTACAAGTCACCACCTCCTCCATCCCCCTCACCACCTCCTCCATATGTTTACAAGTCACCTCCTCCACCATCACCATCACCACCTCCCCCATACATTTACAAGTCTCCACCACCACCTTCTCCGTCACCCCCTCCTCCATATGTTTACAAATCACCACCACCACCATCTCCATCACCCCCTCCTCCATATGTCTATAAGTCGCCACCACCTCCATCACCTTCACCACCACCACCTTATGTCTACAAGTCTCCACCACCACCATCCCCATCACCACCTCCACCATACATCTATAAGTCTCCGCCTCCACCCTCCCCATCACCGCCACCTCCTTACTATTATAACTCACCTCCACCACCAGTGAAATCACCCCCACCTCCAGCTTACTACTACAAGTCACCTCCACCTCCCAAAGGCCAAGGCCACTACTAGTTGAGCTACCATTTGTCCCACCAGATCCTCAGCGTGAAGAGCAATTACGGCCTTTTCATTCACATATATTCACAACATTCAAGTTTTCGTTATTAATTCTTATTTCAAATAATGTACTGGACCTATTCAATGTAGAGCAAATTTCATGTGTTATAAATCATTTGATTGATGTTGTCTACTTGTAAGCTCAATCAATAAACGACTATACAGTTAAAATTCAAAATTGTTATTTCTACTGTTTGATGTATTTTGTTGCAAATAGATTTCTTTCCGTGCTAATCTTTATCTTTCACTGGTTTCTTGTGGGCATATCACATCCTAGTTCAGCAAAAAGAAAATAAGGCAGATAGTAGTTCTTGGTGCCTATTCCAATCAATCTTCATTTTTTCCTCAGACAGTACCCATTATGAACTTGAAGGCATTGTAGAAGCCAACATTAGATATATGAGCTTAAAAACTACTACAAGCACCCACCAACCCTAGAAGAATGAGGAAGGGCCAAGTACAAACTTCTCCAACACATCCACCCTCTCCGAAAGGATACCACGAAGCTAGAATCGTATCTCTTGGTATGATAAGTATAAAACGTGGATTTGTTTTCCGATCTAGTATGAATGATATTGCTAGTACATTCATCTTTTAAGATCAGACCATTCATCTCATGTATAATGAGATTTCATTCAAAAATTATACTAATTATTTTACTGGTTGACTTATAAGTTGAAATCTTGAGCTCATGCAGTAGTAGTTGAGATAATAGATATTGTTATTTAGCTATTTATTCGGAACAAAAGATGGTGCTATATGAATATTTTTGATTGACCTTCTCAATTATACTGAAAGCCGACAGATTGAACGTGCTTTACACCTAAAAATAATAATAATTATTATTTGTTTTTGGTCGAAGCCTAAAAATAATGAGCAATACTAGAATTGCCTACTTTTTTTTTTTAATTTTCAGCTGTTCAAACATGGGAAATTCTATGTGATACATACGCCTTATATAGTTGCAGACACTATTAAATTTACCAGTAATGATTTATTAAATGATTTTAGCCCAGCTCAGATTTTTTTTTTAATAAACTAAAACAACTCACTTCCAGTGTATAATATGACTTTGGGAAGTGATGCTTGGGTAATTTGTGCGATAAGGGAATGAATCAATACTAGAAGAAATTATTCATTTTTCACAACTATTTTTACCAAATTCTCACTGCATCAATCAATGTAAGCAAAAATAATAGAGCATGACACATGCCTATGAATTTTCAACCTTATTAGGTGCAAAATAAATACAAAGTTCTTGCTCATCCTTGTCTTAATTACACCCAAATGATATTCTGCTGTGGTAAATAATGTCCTCAAGTTACCAGATTTGTCTCTGTCCACTTTTTCTTTCCATCTGCTCAGTTATTAGAATGGGTCAGGAGGAATAAATGAATCTATGCATATGTAGAGTTTCATGATGGTTTAGAGCAAGAAGTTCATTTTATCTACTACAGTAAACCACAAGAAAAAGAACTGTAATCTGACTATAAATCAGATTAAGCAATAACATGCACATTTGCAATCAAATTAAGGAGGAGACATCAAAGTCAAACATACAAGTCTGTTTCGATTCACTCAATAAAATGAACGCGCTTTCCTATATAACTTATTCTCCAGCCGTACTCCATAACAATTTCACCAACTCTACCTTCTTGACTCAGCCTTGCTCAGTTAACCTCCTTCCATATGGACCCCAATACAGTAGTATATTTGGATATTTCGTGGGAACCCATCATCCCCTTTGTCTCTCAAATATGTCTATGTACTATCCACCTCAGATTTGTCTACTTAAATGTCCATTAGTAAAATCATAATCTACAGCCTGTCAAGTGTGATCAACTTTGACTAGAATAATTAAACTGAGATGGTTAAATTACTTGAGCAACTTGGTCCAAGGGAGTCGGTCCTATATAAGGCCTCCCCCACAGCCATCCTTTTCATTCATCACCACAATCACAATCCTAGCTCCTTCGCTACTTAGTAGAATAAGTTCAGAAGTTTTAAGAAATGGTGGGCCCAACCGAGTTGAGGCAGTCGCCACGGCTCGTTTTTGCGGTGGCAGTTTGCCTCTTAGCCACCTCTGTAGCAGCTAGCTATGATCATTACACTTATGCTTTCCCTCCACCGCCCAAGAAGGAAGGTCACCCACCGTATTATAAGTATAACTCTCCAGCACCTCCTGCCCCAAAGAAGTATGAAGGATACCCGCCCTACAGGTACAAATCACCGCCACCTCCTTCACCATCACCACCACCTCCTTATGTCTACCAGTCTCCACCACCACCTTCGCCTTCTCCACCACCACCATATATTTACAAGTCACCACCTCCCCCATCGCCCTCACCACCTTCTCCATATGTTTACAAGTCACCTCCTCCACCATCACCATCACCACCTCCTCCATATGTTTACAAGTCACCTCCTCCACCATCACCATCACCACCTCCCCCATACATTTACAAGTCTCCACCACCACCATCTCCATCACCTCCTCCTCCATATATATACCAGTCCCCACCACCTCCATCACCTTCACCACCACCACCTTATATCTACAAGTCTCCACCACCACCATCCCCTTCACCCCCTCCTCCGTATATATACAAGTCGCCACCACCACCTTCGCCTTCCCCACCGCCACCATATATTTACAAGTCGCCACCACCTCCATCCCCATCACCTCCTCCTCCATATGTTTACAATTCCCCACCACCTCCCTCACCATCACCGCCACCTCCTTACATTTACAACTCTCCCCCTCCACCATCAGCTTCGCCCCCACCTCCGTACATGTATAAGTCCCCTCCACCGCCTTCTCCATCACCCCCTCCTCCCTATATATACAAATCGCCACCACCTCCATCACCTTCACCTCCGCCTCCTTATGTCTACAAGTCTCCACCACCACCTTCGCCGTCGCCACCTCCTCCATATATTTACAAGTCACCACCCCCTCCATCCCCATCACCCCCTCCTCCATATGTGTACAGTTCTCCACCACCTCCCTCACCCTCGCCGCCACCTCCTTACATTTACAACTCTCCCCCTCCACCATCACCTTCACCCCCACCTCCTTACGTGTATAAGTCCCCTCCACCACCGTCTCCATCACCACCTCCTCCCTATGTATACAAATCACCACCACCTCCAACACCTTCACCCCCACCTCCTTATGTATACAAGTCCCCTCCACCACCTTCTCCATCACCATCTCCTCCTTATGTTTATAAGTCTCCCCCACCACCTTCTCCTTCACCGCCTCCTCCATATGTGTACAATTCTCCACCACCTCCCTCACCCTCACCGCCACCTCCTTACATTTACAACTCTCCCCCGCCACCATCACCTTCACCCCCACCTCCTTACATGTATAAGTCCCCTCCACCACCGTCTCCATCACCCCCTCCTCCCTATGTATACAAATCACCACCACCTCCAACACCTTCACCCCCACCTCCTTATGTATACAAGTCCCCTCCACCACCTTCTCCATCACCACCTCCTCCTTATGTTTATAAGTCTCCCCCACCACCATCTCCTTCACCGCCTCCTCCATATGTGTACAATTCTCCACCACCTCCCTCACCCTCACCGCCACCTCCTTACATTTACAACTCTCCCCCTCCCCCATCACCTTCACCCCCACCTCCTTATGTGTATAAGTCCCCTCCACCACCATCTCCATCACCACCTCCTCCCTATGTATACAAATCACCACCGCCTCCAACACCTTCACCCCCACCTCCTTATGTCTACAAGTCCCCTCCACCACCTTCTCCAACACCACCTCCTCCTTATGTTTATAAATCTCCCCCACCACCATCTCCTTCACCGCCTCCTCCATATGTATACAAGTCTCCCCCACCTCCCTCGCCATCACCACCACCTTCATATATCTACAAGTCTCCGCCTCCACCATCCCCATCTCCACCTCCCCCATATGTGTACAACTCGCCACCACCACCTCCTTACATATACAACAACCCTCCACCACCACCAGCTTACTACTAAAAGTCCCCTCCACCTTCGAAAAGCTATTACTAGGTGAGCTACCATTTGGTCACCTCCACCAGAATCCACATAAAGGATCAAGGATATATTGTCTTCTCTTTAATATATTCAGAACATTTCAATCGTTATTCTTCTTATTTCAAACAATGTACTCTACCTTTCCAGTGCACAGAGCACATTAAGATATTGATTCATGTATTACAAATTCTTTGATGTTGTGATCAATGAGCACACATACAATAAAGTTTAAATATTTTATATCTATTTTGTTTATGATGTTTCTGATGTCAGAAACATTTCTTTGCTATGATGTGTCTTCTTATTTGATGCAATGAAAGAAGGGCTAAGATGGTTCAAGTTCACAACCAGTACCATGATCATGTTCCAACCCCCGAATTTTCCTTTACGAGCTGGAAGCCACAATAAAAACATATTCTAAACATGGATATTCAAAAGTGTGTGCCATTTAGAATAACCAAAAGTTTGAGTCTAATATGAAGGATTTGGTGGTACGTACCAAGGAACTCGGTATCTTGTTACAGTAAGCCATAAACTGGGCACAACTTTTAAAATAAGCGGAGTTTCACCAGTTGATCAGCTTGGCTTGACTTGTACTTAAGAAGGATTCGACGAGTACCTACACATATACCAAACAACTATACATTAGGTACATGAAAAATCCGATCAAAGAATAGCATGTTGCACGTCTTAATAAAAACGTGTCAATCATCTACGACTACATGCACAATGTTTCTACATTTTGTTAGGCTTTCATGGAAAATTTTCCGACGTGGGAGACTCTTCTGCATTTGCATTGTAATTATATTACATAATAATCAGATGATATCTGAATGGATATGATATATTGAACCATTTAATTAAGTGCCAAATTAATGTTAAGACACACCAAGTGGACAACCACTTAGAAAATGGAACCGCAATGTATTTAAATTTCTGAATTAGTATTATATTATTATAAATGTGAATTTTTTTCGTACCATATTAATTGCAAAATGTATGATGATTTTTTTTATTAATTTTGATAGGCATCCCACCGACGGCAAGAACTTTGTTTATTTCTCAAATTTTATGAAAAAAAATATTTTTTTTCCCATTATATAGAACGACTTTTTAGAAAAGATAACGACTGCTGTAATGTGAATTTATGGGAGAATTTAAAATTAAAGAAAAAACGAAGTTACAAAAATTTATAAAGATCATTATAAATGTAAATATATGAACGATAACGTGGATAATTTCCAGCATTTATAGACGTCAATGAAGTGTTTCCTTATTACAAAGCTACTGGAACAGACACACATACACGGGTACGTAAGTTCTACATGTGTACCATCTCCCCAAAAGAACATATATAGTCTCGAATAAAGTATAACAATCTCTGGGACTGTTCTTCGAAAAGATTTATCTGTAAACAAGAACACAAAGATAAACATTTCATTGTTAGTCGCTGATGAATATAACTAATTGGGACTACATTTCCCTAGCAGTAGACAAGAATTATATAGTCCAGTTCCAAGTTGGATAATATACTTACTGAATGAAACATATAAAGAAACTGTGTAAGCTCTTCAGTAGGTGCTTAGTAAACCGGAGGTGGCGGTGGCGAACTAAAGTAGTAGGAAGACGGTGGTGGAGGCCAGCTATACTTGTAAGGAGGTGGTGGAGGTGATTTGTACTTGTACGGAGGTGGTGGTGGGGATGAATACTTGTATGGCGGTGGGGGTGGCGACTCGTACTTGTACGGAGGTGGTGGTGGGGATTCATACTTGTATGGAGGGGGTGGAGGGGAAGCATACTTGTAGGGAGGTGGTGGTGGCGACTCATACTTGTAGGGAGGGGGTGGTGGCGACTCGTACTTGTAGGGAGGCGGTGGTGGTGACTCATACTTGTATGGAGGGGGTGGAGGGGAAGCATACTTGTAGGGAGGTGGTGGTGGCGACTCATACTTGTAGGGAGGTGGGGGTGGCGACTCGTACTTGTAGGGAGGTGGGGGTGGCGACTCGTACTTGTAGGGAGGTGGGGGTGGTGACTCGTACTTGTAGGGAGGCGGTGGTGGTGACTCATACTTGTATGGAGGGGGTGGAGGGGAAGCATACTTGTAGGGAGGGGGTGGTGGGGAAGCATACTTGTAGGGAGGAGGTGGTGGTGACTCATACTTGTAGGGAGGTGGTGGGGGCGACTCGTACTTGTAGGGAGGTGGTGGTGGTGACTCGTACTTGTAGGGAGGCGGTGGTGGTGACTCATACTTATAAGGAGGTGGTGGTGGCGACTCATACTTATAAGGAGGTGGTGGTGGCGACTCGTATTTGTAGGGAGGTGGTGGTGGTGACTCGTATTTGTATGGAGGTGGCGGTGGCGACTCGTACTTATAAGAAGGTGGTGGTGGTGGTGAATTGTATTTGTATGGAGGAGGAGAGACGTGATCATCATCGTCGTCTGCTACCACTACGGTGGTAGCAGCCATGAGACAGACCACCACCGCACAGAGCAGATATAGTTTGGCCATTGCTCCACCAACACTGAGTCGCTTGTCTCTTCTCCCTAACTGTTTGTGTTTGAGTTTCGAATGCTTTTCATCCAATCAAGATATCTCCATTTATATAGCAAAATCCAAGGAATAAATTAAGCAACTAACCAATTGTTTAGTTGTTTAATTGGTTGATCAACTTGATTTGAAGCTTTCTTATACTTAACCTACCCTAATAAAATAAGGACTAATATATATCTATAGAAAACTTCTTCTCTAGTGATTAGGGTGTATCTGCTCCCGACGAATTTTAAGTTTCCTACAATTTATTGAAACTGTCAGCATGAGTTAGTACTTAGTAGTGTGAATCAATATCATATACATTTGCAGGATATAATATGCATGCAAGATCATTTCTCTGCAACATGTTAGGACAGATAAAGTGACCTACTTGGGTTGACCGTGTCTTATTTATAATCATTTTGTTTTTGTTAACTTATTTCACTTAGGACAAAATATATAAGAATGAATAATTTAATATAAGATCTTTTATATTTTAATAGATGATAGTAATCGTATAATATTTAATATATATACTTAGAAACATATGATTCATTGCTTTTCATTACAAGAATTAGCTCTTTTCTGTAATTTCTATAAGTCAAGGTACATATATATATTTAACGAATGGATAGGTTACTTGATAGTTCATATAGCTAGATGTAGGAGCATGGAGAAATGGTCCTTTTTTATTACTCATATGGAGAAACGGTCCATTGAACTAGTCCTAACTTTTTTTGATACACATATTAACATCTCTAGAATTTAAATTTGCATGATCGATAGTATTATTAACTTAAAACATACGTTTTAACCAAACCAATTTTCTTGTAAGTTTAAATTTGTAAATAAATATTTTCCTGAAATACGTCTCAAGAGTTACTATATTATTGCAAAACACAAAAATCACCAAACTTGGTATTCTAGAAGACTGTTTCTAACTCCATATCTGCATTTTGCCTTCCCACGCGTTTAATTTCTACTGTAATAATTGCATATGCATATTTAGCTTCCGTTTGTTGAAATAAAACTCATGCTTCTACTTGGTCCACAATGTTCACTCAATTGTATATTAATTCATTCCATCACTTTCACAAGACAACTTCAAACCCTTATCCCGTCTCAAAATATGCATAATTTATTATCTATAACAAGCTAAGGTGGTAATTAATTTTCGGGATACATGCAATGCTCCTAGATTGGAAACATTTTTATTTTGTTTATACTACACAACTCATACACTCCCACCAATACAAATAAATGCATCAGATTATAACACAAGCATTAACCTTTGAATCCATTAGTCGATGCACGATTTCTTGGGCTTTTTCAAACCAAGAACCACCAGAAGAACTTGAAGGTAGTTGAAGGCGTAGAAGGATCGGAACAGCTGAAACTTGTAGTCGTTCCATGGAGGAAACCTGAACCAGAAGTCAACAAGGAAGCTTCGATACATGACTGCTTTCGGATGGCTGAACTCATCGAACGAGAACTTGCCGTGGTACTTGCCTATACCACTCTCTCCGACACCTCCAAACGGTACCGTCTCCACCACATACTGAAAAACAGTAACTTATAAAAACACAGACTTCAGCATTCTAATTACTTATTACTCTACTAAATTGATTTACTTGAAAAAGAGCATCATTGAACATCAAGCTTCCGGATGAGGTTTCAGAAATCATCCTTCTCTTCAACTGTTCGCTTTTCGTGAAAGCGTAAATGGCCAGAGGTTTCGGCCTGGAATTGATGAACTTGATGCTGTCTTCAATCTCCCTCAACTGTATAAGCTCAGTAGGTTTTAGAGAGGCAAATGAAGAGTGATTAAAATGTTACTTAATAATGGTTATGTAATTCATTTCTTACCGTGATTATGGGGAGTAGGGGACCGAAAATCTCATCGACCATTATTGCAGCAGTTGGTGGTGGATCCAACAGTATCGTTGGCTCGATGTATCTGGAAAAAGGACAACAATAAACTACAAAAAGTTGATGTTTTAGAAGCAAAATATACTTTTGTAATATCAATTTAATTACAGTTCATCTTCGTCCATTGAACCGCCATAAACGATCGAAGCTTTGACGATTGGGTCGCTCAGTATACTCTTTAATCTCCGGAAATGATGTTTGTTCACGATTCTTGATAAGCTGCCTGACTCTTTTGGGTTCTCTCCAAACATCTTTGGTATTGCCGTCTTCATTTTTTCCACCTGAGGTATGATCATTAGGACGTACGTAAATGCATGGAAATTAGTAGGGCTTTAGTTGGACATAAGAACCGTTTTAAAACGAGGATACTTGGCTTGCAAGTAAACCTTGACCAACGAAATCCACATATATTCGTCTAAAAATGCTTTGTAACGTACCAAAGTGGAGCTAAATCTCTTTTCGACAAGTACGTAATCAACTCCGATACATGCTTGGCCTCCACATGAACTAAATTTTGCTCCGACAACCCGCTGAACTGCCACCTTCACACCACGCGGTACGATGAATACAAATTGTCAGTGGGATCAAGAAAATAGCCACGTGGCACGTGTCGAATTGGATTCTATGGTTTCGCCTACCTTTAGGTCGAAGGAGGAAGAGAGTGAATCAACAACAGCGGGGCATTTCCCACCTAACTCTAAAGTCACCGGAGTCAGATTCTTGGCTGCCGCCGCCATCACAAGCCGGGCGATTCTCGGACTCCCTGTGGAATCATCAAACTACCTGACCATATAGCACTATATATGTGTATATATATATATGAAAAAAACAAGAATATATATTAACCTGTGAAGAAAATCTTATCCCACTTTTGATACAAAAGTCTTTGACCGACCTCGGAGTCGCCTTCGATGACCTTGACCGCCTTGCTGTCTAGGTATTTTGGAATGAGCTTCGCTAGAAGAGAAGAGCTTGCTGGAGAAAACTCCGAGGGTTTAAGAACCGCCACGTTTCCCGCAGCTAGGGCTCCGATCAGTGGCTCTAGATTCAACCCTAATATATATAGAAAACGATAGAGAAGAAGCTGTTGAACTTGCGATGGGTTTTCTTGGATTGACATGAAGTAGTGATCGACGACACTTTCAGATTGAAACAATTTGGTGACACCCAAATTTTCAATCGAATAAAATCAAAATCTGTATGAACTAGAACTTGAGAAGTGATGTGAATGTTTGTGATGAAATTTTCTAACCTCACCTATGACTAATTTATAATGTTTTCCACATCATTTTGAAGAGACAACACACCATTTGGAACCTATAGGAACCATTCGGCCAAAATGTTGCCTATTCATTTGAAATTTTGGCTCCAAAGCAAAGGGACACCTTGGGAAGATGACTTGATGCCGAAGTCATTGCACATTTTCGGTCTAAACTTGGCTCCAAAGCAAAGGGACACCTTGGGAAGATGACTTGATGCCGAAGTCATTGCACATTTTCGGTCTAAACTTGGCTCCAAAGCAAGTGTCCAAAAACCGGGAATTTTGAGGTTAAAATGTTAAGTCATTAATTCCAAAAATTCAAATTTACAATGAATTTTTAGAAGAGTAACTTTATCAAAAATAAAATTATTCAAATTATTTCCAAAGCTCGACCCCAGCCAGGGGGCTCCCGCCCCTGAGACCCAGCCCAGGGGCACTACCCCGGACCCCCGCAAAGGGAGTGTTGCCTCCTTTGACCCCATTGCTCGTCCCTAAGCAACTGATGGATTTCCGATACAGTGAATCATAATATACTTAAAAAAAACGTGCACTCCGCACACTCCTGACTTGTTTAATGAAATACTATGATCATATTGGTCAACTAATCAATCCAATTACACTAAAATATCTAACAATCTAGAAATTTAATATCTTCACGTGTATATGAATAGAACCGTTGATATTAATGAATTACCAATGGGAAAATTCCAAGATGAGATGATCAGGACAATCCCAAGCGGCTCTGGAAGAATCTCCGCGGAGGTCAGAAGGGCAGCTATTGGCAACTTAGCCTAACATTTAATGATAGGTTAATTACTGCATGTTCGATAGACTAATATACGTAAATACATACGCACGTCTTAAACGATGAAGGAAAGTAAATTAATCATAAGCTCACAGATTTGCCAGACATCCATTGCGGTAAGCAACTCAATGCATAGTTTGCAGATTTGAGTAGGATTCCGATCTGTAGAAACACAGTCGATGTCAGAATTAGAAACTAGATTTTGTTACGACGGGTGATGGAGATTGAAGTTAGTAACTCGAATTTCCGACATAACCTCGTCCTTGTAAGACTCAACAGGGTGTTTCCCAAGGTCCTGTCTGAGAGCCCTGAAGAATTCATGTTCTTGTTCCTCTAGCATACGAAGTACACCCTTGAGCTGCGTCTTCCTCCAGGAGGCATCCCTCGTCTTTCCAGAGTAGAAGTAGTCTCTCATCTCCTCCATGGTTGTCTCCAACTCCGACTCTTTGCCCTCCATAGCCATATATATCGAAATCACCACAAGAAACAACAAAAACCAGACATATATAGATGTATGGACATGTTATCAGACGAATAAACCACTCTTTGTATATGCGTTATTGGAAGGGGACGCGTGATCCCCTTCTTTGGGGTCCTGCCACCACCAACCTAATTAATGAACTAAGCTTTCTTTGGATGGGAAACTACTAAAAAGGACTGAATTTTATTTAAGTCATTATATATATAATTTTTTTATGGCCAAGTGCACCAAATAATCAGTACTAATAAGCTCCGCGTATCAAGATTAACCCCAAGTTCCTGACGTGGCCATCTACCCAATGTTTCCGTTATTTAGGGGTGGCAATCGTGTCGTGTCTAATCGTGTCATTAATGTCATTTAGGGGTGACAATTGTGTCGTGTCTAATCGTGTCGTGTCTAAACGGATAAGTCTTAAACGTGTCTCAAAACTTCAAACACAAATACGACATGATTATTAATCGTGTCTAAACGTATAACAGTTGTTTAGACACATGATATATTAAGGTCAAACTTATATACACTTTAAAGCAGATATATACACAAATCCACATATATATCAATTCATATATACAAAATAAGGTTTTCAAAGTTCAATATTAAAAAATAAGTGGATATTTCAATATTTTATTAGTATTATTATACTTAAATGTGTCTACACGTGTCGCATGTATACACGACACGATTAGACATGATTAGTTAATCGTATTTATACAGATATCTACAGATCTAATGTGTTTAAACACAAAATTCGTTAATTTCAAACTCATACGCTTAAGTCATTAATTAAATGAAATAATCTTTTTAACTCTATCATTCAGCATTAAAAGCCGTTTCAAAGTATCATTCAGCATTAAAAGCTGTGCCAATCCACCCCTAAAGTAGGTAGATAGCGCTTTCTTTAGTGAACATTTACAACGTGATGTAATTGTTGTCGGTGACCATCAAGACAATAGACAAAGGCACGCTACTAGTTTACTCTCTTGTCTTGTGTACATGTCATAATAAACCGAATGGAAAATGAGTCATAAAGGCTAGAGCATTCTGGAATATTGAAAAACAGAAAAATAAAGTAGACATACTTGACATGCACTCATTACTATCTGAATTGTCAACAAAGTGATTTGCAACAAATGTATAAGTAATAGAACAAAGCTGTACTAATTTCTAAGTATCAATATCGATGAAAGTAAATTCAGTTTTCAGTTTTATACTTAGTGTTTTTTACCTTAGCCAACACTTGATACGTGTAACTCATTACATTAATTTATTTGATCCAACGACAAGGACATGCGAATCACACGATACCCGTAAATATGCGAACAAGGACATGAATAAATTCAGTGGGTTTACGATTGGCAATATCTTGAAAAACCAGGATCTTCCAAGTCTTGGACAAATACTAACATGGACATTTTTTAAAGGTTGTGATGTCACACTCTAGCTCAAACTTGCTTGGCAATGCATTCATCCAAATCCTCAACTTGTAGGTGTATCAACATTCTGAAAAGGGCAAGAGCTCATGTAATATTAAAATCTTCAAAGTTAGACAAATAAGCTATTTTAAATGGGTGGTTGTACCCGAAATAAGAGCTAAGCGGACAGTTGTATAAGTAGTTAAGATGAGTTAATCAGCAATTAAATGCGATTTTTAAGGAGGTTTCTGGGGCTATTTATTACCTTTATCTTAACGGGTTTTCCAAGTATTGACTTGTCTTCCATTCTAGCAATTTCAAGAGCCTTCTGGCAAACAGGAAAGCCATTATCGTCCCACGACTCCAATATGACCCCTGAGCCAATACAGGTTCTTCCTTCATAAAAGGCAGCGAACTGCCCAGCTGCCAAGCCTTGGTCATCATGGGACAGCTGAACAGTAGCAATCTCTTGTGCCGTATCTTTGTCAAATTCAAACGTCAGACTGCAGTTATAAAATCCAGGACCGTGTCTCACCTGCTCAGAGAGAATATCAAAGCAGAGAACTTTAGTGTAAAAAACTAGAAACACTATGCCCTTCGGACTAGGACCCTCTCCGCTTCAAAAAAAAACTGAATTGATCCTAGACCTGATCAATGGATGATATTCTGCCATCGCATTGAATATATTGGTTAGAGATCTTGCTGTTTCTTTTATAGTTTATTTGAATTTTGACAATGTGGCAGATACATTGATCCTATTCAAGAGGCAATTACTAAGGTATGAGGACTTAAGAGGAGACTCTCTTTACCTTACATTGGAGCTGAGTGGACTGAACGGGAGGGGATCCACTTAGCCACTTGAAGGAACCAACACGAAAGAGGCGCCTTCTTTTATCTAAAGAGAAGTAATTTCTTGATACAAAGACAACATTGGTCTTAACATCCTTCTCCACAACATACCTAGCTCAAAGCAAGAGGAAGACGTTTGAACAATTTCATAGCAACAGAATATAAAGGAGAGAATATAATTCATGCACTGTTAATTAAACACATATAACAGTTATAGTCTAGCATAACAATAGAGAACCATAAGAAATTGGATAAGGAATGCACTACAATTTACCTGCATCAAGTTCTAGCTTTGAACTACATCTTATACTAATAAATCAAAAAAGAATATGAACTACATCCACTATAATACAGTTTTTAAACGTACCAGGGCCCTCCAGGAAGTTGAAGTCCTTGGCGTTGACCTATTGTGTAAAACCAGTAGCCTCGATGGTTGCCCAAGTAATCTCCAGACTCAGCTTCTAACATGACACCTTCTTTCTCCCCAATGTGTCTACCAACAAATTCACTGAACTTGATCTGGAATAAAAGATAAAGAATAAATAAATAACAGCATCACTGATAAGTATTCCCATAACAACAGAACTTTGTTATGGTAGATGATTGTAGAACGCAGTAATTCTACATGTCCCCATAGCTTAGGATAATTATTTTGCGAGTAAATTCTATTGTTGTGGTATACGGCTGTAAATTTCATGCTAACTTAAATTGTACCTACAATTAATGTCATATCTCATATTGGACTATGGAGATATTCTGATTGGTATCACTCACAGTATTTAAATTTTAAAGAGAGTATAATAACCTGAATATTTAACTAAAACAACACCTTTCCAAGAAAGCATATTCCTTGTGAATCCTTTCTTTCTTTGTTAGGCAAATCAAATGTTGCAGCAAGCTTCCGCACTTCATCCTACATAATGGACAGCAAAAGGATTCCTCACTCACTGAGATGCTAACTTAAACAAGACAAAGAAGAGCAACTAGAATGTTTGTCACAAAATCGCCAAGTCATATATATATAATTTAGAAGTAAGATATTTGAGGCATGATAATATTCCACTAAATATTCTGAGGATTCATGTTTAACATTCTATGATGATATCATGATATATAAGTCCAATCGACCTTTGGGATACAGCCAAGTGGGAAAACAAGTCGCTTCAATTGTGCCTGGGAAAGATGTGAAAGGAAGTACGTCTGATCCTTGAGCTGTAAGATCAAAAGACATATCACATTTTTGCAAACGAAGATGAGCATTTGCCATACTATATCATAGAACAAGTAATGTGCTTCATTTCAGGAAATGACAGCACCAGACATTAAGAAACAGAACTCAGTTCACGTTAAAATGGATGCCGGCAAGAAATGTGTACCATGTCCTGTGAAAGCTCTAATATAGAAGTCTTTTCTGGTTGGTCTGCTGGAGGGTGAATAACATTCGCATAATGCCCAGAAGCAACATAATCATACTCCATACTACTAATAGCATCCATAAATGCTCCTGAGAGGTATGGTACACAGTAAATAATAAAAACAACTCCAGGATACTGAATCAATCAGCTTGAGATCAAATCAGCTGTGATACCAAACTTTATTCTTGTATTGCAAAGAATATCAGGATTTGGAGTGCGACCACATCGGTACTCTTTAATAATGTAAGATACCTGAAAATATATTAAGCAAAAGCAAGACTTAATTAATTGGAATACTTCTGTATCAACTGCAAATAGACCAAGGAGCAATGGTACATACCACATTTTCCCAGTACTCATCCGTCAAATGAACAACTTCTAATGGCACGTCCACCTAGAACATTGTATCACTAAGACTCTCTTTCATGCATCACAACCATAAAATATAACTTTAACAGTAACATTGATCATTAGCAAGCAAGGATGTATTAACAACTGCAAATGAAAAGAAGAAGAAGAATACCGAGCTAAAATCATGTAACAAATGTTTAACAAGTGGAATAATGTGCTATAAAATAAAAATGATCCACAGAAACAGGCCTTGATTCAGTAAATTCCAACGAATTTACATAACTCAACAGCTTATAGCTGAGAATGAATAAACTAAGGCAGTATATGTAGCTGACCTCCTCACAGACAGCATTTGCATACTTCAAATCTTCTTCCCAAGGGCACTCCGACCAGAAATTATCAAAATCTTCCTGCACAAATTCAGCCATCAGAACGCTGAGCGATGGAATTTGCTTAGCTAATCATAAAGCTCCATTAACACAGTGCTCCAAGAATACATTCGGCGTACCTGAAACCATATCTTGAGGTAGAAAGCGGTGCACGAGTGACCAGCGGCGTGGAGAAGGCGAAGGGCGACGCTGCTGTCAACACCGCCGCTGACGAGAACGGCGATCCTGAGCCTCTTTCCGTCCGGTATGGAGCAAGAGAGATACGGCTGGAGATCTCCATACGAGATGGTGGTCGGAGTAGCCGAGACTGGAGCAGCCGTGGAGACAGAGGCACAAAGAGGCCTGACGAAGGTTCTGGACGTTTGAGAGAAACCCGAGTCCGACCACTGGGGAGAGAAAAGGGAGAGACGGGATTTCCGTAAGGGAAGACGGAGACAGGAGATTAGCGGTTTAGAGATGAGCCTTAGCATTGCAATTGTGGGTTTGAGTTTTGACGCGAAACGAACAGCGGCGCCCAAATTGGAGAAGAATAGGATAAGAATTAAGAAAGCAAAAGAAGAAGAAGGTAACTTTGTCAATAACTGTAACTTTCCGGGACTAAAACGAAAATATAGGGAAATCTAGGTCCTAGTAAATTAAAAGCCAACTCAGCCCATCCCAGGATTCATGAACTCGACCCAATCATTTTCGGCCCTACAAGTGTAATTTTAAGCCTTGTAGCATTTTTATCTGATCCGTAGGATAATGCTGACGTGTCATTCATGAACCTAACTATGATTTGCCCTCCTGTCTGGAACTAACCCTAAAGTAATCTCCACTTTCCTCCCTACTAATGATGCAGTTAATTGAAGTCAGATTCAATTGATTATGAAGATTTGCTACAGTTGACGAGACCCTGCCGACACACAAAATTAAACGAGACCCATATATGTTTGCGCACTAGCTATACCTATCATCATCTTCACCAATGATCTGCTACAATTGAGTCATTGACACTGCAAAAAATTGGCATTTACCGACGATTAAATAATTTTGTTAGTAAACGTTTGTCGGTAAATCTTAACTTACCAACAAAATTTAAGTTTCTTTGGAAAAATTACCAACATCAAATTTTGTTAGCAAAATTTACTTTTATTGATAAAATTCATAAATTTCGTCGATAAAATATCAATTCTTTACCGACGAAATGTAATTATCATTGGTAATTATGTCTTTACCGACCACATTAATATATCGTCGGTAAATACATACATCAACTATAAATTTTACCAACAAAACTCAATTTTAGTTGACAAAAATATATTTTTAGTGACGATATTTAGTTTCCGTCAGCAATTAATATATATTTCCACCATAGGAGTTGAACAACAGTTAGAGGGACCCACACCATAATGGTTCGAATCCCTTATTGGAGGGGACGAACCCTCCGTATAGATAGATTGGGGTCGGGGTTTCGCACACTGGTCATGGGGTCCCCTAGGTTAGTAGGGGTCTGATATGATTGTTTAAATAATAATAAATTGTGAGTTTAGGAACAAATTAGAGAGTTCAATAACCAAGTTAAATAATTGATGTGAGTTGAAGGACACAAATCGGAATTAATCTTTATTTTTAAATCAGATTAAGAACAGTTCTTCCTCTGTCCCATTTCATGTGTACTCTAGCCTTTGACTAATACATTTTTGTGAAACACATGAAGAGTATTTATACAATATTACTATTTTTAGTTTATTGTAAACCCTAACATAAACATCACAAAATTACATTTTTAGTATATAAATATTGATATAACACAATGTGAGATTATTTTAGTATTCACATACATGCAAATGAGTGAATGATATATATACTATCAAACTCTTTGTTTCTTCCACCCCAAACATGCATTAAATGTGCCAAATAAATAAATATTATTTTTTAGGAGTATTTTTCATGAAACATATGGAATATTTATTTATTTATATAATACACACGAGTGCTAGCTTCAATGCGTGTACCTTACATAATAATAATAATAAATCAAAAGAAACATATAAATAGAATGCATGGCTCTCACGGCACTCATACATTGCATCTGCAAATATAGACAACGATATGACAATATAATTAGGGAGTTCAATCGAATACTACATTTGCCTACAAACTTTTTCGATCGATCCGTCTCGTCAATCTTATGTATGTTGTGGATCACGTAAATTAGATTTTACTCTCTTGTCCCTCCTAGCTGCTCAGTTAACCGGCACATAAGGAAAATCCGGAAGATTCTCATTATTTCCACTCCGATGATAAAATCAATGGAACAGATGTATAATAACAGATAGTAAGGGAATGTCAAATATCAGTCTTTCTCAATAAGGTTGGTTGAGTGATATTTATAACAAATGTGTACGTGAAATTTAGACAATACAAACCCTAGACGGATCGGATCACAGAACTAACACAGTCTCGAACCCTCTAAACCTAAAATTTCAACATAGAATTATTACTTAACGATGTTTCTCACGACCTAGGTAGGTAGTTAGTTCCGTATGTTATTCTTTATCTTAAAAAACACTTGAGACCGGGCCGGCGGGGAGAGAGATGATGTGTAGTGGAAGCAAAACAGAGATTGAGGGTGTTATAAAACAAATATATGTCGTTATTTTTCTCATTTATTTATATTCAACATCCATTATTTATATATATTAAAAGAATATTTAGTTGAATTTCATACAATTTGATAAAAATAATCTGAATTTGGAATAAATAGATAGTTATATTTTTTGAATGAGTAAATTTAGACATTTGTTTAACTTGATGTTAAAAGCAAGTAGAATCTTACTACACCCTTTGGTCATGTCTACCTCGTAATTTAGACTCGTAATTTAGACATCTTTAGTTCTAGAAAAGATGGCAAAATTTGTTGATCATGTGATAAACACGCGATTGATTTTGTTTATTTTTAGTGAAAAATTAAACAACGGATTTCATTCAAAAAAGTTTATCCTCTCATTTGCTTAAGAAGTTACTGAATGATAATTAACCCTTAAAAGAAATAATTACGCGTAGTAGCTAACCAATAATACATTTTCTTAATTTTTTTAAAAAAATTGGGTCTAATTTTACAACATATAGTCTATTCAATTATTAAACAATAATTTTTCTTTCATACTGTTACTAAGGAACTTTTTTTTATTATCTCACATTTAATTTAATAGTGTAGAGACAACCTATAAATAAATGAGTTAAATACACATATTATATTAGAATTAGACTCGTAATCTTCCATTTAAAAATAATATTTGCTCCCTTTTCCGTCCATCCTGTCCCTCTCAAAACCGTTTTCTATTCGGACACGTCAACCACTCTGCGATATTTTCTCTATGTTCTAAGCAACCCTAAATAGGCCATAACCTTCTCCTCACCATGATGGAAGATGCTCCCACACATTTCCCACTCGATCAATCCAACTACTCTTATAAAACCAACATCTCTTTCCAAACACACCTTAGCTCTCTGATCTACTCCGATATTCATCAATCCCGACACATCTCTGCTGCTGTCGCTGATTTCCCCCACCGACATCATGAGAAAGCTGCCGGAGAAGAACAGCAGCAGCAGCGGCAGCAATGGTGTTAAACTAAGGAAAGGCCTCTGGTCCCCTGAGGAGGACGAGAAGTTGATGAGTTACATGCTCAACAATGGACAAGGTTGTTGGAGTGACGTGGCAAGGAGCGCAGGGCTCCAGAGGTGTGGCAAGAGCTGCCGTCTACGGTGGATAAACTACCTCAGACCGGACCTCAAGAGAGGCGCCTTCTCGCCCCAAGAGGAAGAATTCATCGTCCATTTGCATTCCATCCTCGGCAATAGGTAGGGTCGGTGATTCTTCTGTTTTAGGGTACTTTTCAAATCTGCTGTCCTGATTAAAGGTTTCATTTTTCATGTCTATAGTGAATAATTATGTTCTTGATAATTTTCAAGAAACGAAATGATGACAGAAATCAGTCCAATCTCGACATATACATGTGATTAGATAAATAAAAATCAAAACCCTAATTATAGAAAGTACGACTCTTGTTACTAGCTTAGTTAATTAAAAGGATAATCAACTCAAACCCTAGTTAATTACCAACACTTAATACTAGAAATTAATTAGGTTATATATCTTATTTAATTAATAGAATCTGCATAGATTGACAATTTTTTTATCTTTTTGTTTCTCTGTTGAAGGTGGTCTCAAATCGCATCACGTCTACCGGGACGCACTGATAATGAAATCAAAAACTTCTGGAACTCCACCATCAAGAAACGACTCAAGTCCGCCTTACCAGAGGCAAAAGAAGCTGCAAAGGGAGGAGGAGATGGAGGCCGTCTCGTTTTCTTGCAACATGAGGAAGACATTATTTCTAACATTAGTTGCCTCCCTTTCATGTTCATGGATTCTGTCTCTTCATCTTCATCGGCATCTGATTTGCAGACCATGGAAGGACTCAACTTCCACCATGTTGATCCTTTATTTGCAACACCAATGATAATGGCTCAAACCTATGGTGGGTTTGAAGCCACTGACATGTTTCTTCCCCTCCCACCACTCGAGAACACCACTATGATGACTAATCTCAACGCTGAAACCACGTACGAAAGTAACACGGCAGCAAGCAGCGACAACCTTTTCAACAGCATGAGTGGTTTCATGATAGACGAGTTTGATAGCAACAGCGTCAACAAGGACGTGAAAATCGAAGATTGGGATCTCGAGGAACTGCTGAAAGATGTTCCCAGTTTGCCTAATCTTCTCAATTGTCAACAAGTTCAGTAGCATGAAGATTGTATTTTCTAGTTTCCTATGAGAATAAGGCGCATATATAGAAGGGATTCGCATAAACAAGATACAGTAAATGTTTTATTCACTGACAAATTCACAAAGAGTTCTTTCCTTACATTTGTAATAAATACTTGTTTGTTCTCACTTGTAAATACACATTATATAGCTGTGTAATCATTAATCAATTGGAGTGAATGTATTTGTAAAGATTGAAAAGTTCATGTTGTTACAAGTTGATCTAAGAACTGTTATGCAATATATATATATATAATGTTGGGATATTAACTGCGGCTAATTTCCGCTTTGCAGGACCTTGTGATTCAATGTATCAAGAGAAATGGACACGACACAAGGATTTACGTGATTCACCAATTTGACTACTTCCACGGCTCACACCCACTTTGCTGAGTGTCTTCCTCACTCTGCTTAGTGCCTTGGTCACTCTGATGAGTGACTTGTCCACTTGTTGAGTGGCGGTGATAGCGCGAAAGTATTTTTAGTCTAACATATAATTCTCTATATATTTTACATGCACATATATATATATATATATATATATATATATATTACTGAGTGTAATATTTAATTAGGAGGGTTTTAGTGAAGTCATTTTGATCCTATTTCTACGAATGCATAAGTGGCCATAATAAATATCATAATTTGATTTTGACATTAGTCTTTATTAATTAGTAGTAAAAAATACATATTGGAGGTCATTAATGTTTCTTCAAACCGAGGTTAAATCATTAATTAGTTGGGGCGTCCCCTCTATGGTTCTATTTCAAGCAGAGAATTTCTCTCATGGGATATAATTCTCACTTAATTCCATTACAAGAAAGTGATTAATCGAAACTACATTATTAGGTAAAACATTTTTCGACACATTTTTTTTATGTACTTACTTATCTTAGTAAATACATAGAAAAAACTACACAAATATTTCAAAAAGATATGGTAGATTAGAAAACCTAATTAAGTGCATAATAATAACAATAATAATAATAATAAACTAGTTAGAGGTATTTAATAATTTTTTCGGCAATGTATTTTTAAGCCCAATTTTTTTTCTTTTTAAGCAGCTCACTTAAATTCATGAATCAATTTTATAAATTATTTTTTTTAATTATTGTCAACGTCCACTTGAGCGTGTATCTGGTAACGTAAGTATATAAATGATCTTATTCCGCCACCATTCAATTCAGTCCAACGGATACGGCTCTTGGCAACCCAACTCTGCTACTCATGGAGACGCTACTGTCTTCAAGCTTTCACTTTCCTCACATACCTCCCCAGAATAACTGGAATGCACTCATCAAGCACCACGCCAAGCTCGGAAACGATGGTGCTATCCTCACTGCGTACACACACATGGAATCCTTGCAGATACTGCCCGATACCTCGACCTTGCCTTTGGTTCTCAAGGCGTGCTCGAGGCTGAACAATGTTGAAGTCGGGAAGAAAATCCACAGTAGGCTTGTGGGTACAGAGCTGGTGAACGACGTCCGGGTGGCAACATCCCTGGTAGACTTATACTGCAAGTCCGAGTTCATTGAGGATGCCCGACAAGTGTTCGATGAAATGCCTAATAGGGATCTGGTCTCGTGGAACGCAATGCTGAATGGTTATGTGGGGGTCGGTGAATTCGAGGAAGCGATAGGTTTGTTCGTGTCGATGATTGAGGAAGGGTTTCGGCCAAATTCACGCACTTTTGTCCCATTGCTCTCGGCTTGTACAGAGTCAATGAGCTGCAACCTGGGGAAGGAGATTCATGGTTACTGTTTGAGAAACGAAATCTTTCATACGAATGAACCCCATCTAGGTACATCCTTAATTGGGTTTTACATGAACTTCAACCCAAAACTTTCCCAATTTGTGTTTGATATGATGGGCGTGAAGAATATAGTAAGTTGGAACGCGATGATTACTGGGTACTTTGAATCTGGTGAATATATGAACGCATTTGACATTTTCATGCAGATTCTTAGGGAAGGGATTCAACTTGATTCTGTCACAATGTTGCTTGCTATCCAAGTCTGTGCCAAGTGTGACTCCCTTGAACTAGCAAGACAAATTCATCAAATTGCAGTGAAGTGTAAATATGCAGATGATTTGTACATGGTCAGCGCATTGGTGGGAATGTATAGCGAGCTCCGTGACTTAGACTCTGCCCGTGTTGTGTTTGGATCTGTTCATAGCCGTGATACTGCTGTATGGAACTCGATGTTGAAATCATTTATTGAAGACGGAAACTCCATGGAAGGTCTGGGTTTGTTCTTGACAATGCTAGATGAAGAAGTCAAACCTGATGAACGAACTATGGTTATCGTGTTATCTTTATGTCCTGATATCGTCAACGGTTTGAGAATCGGTCAAAACTTGCATGGTTATACGATCAAGACAGGCATGTCTCTAAACAATTCCCTCGGAAATGCACTTTTGATTATGTACGAATCGCTGAACCACTCCGAGGCTGTAAAGGATCTGTTTGGTCAGATGAGGGACCTGGATGTAATTTCATGGAACACCTTAATCGCAGCTTCAGAGAAGCTTGGGGCGCAAGAAATCTTTATAAAAATGCAGGAATCTGCTGTCAAACCGAACCTCTACACAACGGTCTCGGTTCTAGCTTTTTGCAAAGAAGAAACTGATTTAAACTTCGGCCGAGAAGTCCACGGATATGCGATTAAACGAGGAATCGAGATCAGTACGCCTCTTAACACTGCATTGACCGAGATGTACATGAACTGTGGTGATGAATCAACCGCGAGAAATCTCTTCGACTTTTGTTCCACTCGAGACATTGTTTCGTGGAATTCTCTGATTTCTTGTTACATAAGAAAGAACGAATCTCACAAGGCACTGCTGCTTTTTCGGCAAATGATGTCAGAAATCGAGCCGAACTTCATCACTTTACTCAACCTACTTTCATCATGTACTCATCTAGCCGACCTTTCTCTGGGTAAATGCCTCCATGCTTATATAACGAGGAGGAAGAGTGTTTCTGGGTCCGATCTCTCTCTCCTGAATTCTTTGCTAACAATGTATGCTCGATGCGGTAGTCTCCAAAGCGCTGAAAAGATGTTCGATTCGTTGAAAAAGAGGGATTTGGTGTCGTGGAACGCGTTGATTACTGGTTACGGACTGCACGGACAAGGAGACAAAGCGGTTTCAATGTTTTTGAGGTTGTTGGGTGATGGTTTCCGACCAAATAGCGTGACATTTATCGCTGTTTTATCAGCCTGCAGCCATGCGGGACTGATTGATGAAGGTTTGGAGATTTTCAACTTGATGTATAGGGTTTATGACGTACCCCCAGAACTCATACACTACGGATGTATAGTTGATCTTCTCGGCCGTGGCGGTTACTTAGATGAAGCTTTCCATTTCATCAACTCGATGCCGATTGAGCCTGATGCCTCGCTCTGGAGAGCTCTGCTCAGTGCCACCTGTCAGGTTCGAACCAATAGTATCGAGCTTGTGGGACCCTTGTTCGAGAAGCTTGTTGAGTTGGAGCCGATGAATGAGGGGAACTATATCTTGGTCTCGAATATCTACGCAGCAGCTGGTCAGTGGCCAGAGGTCCGACGGGTCAGGAGGCTATTGAGAGAGAAAGGTTTGCAAAAGCCTCCTGGGATTAGTTGGATTTTGGTTGGAGACCAGGTTCGATTTTTCACTGCCGGTGAACGATCAGAAGGTAGTGAATTCAACAGGATGTTGGGCTCGTTGATTAGCTCGATTAAGGACACGGGGTACGCTCCTGATCTTCACTGGGCATATGTGGATGAATGAGATTGACACTGCAGGCGTATTGATTGGATGCTCCTCATTCGATTATAAATGCAACTGTGTTTTTGTATTTGTAAAAAAAATTGAGCAGTACATGATAATGTAGAGAAAAGTTTAACTTGTTCAACAAGAAAGCTGAAAAATATATTGTCTATGTGGTGTTCTACTGATGTTTACTCCAAAACTGCAGCAGCACCAAGAACTCAACATGGGAATGGTCATGGTTTTAACCTTCTTCCCAGTCGATGTCGTCATCCTCCTCCGGTGAAGCCTCTTCCTCCTTGGCTTCAACATTCAAGTCATTCAGGTTGAAACTCTCATTGGTACCTAGCACACCACAGACACAACCAGAGAAGCATGTTCATTAATAGCAGAAAAGAAACCAAGCCAAACCTTCAAAGTATGGGTGGCAATCGTGTTGTGTCATTAATCGTGTCGTGTCTAAACATGTCTCGTGTCTAAACAGATAAGTCTTAGTCTCAAAACTTCAAACACAAACACGACACGATTATTAATAGTGTCTAAACGTATAAGAGTTGTTTAGACACAAGATTCGTTAAGGTCAAACCCATATACACTTTAAAGCAGATATATACACAAATCCATTATACACAAATCCATATATACAAAGTAAGGTATTCAAAGTTTAATATTGAGTATTTCAATATTTTATTATTATTATTATACTTAAATGTGTCTAAACGTGTCACATGTATACACGACACAATTAGACACGATTAGTTAATCGTGTTTATACAGATATCTGCAGATCTGATTCGTTTAGACACAATTATTAATCGTGTCTAAACGTATAAGAGTTGTTTAGACACGGGATCCGTTAAGGTCAAACCCATGTACGCTTTAAAGCAGATCGTGTCGTGTCGTTTAATCGTTTCGTGTCAGAAATTGTCAGCTCTACTTCATAGGGTTTATTTAAATTCAGTCTAATCATATCATTTCTTGCCACTCAAGCATTATCAACTCTGTAATAACTTATTCGTCTTAGAAGGTATTTTTCTTTTCTACTTGAAATTATTAAGAACTCACCAGCTGCAGTAGACTCTTCCCAATCAACATCTTCTTCTCCATCCTCCTCACGTTTGACTTTCATTCCAACTTGACGAGAGGAAGACGGACCCATATCATTAGCAGACTTTACATCCATCTCCTGTTGCCTCTTTGCAGCTTCTACCTCCTGCTGTTTTTGAAGGAGAGCAGCATAGTACGCTTTTAAATATTCATCCTGCATATGAAAATTCATTCAGTTCACTCATAACTTCAAAATTTAAACATAAGAACAATTATCTGCATAATGATAATGTAAATGTACGAGCCTGTATATTCTTCTTATCATCAATTTCAACTGCAGACTTTTTATCATCCATTGACGAAGCTGCACCATTCTCTTCTTTGACCTCTCCCCTCTGCTCCTTAGTAAGGTTCATGCCTTGCTTAATCATCCATGGTGGCAGAACTTTGAGACCCAAAGTACCAGCTTCGGGTTTAACATCCTCTTTCAAGTCACCGAAATCAACTTCCACCTTTGTGTCCCCTGTAAATGGCATTGGTGTCCCTCCTTGGCCAGATCTATTGGCACCATTTGCACCCGCATCACCTCCTCCACGCGCAGCTGCATTTGCACGATGTTCCCAAGCTACAAGATTTCCGAATTCAGGAACAGTCAAATCTTTTACTCTGTTCAATTGCTCCATTAGTGGCTTTAGTTGCTCCTGAATTCGTTCCAATAATAGAGCATCAATTTAAACATCATTAAAAAGCAAATCACACATTAAAAAGTGCTTAAACATATGCAAATATTTAAACCTCCAACTTCTGTAGCATGTCTTTTAACTTCTCACGCCTCCGCCTTCTATTGTCATCTACATCGCCTGGTTCTTCAGCTGCAAGTTTGTCGCTCTCTGCCACAAGCTCCCCATCACATTTCTCACAATGGAAAAATTCATCTTCCATAGAGATCAACCTCAATGCATCCAATGCCGTATATCTAAATAATTACACAGATCAATAAATTTTAGTGATAGAAGCAGTACCCATATAATTTTTGGCATTATGACCGCACTATATTTATCATTTATACCTTCTATTGCAGTTAGGGCATACATATTCTTGAACTGTGTTCTTATTATCTAATTCATCCTTTAATTTTTTCTTCAGTCGATGTAGTCTGTACCTCACAACATCATAGATCTGCATTCCATAAGAGATTAGGCATCAACTGATTTGGTAAAGAAACATTTCATGATCTTCATTTTTTGCCTAGAAGTGTAGATTGAACAACCTGAGCATAATCTAGACAGCAATACGAGTGAGTGTGGAATTTGAGCTTATCATCTCCCTCCTTTTTTATACCATCATGGGTGGCAGCTACTGCGGCACTAAATACCTTTGCACCTTTAGCTGTCTGTGAATTTGAAAATGATGAACCTAGAGTCGTTAGACTTCAGATACTGCTCCATCCAACACTTAGTAATTCTCTTGAAAAGCTAATCCACATAATCAAAAGCCTCATCTCAAGAAACTGAAGAATCCAGTGAAGAAAGTTGAATCAGAACTGACCTCTTTTCTGCTTTCACGGGTGATTAATTTTTCTTCTTCAAAGAATCTAATAATTCTTCGCAGCTGCTTCGAATGCAACTTCAAATCCTTTGCCAAGTCTTCTTCTCTAACCCATTGTCGTCTGACATATGAAACAAGACCACAATTTCCGAATGACTTCTTGAAGAAAAAGAAACGCTACTTCTACAATCGCAATGTAATATTCCAAATCGCAATGTAAAACTTCTACAAACCAAATTTTTAGTTTTTTTAGCCATAGCAATGCTTTGAATATTGAAGTTTCGACGAGGCTGGTTAGCTTAGAAGTACACACACGTAAAAAGCAGTGCTACTCCAGAACAACATTCTTGAATAGCACGATTACAGTAACCCAATCCGTGTCTTCTGTTCCGATTTCATAGCAATGACATCCCATAAAAACCTTACTCTCCAAAATCCAGATTGACTCTAGTCCACTGTGAGGATCAGTACAATAGCGTCGCAGCACACACAAGTACAAACTTGATCGTGTTGAGATCCTAAAAGGCAAATAAACCGACCTTGTCAGAGCATCGAGTACCACCACCGCGATTCCACGGTTGTCGCTCCTCCCTGATTTAGGTTGATTATCTCCTTTCGTCGTGTAATCATCGTAGAACGCTCGAGCCGCAAGCTTCACCAATCTGAACCAGAAAGAACAAATAAGACATTCTGAATCAGCTCAAGTCATACGCCACCATCAAATAGCATCATAGTAGTCCCTTCAAGCGATTGAGAGAGGTTACTTATTGAATGGCTCGTAGCTCATAACGATCCTTGAAGGTATTCAGCAATGGTGATTGGCGACTCTGAAACAAACAGTAGATTGGAATTTGGACGGGGGCTAGAAAAGAGAGAGATGGGGAGACAATTGACAGCGGAGATAAAATGCAGCTTATATAGAACCGAGGAAATTAACTTATTTACAGTTAAATCCTATATGTTCTATTAATTTAACTTTTAAGACCTACCCACGTAAGTAAACACCAAAACATCCTAGAGTTTCAACAGGTGGGCTAGGCCCAACTATGTTAGGCCCATTATATCTAATGGGCTCAAACTATATAGCCCAATCCAACATCCATAGTCTGGGAGCATCGTCGATCTCAAGAGTTATTGTTGCTGATGAGCCACAACCAACTACCGATTCGTTGGAGATCAAGTTTAGGCCACCATCGCCGGGCACCTTGTATCAAGATTGAGCTGGAATACGGAATAGAGCACGTGCGTGCGTTCGATGTTCTACAGAGGGTGAGATTTCTCCGTTTCTCTCTTCTCTTCCGTTTCTTTCTAGGTTTCAGTTCGATTTACTCTTGGTCGTCCGCCAAATCTTACTCAGACGCCAATTTTCGTTTCTTAGATGTTGTTTTTGGGTCTTGTACCACGAAGATATGTTTTCTGTTTGTTTTGTCTGTATAAATAATTATGGAAAATTAGTTAGATGGCGCTGATGGATTATGATTGGTATTCAGTTTCTTTTAGTGAGATGCTTTGGATAGTAAAGATGCAATTTTGCAATCGTCTGTAGAGGAAATGTGACACCATTGCCAAGAATGAAGCAAACTTGTTTTCTGCTACTACGAATTTTGGCTTGGTTCCTTGATGTCTGAGTATAGAGTTGTAGGCTGTTGTTGACTCTCATGAGGATGGGTTGAGTGTTGTGATAAAAAGGGTTCGGCTTGATAAGATAATAATAGAAGATGAAGGAGTCGAGCGCTGAATTTTGATTGAACTTTAATCAAATTATAAGTTGGAATTGAAAATGCAGTGGAAATGACTATGTATCATTATGGATAGTATCAATTAAAGAATAGAGGTAAATCTAGGGAGAAGCATGTTTTTATTGTGAGGATATGAAAATAGAAAACAATGATATTCTACTTTTCTCTTGATATCTTAATCTGGATATTTCTCTGGAGAAGTGATTTAAGTGTAGAGTATCTCCGATTTCTGTACTCAATGCAATGCAAATTACAAACCGGCAATTAACTGCAAATGTTTATGACAAATTTGATTGCTATGTTAGTATTAACACACTATTACCTGCAGAAACTTTGGTAGACTTGGCGATCTTGACGGACGAGAAATGGGCCCCAAACGCACACGTTTTGACCAGGGATCTTCTTTCTACCCTCCACCACCTGCTTCAAACTTCATGTACAATCCTCCACCTTATGGCTATGTCGAGCAGCCTCCACCTTTCCCTGTTGTGAGGCTACGAGGCCTTCCATTTGACTGCACAGAATTGGATGTGGCTGAATTTTTCCATGGCTTAGATATAGTTGATGTTCTCTTAGTCCGTAGAGATGGAAAGTTCAGTGGAGAAGCCTTCTGTGTGTTAGGTTATCCTCTCCAAGTCAATTTTGCTCTTCAGAAAGATAGGCAGAGCATGGGAAGAAGATACGTTGAAGTTTTCAGAAGCAGGAGACAAGACTATTACAAGGCAATAGCGAACGAAGTGTCAGAGACTCGTGGCGGCGGATCCCCTCGTCGGTGGGCCACCCTAAGGGCAAGATCCCATGATGAGGGGGGGAAGGAATCTATGGAACATACTGGAATCTTGCGGTTGAGGGGGTTGCCATATTCAGCTGGCAAGGATGACATAATGGAATTCTTCAAAGATTTTGGCTTGTCAGAGGATTCGGTACACATTGCCCTGAATGTAGAAGGTAGGCCTTCTGGTGAGGCGTTTGTTAAGTTTAGGGATGCTGAGGACTCAAAGGCTGCAATGGCCAAGGATAGAATGACACTTGGCAATCGTTATGTGGAGTTATTTGCATCGTCGCCTGAGGAGTTGGAGGAAGCACTGCCCCGGAGAAGGCGCTGAATGAATGTGTGATATACTTACTCTGTACTTGCTTGATCTTCAGCCACCCTGTGTTCTTATTGCAGTCTTATTTGAGTTTAACCAGAAGAAGGCTCTTGCTCTTGCTCTTGTAATACATCTCAGCCCTTGGTTGTTGCGTCAAGTGAAGCTTCTGTTCTAAGTAACCTGTGAGTGTCTTTAGCGTTTTGTGAAGTGTCTGGTAATCGGTCGATGGATTAGAATAAGTCGGTTTTTGAAGTCCAAATTTTGCTACATTTGGTGACAAGTTGGGCTGAAACTGGAATACTATTTGGGGCTTTTATATATAATTTGAATGGTATTTTTGTTCTGTTTCTTGAATTATTATTGCATAATCACAAATCAGCCTGTGGCTGTCTTTCTCAACTTCTTTTCATCATTACTCAAAAGCCTACTGATCTGCACTACTAAATATTTTGATTTAGGGTGTGAAACTTGTAGATTGTCATCATATAGTTGACTGATAATGAGAAAAATATGAAGAAAACCCTATGTTTGATTTTAGCATGTACTTGTTGTATCTTGTATGATGTTGTATTACTGTAATATTCTGTCGCAGTAGGATTAATGTCATAGTAGATTGTCACATCACAGGGTCGTCATCTCATGGATCTCCCCATAAAAAAGATGGAAGGGCCAATTTGAAAAGATGAAAGAAGATGCTTTCCCAAACCCCCAAGTAGCTTGCCTCCCCTCATCTATAACTATAAGGTGTGAATCCTCTCTCCAACTCTCTCTCTCTCTCTCTCTCTCTCAAGTCAAAACAGAGCTTTCTGTCCACCACCACAGAGAAGGAAGCTGGGTTTTCTTTCTATCTATCTTTCTATGCAGAGGTGCTCATGATCCTCACACTCTTCTCCTCCACCTAAAGCCATGTCCAGAGTTGCTTTTGCTCTGCCATTCATCAGTGGATAGATAAAGCCCTGCAAAGCAGTAAAAGGTTTCAGAGGTAACACATGGAATTGTGATCAGCAACTGATCAAACATTGATTATCCAAAAAAAATGAGGGAAAGGTAGGGAGGGATTGGATTATAAAGAGATACAATCTCATTATATATATATATAGTCCTGGAGGTAAAGTGAAATACTCTATTTTCCTTCCATTTCCCTTACTGTTCTTTATGTAGACAATAGATTTTTAGTCCGCCTCTCTTACCTTTTCTAAGTTGCTTCCGAGATCGTAGTAAGCAAGAATCTCTTTTTCAAACACACTCCTCCAAACAGTGTTTTCTTCCAAAGAAGCTGTCAACTCCACCTTTAAAGTAGCACCCACTATATATTGTTCTTCCTCTTCTCCTCTGTTGTCTTCTTTGTTTCTTAATTTCCTCGAAAATTTACTGCAGAGTGTCTTCTTGGCTAGAGATGGCTAAGGGCTGCAAAAAGTTTCCAAGAAGAACACGTCATTCCACCAAAAAAAATCTTCCGAAACCGGAAAATCAAGAAACTACGGACACTTCGAACTCCGGCAAGGGACTCGTCACCGGCTGCTCCACCCCTAAAGCTCAGAGATTCAGGATACCGGAGATTACGTCATGTCCTCTGGCCCCAAAGAAGAAACCGAGAGTCGTTTCGAATTTCTTGCTACAGAGGAGGCAGACGGTCACCTTCTTCCGACCGCCGGACATCGAGCTCTTCTTCTACTTTGCATTTCGCGGTATTTCGGTTTGAAGCCTTCAAAAATAAAAAAATAAAAATATTAACTTTTCATCTACAAATCATCTCACTGGTTTTCGAGATGACTTCAAGAACAAGATTTTCGATTTCAAGGTTTGCTTTTTGGAGAAGACGAGAGGTATTATTAAGTGCAGTCTTCTTCTTTTCGACATCAAGATCCGACACCAACTGTCGGATTTGAAGTTAGTTATTACGAAGTGTAGCTAGTGTTGGATTTGATTGATTGGGTTGAAGTTTGAACTGAGCAATAGGTTAGGGAACCTTGTAGCTCTTTATTAATCAACAATTTTTTTGCGTATTTTTTTTTTTTTTTATATGTAATGTGTATGTCTGACATTTGAATGCCTGTGAGACCAAAAGGCAAGAAAAAAAACATTAGTGGGTTGGGTTGGTTATGAAGAGATTTGTGGGTCTTTGATCATATCTTTTGTAATATATATATATATGATCTACTTTACTTTGTAATTCAATATGTGAAAAAACAAATCCTTTTCATTTTTTATTTGATATTGGTGATGTCCATTCAATGTCTTTATCTTAAGATAAATATTTGTTTGAAGGGCTAGTTGATGAGATCAATCAAGAATAAATAGACTTTATATTGGGTGTGCTTTAGAGCAAGATCAAACATAAAGGACTAATATTGTTAATAAAATAAATTATTTTTTTTGGCCAATATAATAAAATAAAATTGACGGTGTATAGTTAAAGATTAAGGAATCCGAGGCAGTGGCATTCGTGTGCATCATCAATGTCAATTGACAGTCAATCTAATTACTAATAATTAAAAGAATCTCGAGAAATTAAATATGCGGTGTGTTTTCTCGTTATCAAACAAATAGATATGAAATAATGTACTAGAGAGGAATGTTTATTATTCATTAAAACTTGATTAAAAAGCTTCAATCCATTAGAATATTTGATTATATTGTTAAATGTATTATTTATGATATTTTATGCGCTATATGTTATAGAGTATTTGTTATTTTAATTATCATTACTATTTTGTCAATTTTTTTCAGTTAAATCCGTCTAAATTACAATTTTATTTCCATGTTCAACTTCAACACTAAATCAAATTTAAAATACTAAATCAAACTTAAAATGCAAATTAAGTTTAGAAATCAACTCAATTTCAAACCCAGAACAACATTTTAGGTTCGATTTTAATTTCAAACCTAAAAGTGTTGTTCTGGGTTGATTTTGAACTAAAAAAATGCATTTTGTCGAATTCATACTCAAATCTGTTTTCTTGCATTTGATTCGTGTTTTGTATTGGAATTGAAATGAAAATGAACATGAGGGTAAAATGATTTGTGTTTTGTATTGGAATTTAAATGAATATGAGGGTAAAATTATTGTTTTATTAAAAAAAACAGTCATGTTTACCGAAAAAATGACGAAACACTAACGTCAATGCATTTAACAACAGACAAACGTGTTTGTGCACAAAATAATATTTTCAAACATGTTACTGCAATTATCAACAACATAACATACAATCGTCTTAGTATATTGAAGTCATTTACCCTTATTACTTTTAAATTTAATATATACTCATATTTCTAAACGTTTATTATTTTCCTTTTTGGAGAATAATATGTATTTACATATATATTTTTTAAACAAAATTATAATTATTTTGAAGTAGTACTCTCATACATAATATGATAATAATATAGATAGATCTACAAAATGTATATATATTTAATGAAATTACTTACATTAAACTTGTAAACTGAGTACATTACCATTTGAATTGCCACTTAATTGATTATGAAATATGAATAATTAATTAAATGAATGCATAGAATGTCCTAAATATAACTTTTTGTATGAGTAAAGCATGCGTCTTTTTGCTATTTCTGCGACTTCAAATGATGAAGATTCCCTTTGTTTTTAAAGGGACCTATATACATAACATTATATATAACAGAAACATAATTAAATTACACGACTGACATTTTTTTTGTATGAATATGACATTATTAATGGAGAATTGTTGGTTTAATTTATGTACGTATGTATGTATGTCATCAATAAATGTGGTCCCGACCCTGTTGGGTAGGGCTGATCATGGAAGATCCGATTCGGTCTGATCTTGGAGGTAGAACCGAGATCGATACCGAAATTTCGGTCTTGATATTTAGAGGATCGAGACCAACTTTAGCAACAAAAAAAAAACGTTTGAGTCGGTCTTGCTTGACTCGGACCGGTCTTGGTATTGAACCGATTTTTTTGGTAAAAAAAAACACACAAATGGATTGACAAAAAAAATCACCGAAGTTTTGGTCTTGAACCCGCTCGCTTCTCGTCTTCCGTCGCACTTCTCTTATGGAACCGATCCAAGAGTTGTTGAATGCTTTAAGGTCATGGATTATTAGTGTTTCAATGGTTATACCATTAATTTTTAGGATTTTCTTCAAAGTTGGTCCAGTCCGGTTCTAGTCGTGCTTTTGTGGGAAAAATCAGTCTGAGTCCGACCTTGAAGATAAAAAAAAACGTATGTTCGATCTCGGTTTGGTCTTGTTAGGAATTCGGTCCAACATGTCTTTTTTATCACCCCTACTGTTGGGCGTGCACGGTGTAACTATGGAAGTGCATATTCATTCCATTTTCCATTTACATGAATGGCCTATTGGGCATACGTATAAAAATTCTTATTGACTATAAGTAGTCACTAATAATTTCTCTTATTACTAATATTAGTTTTAAATTATTTCTTTCTATTTAATGTAAGACACGATTTTTTTTATCAAAGTAAAGGAATGGACTAGTAGTGACGATCATATGCTTATCCTGCTACATAATGTCCGAATTTTCCTGTTGTAATTGGAGTGTTACAATTTATATTCCTTAAAAAAAGCATAACGTCATCTTTGCGGTTTACAATTTATACTCATATTTACAAATTCTATACTTTTCAAATACCCTTGACCAACAATTTTATCTCGCTAACATGAGTATTCAACCTTACAAACTCGATCATAATCTCATCTGGTTTTGAAATCAATCTCATATGGTTTTGAAATCATTTGTATCGTCTCAAATGGGAATAAGTGTCCCTACTAGTCCAGTTTGAATTGATTTTGTAGTCATTATTTAGATTTGATAATCTTTTTTTATTATTAAATTTGAGTAATATTTTTATTGTTTATATAAGTTATTTATTTAATCATTCATTTTACAAATATTTTAAATATGTTGAAAAATGTTAATGACCTTGTTTATGTTTACGCGTTTAACGAAGTTGAAATCATTCATTCAAATTCGTCAATGACAAGAATCCGAGGTTTCCTTTGACCAACTCCAACAGTCCCTCTTAGGCTCTTACGTGGTCACTCTGTCTTACTTCACTCAACGGATCCGAGGCTCCATGGAAGAAATAATGTCCTAAAAAAAACTCCATGAACTCAGGGAGAAAATGTCACTAAATTATGCTAGGGATGAAGTTATGATTTAAATTTAATGAATATCATGCGACGATATTAAAAAAAAAAATCAAGTTGGGACTATTTGAATTTGTGAGCCGTTCGAAATTCAGGAGCACGTGACTACTTCCTTAGGGAGCGACCCTCCAAATGACACGTGAATTTGTCATACGACCAGTGATAAAGTCAGAAAACTTATCTAGTAGAGACAAATACTAGAGTAATAACAAATAGTTGAATTAAAAAAAAAAATAAGTGAAAGCAAATATATGATTAAAATGGACTAAATTAAAAATTATTGCATTTTTTATATATAAATTTATATATAATCAAAAGTTATTTGTCCCCCTAGTCCTCGCTTGGCTATGTGCCTGCATACAATGATCTCAACCGCCCATATTTTTTGAAATTTTGATTGCGTGATACTAGACAAACCCTTTATTCTGACATCCGTGTAAGCAAATGACAAACATACACACATACTCAATGGTCTCATATGCTAACCGAAATCGTAATTTATACATAAAAAAGGGTTACATATTTGTGAAGACTCTTAACTTGTATTTTTACATATTTGTGAAGTGTTAAAACTTATACATCTTAAAAAAGACTTCAAAATTTTCTTTGCAATATCGATATTATGATATGGTCTTTCCACCCATAATTAAATTTATATAAGAAACACGAAATTTGCAAATATTTTAAATTCTCTCATTTTGAGTTTTAGCCTTTAGGTGAAGCAGCTCGAATAAGTGACCTTTCACAACGAGAACGGACAATCGTGAATGAGGAAGAAGATTGTTTCTGGCAAACTTATTTCATTTATTATTTTTAATGAAAATTTATACACACAAATTGGAGGTGGTCCAAGATTCTTCTACATTCTTAATGAATATTATTATTATTATTATTAATATAGTGTATTATTTCAATATAAAGTATAGAAGCTGAATTTAGGGTCAGAAAATGTAATTTGAGAGTGATAGACACCACATAACGTGGTGGTTCACTAATAGAGATTGCTGATTTCCACGTAGTTTGACTCTGGGGTCATGATATTGAATCTCTTAAGTGCAAGAAGAAGATTTGATTTGGAGAAATAATTACGAATTGTGTCTAACAGACCAATCTCTCAATCACATACGGTTGGTGATACTACATTGACGGAGTCAGTGCAAAGCGCTGGTTGGCAAGAAGTCTAAAACCCGAGACACGAAAATTATGAACATTACGTAGCGGAATGCGCATAAAATCGGAACTCGGATCTCATTCCTTGTTTTTTTTACAACAAAAACTGGAATTATTATTTTAATTCAGAAACCCGCGGACCATGGTCCCGACGAAATCCGGACCAAGATTCATTCATAATCGGATTAGTGGCGAAGTAAAACACCACGCGCGCTTCTTTCAGATCAGGTTTCACTCATAGCGCGTGCGGTAACTCAACTGAGTGTAAGGTTTAATAAATCGAACAACAGCGAAAAAACTAGTCCCGTGTCAGGCACGTGACGGCGCATATTAGCGGACATCAATGCAGACAAACAAAATAATATCAACAAAAAGGACTTCTTTCCTCCGTCACCACCACCACCCAATCGCGCTTTACGCACCACCGGAGAAAAAAGAATCTCATTTCTTCTACTTGTCATCCTCAGTCACTGTGCATCTGTCCGGTTCTCCAATTTGGAGGTCGAGGGATACCCTGGAAGTCGATCATGGCGGCATCACTTGGAGCAGGGAACACGGTTGTGTCCAGCGATCCCAAGATCAGGATTCATAGCTTCACGGGTCTGAGGGCTTCGAAATCCGTAGCTCTGAGACGTCAGCGAAATGTAAGCACGGTCTATTCCAGCTCTAATGGACCGGTTATTCGAGCTGTATCCTCGGTGAGTTATCATCATTCATAAACTTAGTTATGCAAATCTGCTCTATTCACATTTTCGATGAATCTGTTCGGCAAAATGCAGGTTAGCTGCATGATCTGCTTTGAACACTCGTTAGTCGAGTCTGTATATGAAATAGACCTTGTGTTCTTCAGTTTAAAAGTATATGGTACTGGAATATGATGATACTGAAAATTGAATCTTGAAGATGGTAATTTGGTCAGAGAAGCAAGCTGAAACTAAAGAAAAATGGATCATTTTTTGCTTAGTTCTGGATTAAGATGCTTCATGCATGAGACTTTTGCAGCTTGTTTGATATATGCTTCGTATAGCTGTCTGGTGACTGTAAATGGTTGTAATGCTGGTTTTTTACTAGAACAGAGAGGTCGCTTTGGATGAGCTATTGTAATCTCCTGATAATTTGGTTCTATTTAATTCAATTCTGGTTTCTTGTATAATCTGGGGAAAGTGTAGTCTGAAAAATTGATTGATTTTGAGTTGAAGTCTGCTTCTTGTTGAATTTAAATATATTGTTTTTGAACACCATAAACGTGGCTATTGGACTTGTGGGGTGGGTATATGATCGTGTATTATTTCAAGCTTGACAATCTCTAAGCACATGTCAGTTATTCCTAATATTATTATTTTTAAACGAAATCAAAATGCAGCCAACAAAGCCTGAGACTGCAACTGAGACGAAACGTAGCAAAGTTGAAATAATTAAAGAACACAGCAACTACATAAGGTACCCTCTAAACGAGGAACTGTTGACTGATGCCCCTAATATCAATGAGTCAGCTACTCAAATTATTAAATTCCATGGGAGCTATCAACAGTACAATAGAGATGATCGCGGTCAAAGGAATTACTCGTTCATGATTCGTACAAAGAATCCTTTTGGGAACGTCCCAAATAGACTTTATCTTGTCATGGATGATCTTGCTGACCAGTTTGGAACTGGAACTCTTCGTTTGACGACTAGGCAGACGTTTCAGCTTCATGGTATTTTGAAGAAGAACCTCAAAGAAGTCATGGCTACCATCATCCATAACATGGGTTCAACTGTTGGTGCTTGTGGTGATATTAACCGGAATGTTCTTGCTCCTGCTGCTCCCTACGAAGGGAAAGATTATGTGCTTGCACAACAAACTGCAGAGAACATTGCTGCTCTTCTCGCTCCACAGTCAGGGTTCTACTTTGATATGTGGGTGAATGGGGAGAAAATTACAGCAGATGATCCTCCCGAGGTAGTAAAAGCTCGAAATGATAATTCTCATGGAACAAATTTCCCTGATTCTCCTGAGCCAATCTATGGAGCTCAGTTCTTGCCTCGTAAGTTCAAGATTGCGGTGACTGTTCCAACTGATAATTCAGTTGATCTCTTCACAAATGATATTGGGATTGTTGTCATATCAGATGATAATGGAGTGCCACAGGGCTTTAATCTATATGTAAGATGATGCTTTTATCAGTTTTTTTTTTTGTGTTATTTTATTTGTTAAAATATCTTAGTAACTGGTAAGTGTTACAGGTTGGTGGTGGTATGGGGAGAACACACAGAATGGAAACCACTTTTCCTCGTCTTTCAGAACCCATAGGCTATGTCCCTAAAGAGGACATTTTATATGCAGTAAAAGCTATAGTTGTCACCCAGAGAGACAATGGCAGAAGAGATGACAGGAAGTATAGTAGACTGAAGTATTTGGTTAACTCCTGGGGGATCGAGAAGTTTAGAAGTGTTACTGAGCAGTTCTACGGGAGGAAATTTGAACCCATTCGTGATTTACCTCAGTGGGAGTTCAAAAGTTACTTAGGATGGCAAAAACAGGTACTTTCTGTATTATGCTTGCTGGAATTTTACCCTTATTGAACTTTAATTATTAAAATCTATCAGTTTCTTCGGTCATGTCCATAATATTTTACTTATTTTCTTTCATATTCCTTGGTCCTCCTTGACATTTTTATGGAAGGCGGGTGGTGGCTGGTTTTGTGGGATTCATGTTGATAATGGTCGTATTGGAGGGAAAATGAAGAAGACACTGAGGGAGGTAGTAGAGAAGTATAATCTGAATGTCCGACTCACACCAAACCAGAACCTCCTGTTGTGTGATATACGCTCTGGATGGAAGCGTCCAATCACTATGGCTCTTGCACAAGGTGGTTTACTGGTAAGAGTTTTATTTGAACAATTCTATATCTGCAATTGGCACCTCAACGATGGTTTAGTGAAGCTTCCCATTTGCAAGGGAGTGTTACAATATAATATTAAGTAGGATTTACCAGTTCATGGTGCCTATTTCTGTATTGGCCTGAGATTATTAAAAGAACACTGTGCATTGGTCAGGAACCTAAATATGTAGACACACTCAACTTAACTGCCATGGCTTGCCCAGCTTTTCCTCTGTGCCCATTAGCAATCACTGAGGCTGAGCGTGGAATTCCTGACATACTTAAGAGGGTTCGAGCTGTATTCGAGAAGGTTTATTCAAGCTATGCAACTCAATTTTAAAGTTTTTTCTTTTTTAATTATTATTAATAGATAAGTATTTGTCTTTGTAGGTTGGTCTGAAGCACTCTGAATCTGTGGTAGTCAGGGTAACTGGCTGCCCCAATGGTTGTGCCCGTCCCTACATGGCCGAGCTTGGGCTTGTCGGTGATGGTCCAAACAGCTATCAGGTCCTGATGAATATGCTTCTCTTTTATTATCCTTGAATTAATAGAAGACATACTAAAATTGAAACACTATTTGGTGCAATAGATCTGGCTGGGTGGAACACCTAACCAAACAACATTGGCAAGAACTTTCATGAACAAGGTCAAAGTTCAGGAACTTGAGAAAGTTTTTGAACCTGTTTTCTACTACTGGAAACGGAAAAGACAAGCTAAAGAATCATTCGGGGACTTCACAAACCGTGTGGTGAGAAAGCATCATCCATTTTTCTTCAGTAAGAATGAATTTTCTGCTCATTTCTCTTGATATCTGAATGTATCAGGGATTTGAGAAACTGCAAGCTTGGGTTGATAACTGGGATGGAGTGGTGAAGAGACCTTCTGGGTACAACCTCAAGATTTTTGCAGACAAGGACACTTATGAAGCCGTGGAAGAACTTGCAGCTCTGCAGAATAAGAGTGCTCACCAGTTAGCAATAGAAGTCGTCCGCAACTTTGTTGCTGCCCAGCAGAATGAGAAGAAAGAATGAATGATATGACAAGATAAGAGATGTGGGAAAGAAGGACAACTAAGTTGTTTTGGATTGATGTCTCTGTTGATTAGAGATGGATTTTGTTACTACCAATGACTTGGAGTTTGTGAAAACAAGCTTGAATTTTTGTTGTTGGTTTATTGTTTTTAAAAATAAATGATGCAATATGAAACCAAGAAATTTTACCAAGTACCAAACACACTCCAGTCATTGCTGAATTCGGGTGAGGGGGAGGATTAGGTGGGGAGAAACCTGGAGATAACTTAAGACCCGCGAAAGTGATGTGAAGCATCGTGTTTGGATTGATTTTTTTTTTTTTATATATATTAATCATTTTAGCATGATTTGATTCATTTATTCTTACACTAAATATATCATTCAATATATATAGTATATAAGAGGGAAATCTACCAAGTACCCAAACTTGTGGGTGATTAGCAAGTATATACCTAATTTGTTTTTTTTGTGGCAAATAGGTTGCTGAATTTTATTACATAAGCAAATAGGTACCTACCGTTAATTTTCGTTAAGAATAATCAGAAAATATCACGTGAGGAGCAAACATGTACATGAACTTAGACGAATGAACAAGTAGGTACCTGAGCCGATTCAAACCGGTTTCGGTTCGGTCGAACCACTTTATTTTTTTAAAAAATAGGGTTTATATAACAAACACATGCATGACTCAACTCGAGACGTTCTCAGTGTATCAAAGAACACTTCGAGAACGTCTGAAGTTGAGTTATGCATGTGTTTGGTATATAAACCCTATTATTTTAAAAAAATAAAGTGGTTCGACCGAACCGGAACCAGTTTGAATCGGCTCAGGTACCTACTTGTTCATTCGTCTAAGTTCAGGTACCTATTTGCTCATTTGTGTAAGTTCAGATACCTGGTTGCTCCTAAGGTGTTCCTCATGTGATATTTTCTGTTTATTCTTAACGGAAATTAACGGTACCTATTTATTAATTTTCAAAAGTTCGGCTACTTAGTTGCTACAAAAAAAAAGTTTAGATAACTACTTACTTCACCCACAAGTTCGGGTACCAATTTGTTAGCTTTCTTATATAAAAATACAAAGTTCATATGAGTCTTAAAATCACGAGGATTGTAATTGGTGAGAGCTATAAAAGAAAGGATTCTGGCTTCCAATTAATCACCACAAGAATATATTGGATGGATGATCTTGACACAGAGAGAAGACAACTAGCAATTAAAAAGAAAAATAAAGATGGATGGAACCAGAGAAATACAAATCATACTCAATACATACATACATTCATAGAGAGACAGAGATCTTTATTATTTGATATTGTGGCAGATTCTAGCAGTGGGCATAGACACGCATATCGGAGCATACTTCTTCTTGGCTTCAGCCGAACCTTTCTTTGGTTCCTCCTCATCGGCCATTGCAACGCCGGCGAACGTGGCTGCAGCTGCCGCAGCGGCAGCAAACACCAAGTCCCTCCTCCCGTTGAACCTCTCCTCTTTCTTGGAAACACTGACCTTCTCCGGCACCGCAGCAGCCCTGGATGAGGTGGCTTTGACCACAATGAGACTGCGGCGGGGGCTTCCGGAGACACCGGCCGCTGCGAACCCGGCCAGGGAAGTGACTGTCATGGTCATGGATGCCATTGTTTGTTGCAGCAGAGAGTTTAGAACTGGTGTGGTTGGATTTCAAGATGGATGGAAACAAGGGTGTATGGAGATTGGAGTCAAGATAAGTGGAAGCTGGTTACAGAGAAAGGCCACCATAACCATCCATCCATTTGGAACATTTCCTTATCCATGGTGCTCTAATCTGCTACTGCCACGTGTCAATGTATCCATCCATCCATCTGAAACAAGAGACAGAGATTTGTCGACAGATCTCACTAAATGACAATGAGTCTTGGAAACACGAATATTTCACGGTCGTGTTTTCATCTTCTTTTAGGTCATTTTAAATCCAGAAATAACTCAGTCCTATTTTCTGCATTAGAACTCGAAAATTATGGACATTGTGTTAAGAAATGGAAGAAAAAAGGATCCATTTTTGTGAATGATTCCTAGGTTGCAATCCGAATCGAAATAGACAAAGCTCAATAGAGAAGACATGAATCAATATGTTCCTGGACATGTCTGGTTTCTGTATAGGAACACTATCTCTAACTATGAGTTGGTTACCATGCTGTGACCATCGAGTGCATGGAGTAGAGAGACATACATAAACCTGAAGAAGATTCTAATTTCCAGATGCCGCAGCAGATACCTTCTTTTTCCTCTTGTGCTTAGGTTTCACCGCATCCTTCAAAGTTTTCTCTACACGCATCTGAGATTCACCTTGGGATACTTCAATGGCTGACGGCGATGAGTCCATGGTAACAGCCACCATATCATCAGGTTGGGCCTTCCTGCCGACTTTCTCTCCTTTGGAGTCTGTCTCTCTAGTGTTGGCTGTCAAAACCCCTGCAGATTTATCGTCAATATAAAAGGTTAATCCAAAAAATAGATCTTTCAATGCTTAACCTTATTCAATAATAGAAACTCGAAATTACCCACGTGAAGCTAGAGAAGATTTCAGCAAATCTGGATCGACACCCTCAGAAGAAGGATCCCTGAGAAAAGAGAGCACAAAATCGTCAATTAGAGAAAGAAAAATGGCAAAGAGTGAAACCATTCAAGAAATGCTGCAATATACCAAATTGATGGGCCTCCAATGAAATTCCCAGTGTTTCCATCTCCACCACCTTTAGTTTGTGTTTGATTGGCTGGTTCGGCTTCGTTAGATGTGAGCTTGAGTTTAGCAACTCTGTCTGTTTGATGCCCTGAAATATTAGCATTGCCTCCCACATCAGCTGAAGATGTACTTACATCCATGGCAGCCTGTGCAGCTGGATGTCGCTTGATCTTCTTAAGCGCTCTTTGAGTATTGTATGCTTCTACCTAAAGTATTAAGATATGTACAGTTAATGGCAATGGCAGAACTGTAAATTTTACATACCTAAACAAATAATTTTCATGTCACTGTTCCCCAATAGCAGCTTTTTTACATCCAGGATTTTCAAAAATGATTGACTAGAGGAAGAAGAAGATAACCCACAGCATCTTTTATCTTGGAAGTCATATCAGCAGCCTTTGTAGCAGCAATCCGTAAACAATGCATAATAACACTTTGTGAAACACCTTCTCCTCCAGCTTTTTGAATAGCACATATGTCACCATTGGTATTTAGTGTAGTTGTCATTCTCCCACCCATAACAGCTTCCTCAAAGTGAGTAGGATCAATGACCTATGATAAAAGTAAAAG